>JAJGOT010001126.1:0-57500 GCA_022457155.1 Cladopsammia gracilis | reverse complement strand
CCTCTTGACCCTTTGTTTTGTTTACAACAACTCAAGCAGCGCGAGCGAGCGTGGCCCTACTGACCTCGTTTTCATGCAAAAGTCATTACCAGTCCACCGCGCCGTCGGCCATTATGAAAGTCGTGTATAGAGTAGCTGACACAATGTTTCACTACCCTGATACAGCCACAGGGGCTGTTTTTCAAAAGTACACTACACTTGCAATAGATGGAAACGCGCAACAAGTAGTACCCACAGATAACCCTCTGTATAATGAAGGGTTTGCAAAGAGGAAGACGCTTCTAAGTGGTGGTGCAACAAATAATATCATTCTTCCGTTGAATCGATTCGGTTTTTTTCAATCGTTCAGAGATCATGTCAGCCCTAACGGAAAAATCAGTTTTGATATTACACTAGAAAGTGACGATAATGTTCTGTTTAGATCAGCTGCCGCTGACCCTGGTAGATATATTATCACCAAATTTGTTTTGTGGGTTCCTAAAATGACGTTGAACCCCAGTGGCCAACAAATGTTTCTTGAAAAGTATCTCAAACCTCATACATGGTCATACCTCAAAGAGAGTATTCATACCTCACCATTTCAACTGTCGAGTGGGAAATTCACGATAACAAACGCCATCAAAAAACCTAAACATGTCTTTGTCTGGGTTCTCAATAACGCAAAGATGAACAATCAGGAAGAAAATATGCTTCTGTTCAATACTTTCAATATTGCAAACGCAAGAACGATAAAAACTGCCCAGTTGGAGCTACTTGACAGTACGTATTTTCCGAAGGAGGTATTAAAACCAACTGCCCAGACAGCCAGGGCATTAATGAGATTGACAGAGTACACCAAGGGTTACAATGATTATTTGACGGGTTCAACTATTGATTTGAAATCGTTTCAGGAATTGTATGGAATTTTGTATTTCGATTTAACACATCAGAAAGATGGACTCAAGAATGGAACTACTAAGCTGGAACTCGAATTCACGCTTAACGATGACCCTAATGCTGTATACAACATGTATGCTTTAGTCCTAAACGAGGAAGAGATCAGTGTCGATGTGACGAGTGGAAAAGCTATCATCAGAAAAGGATAAATACATAAACACATTTTATGCGTTTTCAAAAATTATTATATATGTACCATATATAATAATACAATATGACAGAATATTTTCCGTATAGTGTGAATTTATCTCAAAATCAAAAACTTAAATTGACGAAAGCTCTTGAGCAGAAAACGCCGGTGGTTATTCGTCTCTCGCATAATCAATTACATGGTCCTGATCAGCTACTGTTGACAAAAACACAGATTAACAAGATCCAAAAGGCAAAAGGTTCAGGAAAAGGTGTTGACATTAAAATCAGTAAAACACAGATCAGTGCTCGAAAAGGTGGATCATTAAATGGAAACGGAATGCAAAATAGACCGTATAGATCATCGATTGGAAACGGAATGCAAAATAGACCATATAGATCATCTGATTATATACCCTATATTCCACCACCGTTTTTTACGCCTATACCACGAACCGGTACAGGTTGTAGTTGTAAAAAAAAGACCGGCAAAGGATTAATACACGGACAAAACTAACTATTCAGAAACCACCTTTCGTGATTAAAGCAATTTCAAATTTTGACATTATGAAATGGATAGATTACATGAGGATCCCTAATTTCAACGGTGTTATTTCAAGAGATCAAATAGATCAAATTGATCTACAGCATCGCAGTATCGGAGGATATTATATTGTTAATTTAAACGACTCAACACAATCAGGCTCGCATTGGGTTGCGCTTAACATCACACCAAATATAATTGAATATTTCGACAGCTTTGGACTGAACGCTCCAATGGAAATTATAAATTTGTCAAATCGTCTGAATGTAAATTATCTGTACAACAGTACACAATACCAAGATCTAATGAGCGTATTGTGTGGTTATTATTGTCTGTATTTTGTTAACGAATCCCATAAGGGAAAATCATATTGGGAAATAATAAAACCTTTTTCGCATAAATCGACCAAATCCAACGAACGACTTATAACCAATTATTTCAAAAAAAATATAAAATAGTAATATAGAATATAAATATAAGATGGGCTATTCTGATGGATCGCATCGAGCTTATAAAACACCAGGATGGAGCGGAATGGCTGGTAAAATGGGTCCGCCAGGACTACCAGGTGTCGGATTTAAATTAACCGAAAGTGGAGATTACGACATGAATAATAAAAAGTTAACAAACGTTGACGAAGGTGTCGACAATCAAGATGCTGTGAATAAACACCAAATGGATGTTGGTTTGTCAACAAAACCGAACAAAACCGATGTTTTACTAGTGAACGGACAAAATCATATGACCGGTGATCTGGATCTCAGAGGAAATAAATTAATAAATCCAATAGAGATTGACATGAATAGAAAACTAATCACAAATTTAGACACCGATGAAGATAACGATCTGTCCGCTGTCAATATGATAACACTGAAAAAATTTCATCCTAACGCTCCCGAACCAACGCACGAAGTGACTAAAGATATTGACCTGAAAGAACGTTTCAATGTTGTCCAATCAAAACAACAATCATATCATGATTTAGGAGCAAATTATAACAATCTTGTCTCTTACAGCGATGTCAAAAATATTTTCTTATCCCGCAAAGAAATGTTTCCGATGGAAAACGGGCTGGATATGGGGAACAATACAGTTTATAATGTAAAGGACCCGACGGTCGCTGACCAAGGAGCAAATAAAAGATACGTGGATCATATAATTTCCGGTAAATTGAGTAATCCGTCCGGTGAAGATTTCGATATGTCGAACCATAAGATTTCCAATCTCAGTGATCCGCATGATGATAATGACGCATGCAATAAATCTTATGTTGACGGCGCTGATAAAAATCTTGATCTCAAGATAGGTGGTGTAGTAGTTCATACGATAGAAATAGAAGCGAAGCTTAAAAAATATGTTGACGAATCGCATATCAGCAGCTCGTCAGCGCTGAAAGATGATTTTAGGTACCTAATGGAAAACGTTGACGAAAGCTCTTCCGAGCATAACGTGACCGTCACCGGAATAGTCGATTTGGTGGAGTCGCCACATACGCTAAACAGAAAAGTCTACAGTCTTTTATTACACAAACATCCACTAAATAGCTACGCATCAAGAATCGGTTTTAATATGTATAAATTACCAGAGGGAGAATATACCGTTTGTATCGAATTTATTCCACCTACGATGAGCGGCGTCAGCGTCGATGTTCAATCGACTTCTCTCAATATAAATAAACAATCAACAAAAAACTTTACGGATTACAGTAGAAGCATTATCAATCTGCATAAGTGGAAAATTTCACCGCCAGAGTATATTATGGTCGATTTAAAATGTAGCGGCTCGCCAACATCAGCTTCGCAAGCTCAAGCTTACCTTATAATTTACGGAATAAAAGGAAACCATTCAGATGTTCCGGCCAGTGTTTACGATTCTCCTTATATTTTGGAGGGTGGGAAAATGCTAATGCAGACTACTCTCGATATGAATAATCACACAATTATCAATTCACCATCGCTTGCGATGAGCGGTGGCGTTTTTGTAATTAACGGTGTTTACAATAAAACTACGAACCAAACATTTGCTAAATTTTCAGGAGATAAAGAAGTTATAGTTCCTGTTAATTGTAAAATTGTAAAATGTTGTATTAGCATCCTCGATACGCTCCAAACATACCCTCCTATTTTTGTGATGATAAACAACGGATTAGGACGAGGAAAGGGTGGAAAGAAACAATCCTATGACATGAATGTCATTTTGATTGAGTGCGATACATTTCGTGTAAGAGTAGTAAGTGATCAGGGTACTGTTCCATCAATTAACAAATGTGCAGTAAGTTTAATGTTTGAGACGATGTAGTTTTTTTTGTTAAAATTTATTATGTGGAACGCATAATAAAATATGAAACACAAACGGGATATTTTTACATTTAATCATATCGATCCTTCGATCGACGAGGAGAGATTGAGGGAGATAAAGGCTCTTTACAGATTTTATCACAAGAAATGGTGGTGTTACAAAAAAACTTATAGACGCTTCAAACGGATGAATCTATTCTGTAAAATGAGTAGTTCATTTCTTATCGCAACCGGTACAATCGCAGGCGGAATTACACTAAATCCTATTACACTGGGAGTTATTGCCGGTGCGGGATTGTTATTGAAAACATACGCTGATTACAAGAATTATAATCGAAGGATTGAAATGAGTAAATATGCATATACAACGTATCAGAAAGTATTGATCGACTTACGTTCTTGTATGCGAGGAAAACATTTCGATCACGATTCGTTTGTGGACGAAATGAGATTAATCGATGACATGATTAGTGATCTTTGTACGCTTTCTAATGACAGGATTGAAGAGAAATATGAGAGAATATTCATAACGTGAAATTTATTATACGGCCTGTATAATAAAGCGACATATTGTTCGGGATCAAGGTCCATTGGGATTATGCTAGCTTGTGATGTAAACAAATAACCGCTTATAACCGCTTATGAGAAGTTAGTTGAAATCTTAACCGGTTTTTGGTGCTTGAAAGTTGAAAAACTCAGGTGCATAAATTCTTACACGTGAGAATTTATGGATATGCATAAATTACCCTGCAGGAGAATTTGTGTATTTGAAAATCGGGGTTTTTATGAGAAGAGGAACGGAGTGAAAAAACGTAATCGATTTTCACTCTCACTCACTCATGTGCGTATGCTAATTCATGTTCGTCAAAAAAAGAACAATAGGCTTTCTTATTCGCTCACATACATAATAGCAAACAACCTTTTGAACTCTTTCACTCACGTACACGCACAGCTTTGCTGACATTCACTTTTAGTTAATATGGATCAGGAACGATTTTTACAGTTTCGAGATGATCTACTTCTTGTTTTAGTGAACAAACTAAAGCACAACCAAAGTGATCAACGTTGCGTTGAAATACAAAGTCACTTCACAAAACTAACATCTGAATACCCAGAACTAGTCGATCCTAAAGAGCAGTTACCGTTGTTGGTGTTGGCTGAAGAAGATGAAAGCACGGTGTTGGCTGAAGAGCTTGAAAGCATGGAGTTGAATGAAAACGATGGTGAAAGCGAGACTTCTGATTTACCGAAGCAACGAGCAAGTTTTACCAAGCTACTGATGAGAGACGCACTGGAAAATAGCATAAAAGACGTCGTGGAATTGGATGACCTCACTAAAATTGATGTGAATTTAGAAAATGAAGAGACCTGCCTAAAATCATTAAAAACACTTGAAACTGCTGCAAAAGGTGCAAGAAGACGCAACATTTACTACGCCTATTTACAAGGACAAGTTTTAAAAAGATTGAAAGAGTTAACAGGAAAAAAATTGCCACAGCTCCGAATGTTAGTAATGTATTCGCTAAGCTATTCGTATTTTTTAGTTAAACTTTTTGACTTACTAGAAAAGTTTCCAAAACTAAAGAATTCTACTATGAGCATTAGCTACTTTAAGCAAAAGATCAAACAAATTGAAATCATTTGTGAGGAAAATGAATCAATGTTCATGTAAAATGACTGAAATTGTATAATAAAACGGATTGCTTAGCGTCTTATCTGTGTGTGGTTTTGACCAGTTTTCAGCTCAATGAACACATATGCTAAGCATTTCAAGTCGTGTTTCGCGACTTGAAATTGATTTATTAAAAGTTTAATCTTCGTCTTCATCATCGCTTTCTTGAATTGTTAACAATGATTGTCGCTGTTTTAGCGGTTTAACAATTGCGTCGTTAACTTTCACCTGAATTGAAACGGCACTTTCACTGATGTAAATGCTTTCAATTATCAAGGCTAATTTAACTTTACAATACGTGTTAAGATAGTTGAGTGGATCCTGGTTCTCTCCTTTCGTATGGAATAACGATAAAATTTTATCAGACTTTTCAGAATATAGGAGTTTAGCATATAATACTGGCGCACTTGCATCGTCTCTTTTGTTTTTCTTTTTGAAATATAAAAGCTGACTTAATTTATTCGCTATTTCTGGACCATACGTGTCTTGTAATTGTTCAAAACAAATATCTTCGAGAAATCTTAAACACTTAAAAAACTCATTTTCTTCTTCGGTCGGTTCTTTGTCTTTCGACCATAAGCAAACCGGAATAGAGTAACCGTTTATTCTATTAGTTACTTGATCCCGTCTTTCGTTCACCCCAAAACTGAAAAGATATGGTGATTCGATAACTAGTGGTCCTTTCTTGTTGTTAGGATAATTGGTTTCAATTTTAATCTTGGTGTATGTCGAAAAAGAGTTTTTCACTCTATGCGAAGTCGGTTTGCAGAAAGTAATATTTTCTTTACAGATATTTGAAAGACTTGTCAGTTGCATGTTTGTTATTTAGTAATATTTATTTCTTTAAGACAATTTTTTTCATCTCTCTTTATCATTTTCAACTCACGTTTCACGAGTTGAAATGATAATTATAATTATTCTTCACTTCCGCTTTCGCTTTCTTTAAATGACAATAAGAAAGCTGTAGCAAGTTCATCAGCACGTTTCAACAGTAAATACATACAAATCTTACAAAAGCGTCTGTTTACTCCATGAATGCAGAGTTGAAATTTCAGTTTATTCAACGCTTTTGTTTGTTTTTCCATTGCTTTTACATTTTATGATATATTTTATTTCTTTTATTTTCAACAGCGTTGCTTAATCACAATACCCCATTACATATTTTTTCTTCTTTTTATCATATGTTATAGTATCACAAGATGGATCATGTCTTTCAGAGGGACGCGTCCAAAATTTTTTTGATAAAATTCCGTGATCAGTACCAAATGCTGATTTGGCAATATCTCCTGACCAAAACCTATCAAATACAGGTTTTGTTGACGGAATTACTTTCTTTGTAACAGCTTCAGCTGCTTTTGCTACTTTTAACGGTATATCTAAAATTCCTTTTCCGTAGGAAAAATCCTTTTCACTTACAAAAGTAGATTTTCTTTTGCCGCAAGAAATACAAATACATTTTAACTGAAATCTTCCATTCGCAGTTATTGTATATTCTTCGCTATTCGGAATACAATCTGTTTTCTTCTTTTCCTTTACGCAATAAGTCTTCATCTTTATTATTAATTTAGATAAAAATATTAAATTAATCTATTTATCATATCACATTTTACTGTTTTTTTTGAGTCCAACTCGTTAGCGTTGCTTGAGTGGTATCTCTTTGGGATAGTTTCTTAGAATTGCGGCGGTTTCTTTAGGTAGTGCCGATTTTTTTCTCTTCCATATTCAATTCACCAGTGTTGCTTGAGTGGTATCTCTTAGGGGTACACATTCGTATATGCACCTCTTTACTTCCTCAGGAATGTGAATTAACATGTAACTGAAAAATGTGGAAATGGAAAAATTAAAAATCGGTTAAAAAAAATCTTTCTTATATATAATCCATGGATTATTCAAAAGATCTGAAAGCAAAAACTGTTAAACAGCTATTAGCAATTGCTCGACAGCTTCGCTTAAAAGGTTACTCTGGCAAGAGAAAAGCGGAGCTGATTAAATTCATCGAAGAGAATACGGTGCGTGATGAAACACACGCTCCTCAAACAATTGTAGCAGGGGCTGTTTCACTGTTAGACGCTGAAATCCCTAAAGATGAACTTCCTAAAAATACGTCTATATTACAACCTACAAAGGTTGATAATTCAATCAAGAAAAATATAAAAAAAGTAGTTGAATGGGGAAAGAAAAAAGTAGATGATTGGGGTGAATGGATACTCAACACCATCCCTTCAAAACCGAAGGTAATTGATACAGCTCTTGAATCTTTCAAGGATCACATTAAGAATTTGTATAAACAAGAATATACGAAGTGGCCTCCTAGGGTACCTTATGAGATAATCAAGATAGTCTCAAAGTCAAACATTAAGCTCAATTTTTTTGTCGATGAATTCCGTGTGAAAATAATTAACCCACACCTTTCAGGTGAATTTGATATTGATCAATTACTTATGGATGTAGCTAATAAAGTAATAAAAGAGAGAAGGTTGAAAAACGGTGACAAGATCCGATGGATACTTAGTCATATGACTTGGCAAAAACCGGTTAGTACAAAACGAACCACAATCACAAATCACCTTGGAGCGGACCTGGTCGATGAAATAGCTAGATTTGTTGAATACAAAGATGTACCAATTAACGAAGTCAAAATTGAAATTCAATCAGTAAAGGTCCTCAGGGGTAAGGGCCGATTACGCGTAACACGATTAAATGCATGTGACAAAAAGAGTATAATTACAATCAAAAATAATGATACGATGTGTCTTGCACGAGCAATAGTGACGGCGCGTGCAAATATAAATAAAGAAAAATGGACAGAATCTGAGTTGAAAAACGGGTTCAATAAGTCAAGAAAACTGCAGCAAAAAGAAGCTCTAAAACTTCATAAGGAAGCCGGAGTTCAAATAAATCAAGACGGCTCAACCATCGAAGATATAGAGAAATTCGCGAAACACCTACAGGTACAGATAAACATTGTAGACGGTGACCAATTTAATGAGTTGATTTACACTTCTTCGGAAAGGGAGGAAAACCCTAATGCGCATTATGACCAGATGATATACCTTTACAAAAACAATAACCACTTTGACGTAATTACCAGCATGCCTGCGTTCCTAGGAAAAGATTATTATTGTCACACATGTAAAAAGACTTATACACATCGCGATCGTCATAAGTGCCCCGCAAAATGTACATCATGTTTTAAATACTATCCTGATGGACAAAAGTGTTCTGGTGAAGAAATTCAATGTGATGATTGTAATAGAGTTTTCTTTGGACAAGAGTGTTTTGAGGAGCATAAGCGGGACCGGTCCTCTGGTGGAAAGCCTGACATTGTGTGTGAAAATGTAGGAAAATGTCTAAAATGCGAACGTATAATTATAACTAGAAAAGATAGAGAGGGTAGAATAATTTTTAACCTAAAAGATCACATCTGTGGCTATTCGTGGTGTAATAATTGCAAGGATTACTGTGATAAACATGAACATAAATGTCACATGAGTAGAAAGCAGTGTAGGGGTGGATACTGTGAGAATGTTGATGCTTGTTCTACTTATAATAGTGAAAGTAAATGGACATGCTATTCTTGTAAGACGAGAACTGAGAATTACATGTTCTATGATTTTGAGGCAACTCAGGAAACTGGACTACATGTGATAAATCTAGCCATCTGCCATGATTTTTATGGAAATAAATACGTATTTGAAACGATCGATGAATTTTGTAGATTTATTTTTGAGGAGGATAAACATCGTAGGTATACCCTTATTGCTCACAATGCAAAAAGTTACGATGCTCAGTTTATACGAAATTGGTGTATAGAGAACGGTGTGAAACCTTATATTATTTATAACGGAACAAAGATTTTGTATATGAAGGCTGCGGGTGTTAGATTCATTGATTCTATTAATTTTAACGCTGAACCGTTATCAGCATTCCCAAAGACATTTGGTTTAACAGAGTTGAAAAAAGGGTATTTTCCGCATTATTTCAACACAAACTACAATCAAAACTATGTAGGACCGATTCCTAGAAAGGA
This sequence comes from Cladopsammia gracilis, assembly GCA_022457155.1. NCBI lineage: Eukaryota > Metazoa > Cnidaria > Anthozoa > Scleractinia > Dendrophylliidae > Cladopsammia > Cladopsammia gracilis. Next base: position 47,892 of record JAJGOT010001126.1, on the reverse strand, counting down.
AGACTATGGTTATGATCAAATGAAATCTTCAGCGAGAAAAGAATTTATGGAATGGCATAAAGCACGAGTTGATGAAAACTATGTGTTTGACATGAAGAAGGAGTTGAGAGAGTATTGCGATAGTGATGTCGATATCCTCCGGCGAGGAATGTTGATTTTTCGTGAAAACTTTATGAAGTTAGAAAACATCGACCCCCTTCAATATGTAACCATTGCGTCTGTATGTATGACCGTGTACAGAAGTAACCATATGCCTAAGGATAAGATCGGTGTTGTAAAGAAAACTACTTGTGGAGAGACATATAGTAAAATTAGTATCGCTTGGTTAGATTGGATTTCACATAGAGATGGTGTTAACATAAAACACGCTCTGAATGGTGGTGAAGAAACTTTACCTGGAATCGGAAAAGTCGATGGTTTCTGTGGGAATACGGTCTACGAATTTCAAGGATGTTTTTGGCATGGATGCTCAAAGTGTTTTTCTAGTGATACAATAAACGTAAGAAATCAGATGGATATGTTAACTCTAAGAAAAAGGACTGAAGAGAAAAACGATAAAATTAGAGCTGCCGGGTATGATTTGATTGAGGTTTATGAATGTGAATTGGAAAAGGATAAAAAGTTTAGTAAATTTCGTTCGTTTCGAAAAAAGGAATGGAATCGAGAATTTGTAGGGCCTCTTAATCCTAGGGACGCATTTTTCGGTGGGCGTACAAATGTAACAAAACCGACCTACAACTTCAAAAGAGGCGAGAAAGGGAGATACGTCGACTTTGTAAGTTTATATCCGACGGTTCAATTCTTCAAGAATTATCCAGTCGGTCATCCAACAAAGATATTTGATCCACCACAAGAGTACAATAAGGAGTGGTTTGGTTTTGTGAAATGTAAAGTTTTACCTCCAAGAGGTCTTTATCACTCGGTGTTACCTGTAAAAATAAAATGTGATAAGGCTAAAAAGCTGTTATTTCCCCTCTGTAGAACGTGCGCTGAAAATAAGATTCAGGGATGTTCACATACAGATAATGAACGATCGTTCATCGGAACATGGTGTACAAATGAATTGAATGTGGCGATTCAGAAAGGGTACAAGGTACTTCGCATATATGAGGTGTGGGATTTCCCTGAAAGAACAGATGACCTTTTCAAAAGTTATGTACGAAAATACTTGAAAATCAAGATGGAGAGCAGTGAGTTGAAGACCGGAGAAGGTTGTACTTACAAATCTGTTGATGAGTACAAGGCAATTGTAAAATCAAAGTTAGGAATTGAGCTTGGTGAAATTAAGTACAATCCTGGGATGAGAGCAATCGCAAAACTATGCTTAAATAGTTTATGGGGAAAGTTTGGTCAACAAAATAACATGAATCAGACTGAATACGTCACTGAACCAGAAGTATTCTACAAGATCTTGTTAAATGACCGTGTAGATAATTTGAACATTCAATTCATAAACGAAGAGATGGTTGAAATGACTTACAACCTGAAAGACCAGTTCGTTGATAATAGTAATAGCACAAACATATTTATTGCAGCCTTCACAACCAGTCACGCTAGATTGATGTTGTATGGTGTGTTAGACAAACTCAGTGATCAGGTTCTTGGTTTTGATACTGATAGTTGCTGGTATATCGATCGTGAGGGGGGCCAACAAATCGAAACAGGTGACAGCCTCGGTGATCTAACCGATGAGTTAAATGGACATTATATTAATGAGTGGTGTGGTTCTGGTCCAAAATCATACAGTTACACAACAAGTAATGGAAAAATGGTATGTAAGGTAAAGGGTTTCAGACTGAATCATGAAAATAGTCAAAAAATAAACCCAACAACGATGAAACAAATCATCGAAGGTCAAAAGGAACAGATAACGATCATAAACGAGCGAGCGATAACTCGAAATTCCTTAACAAAACAGGTTGAAAATAAGTATCAGGAAAAAGACTTTAAAATGTGTTACGATAAACGGTGTATGAAAAAGACTGAATCAGGAATCGAAACCTTTCCATACGGATATTGAATCGGAAAAACACACAAGATCTGAAAAGTGCCAATCATAACAAAAATTATAGATGAAACGTCTATAATTTAACGATATATCACCAAAGTAACGAGAAAACACACTGAAATGAAAGATTTGGAAAAGTGACCCAGAGTCCCTACTATAACTACTTCAATTTTTTGGAATATCTTAAAATGATCAAAGAAACAAATGACTTATGTATCATTAGTTTACACTTTTATATGAGTTGTTAAATTCTTAATGTTAGGAAAACTGTTTACATCTTGTTGTTGGCAGTGTTTCAAACTGAGAATAAAATGTTGGTGTCTGTTTTAAGCGTAATGATTTGAGATGAAATACATGTATAATGACTCCCTAGCTTTTTTACTGGGATACTATGCATAATATTGCAAAAAACACAGAAACGGGTTTTCAATTTTATAACATTTTGGAGAAACTAAGTGGCAAAAAGACTTATATCACTAGGCATAATATACTAGGCATGTATAATTGTAAACCTAAGGAATGATGTTTATAGGTCTTTCTCAAACAGTCATCCAAACAAATGAAATGGTAAGCATTGGCGCGATAGAGTTTAATATACAACGCGCCTTAAAATACATACCATGCGCAGGTGTTTTCTAGTGACAAAATGGCTGGTGTACAAGTTGTACCATTATAACCCAGCACACATTGCATCAGTGTGGCACGCCGAAATACATTCAGTTAAAACATCTCACCAGTTACTTACGCTGATCTGTGTATATACATAAAATCATAGGCAAAAAGTCGACTGAAGTGTAGCACACCTCAAGTGACATGAAGGTGAAAGGAGGCTGTTAAAAGACTCGATAGTCACAACGGAAGGGGGTTTAAAGGTGAGACAATGTTTTGAGAGGAAATGATATTAAATCAGTCCATTAAAAAAATATGTTTTCATACACCCCCACCGTGTAGCTCCGTGTGTTGGCGACTAAAGGAAATCATCTTAATGTCAATAGTGATCGGAAAAGGAAAATGTAAAAACAAAATAAATTATCTAAAGAAGAGAGAAAATTTATTTTGCCATCACTTATGTTGTCAAGATTTTTATACGTTAATCGCAATAGAAATAGTGTCAGGTAACTGTTAGCAAGAGCAAAGCCATCTAAGTTCAATAGTTCGTTCAAACCCACCTCTTTCGCTTTTGGGAAATAAGGTCGATCTATCTTGCCCTGACATAAAATGGTGCGCAAGTGTGAGTTTTGTTCCTGTTTACCGATGTTTACACTCGTTTCCCTTTTCGAATGTTGAGTGATTGCATAAATGACGTACGTTCGCAGTTATATATTTAAGTTAACATCAAACATTAGGCTACTAAAAGGCAGTATAAAGACAACGAATTATATGCTATTTTTTTTCTTTGAATAGAAAAAAAAGAATTTCTCATTGTCGGGGGTTGAATCGTTTCCCAAAATATTGTGCAATTCGGGCATCTAGGGAAAAACAAGAACATTATATTGGGATGGCTTTAACCTCGGACGTACACGAAAACTTATACCCCCAACGTGTTACAAGGGGGGGGGGGGGGGGGAGGGTGCAACCCCCTCCCGCCTCTTGTATGTCCGAGGTTTAGGTGATGTTCAACAAAAATAAGGCAAATCTCAGGGATATATTTTTTGCCCAAGTCGACATATATTGGGCTAGCTAGACAGATATTTTACAACAGTGCGACGCACCTTACCGTAAATAACCGGCAACAAACTTGTTTACATGTACAAGTTTCCATGTTATCACCAGCTAATTCTTATAATTATTTTCGTAACTGCGGATACGTGTGAAGGAATAAAGTGAATTAAATCTTCGTATTTTGTAACTGACTTTACACACATGTGATGAACACGAAGCGACACGACGACATTTGATCATGCTCAAGTTTGAGGTAGAGTCTACCTTCTATAGCTCAGAAGGAGGTCGGATAGTTATTGAGAATTATATAACGTAATGCCGACACTTAGAATTTTATTTTCAATAATTTTTTAAGTGTAAAAAGGAAAATCTAAAATCCCCACACAGGATTGAACCTGTGAGCTCAGCTAGGCTTAGACTTACATAGCCTACCGTACAACAGTACCACCTAGCTTCTCGGGTTGTTTTGGCTAAAATTTAACTATATAAACTTCAACTGAAAGCTAACCAGTTACTCCGTTACATAAGTCTCAATAACGTGTCCGAACCTCCTTCTGAGCTATGGAATCTATACTCTACCCAACTTTGAAAGGAGGCGTGCCCGTCGATAGCCCATTTCGAAAAATACCATAATAATCTTGTATGTGCAAGCGCAGCCTCACCGGGATGTAATTTTTCAAGTCTCCTTAATTTGTTAGAATGGCACAATGACCAATGAATAAAAGGCCAATGAATAAAAGCTGTTAAAAAAAAAAAAAAATCAGAGGATATGTAGGAACGCTAGGACGTAACATTGTGTGTTCGTATACAAATGTGCACCGTATGCAAATAAAGGTGTCAAATATGACATGGTGAAGCAAGAAGTTGAAGAATAGCACGTGCAGTTCGTGCTGAAAACAAATGAAATTGGAAAAATCATGCTTACATCAAACACCATCCAAACCTGCACTTTAAAGAGTATTATGGTATTCTCGAAGTGGCCTATTGAATTCGCGTTCTCTGGTTGGCTATCTTGAAAAAACGTTTGTCGGGTGCTCACGGTAAGGCGCGTCGTACTGTAAAACGTCCTTGTGAAACGTGAACGTATATATGGGAACGCTGGGGCGTAGCATTGTGTGTTCGCATACAAATGTGCACCGTATGCAAATTACCAAAAAGTTGAAGCATAGCAAGTGCAGTTCCTGCATGCTGAAAACAAAAGAAATTGGAAAAACCAGGCTTACATCAAACACCACACAAACCTGCACTTTAAAGAGTATTATGGTATTTTCGAAGTTCTTTATTTCCATGAAAATACTCGTAATTTTTATCTTATATTGTAAAACACATCACAGACTATCTATTAGAGGTAAAATATTTCCGATACATTGTCACACCGCCAAAAAAAAAAAAAAAAAAAAAAAAAACAGGGGAGGAGTTGCAACCACCCCTAAGCTCTCAGCTCTCTCTCGAATTGGTACCTGTTGGGGGTAAAAATTATTTTGAGCCACGCCCATCAAACAAGATTCTGGTACCTTGTAGGGTGTTTTTCGAAATTTCCGACGAGCACCCTCTGTCATTTTGGGTGGGATACAAAAACACGACCTACGGATCAGATCTTCCGTCGCTCTACCGCGCTTGAGCCACGAGGTCGTACGGGAGCAGACAGTGGGTAATAAGGTGGTAAATCGTGGCAAGAGAGTGTAAACGGTGCAAATAAATGTTGAGCCACGTAGCACTGGTGATACAAACAAGGAATCAGAGAATTAACTATGTGTGTAAATTATAGTGCTAAAGTCAACCCATAAAACCACGAGGGAAAGGAAAAAAAAATATTTGACCTCGCACTAAAATTTACACGCAGAGTTAATTCTATAATTGTACCCTTCACTTTGTGTAATACCAATTTTAAACAAAACAAAACAAAAAAAAAAAAACTATTGGTGGCTATTCTTCTGTGGAGGAATTTAAATTGGAAGGTTTGTAATTTGGTTCCCCGAGTACAGCGAATGGCCAAATTATGTGACTTACACCAATCTATTTTGTCAAAACCATATTTTTTAGAGTCCGAGAGCCATTTGTTTTGGCATTTAAGTGGAAGTGAAGCTATTCGTTTAACGAGTATTTTATAGGTTGCGAACACGGACATTTTTCAGCTCAGAATTGCACAAACATCACTATAATATTGGAAAGGAGTTGGTTTTCATAGAATATTTTTTCTTGAATGTATCAAAAGCTAAGAATTTTGAAACCTTGTGTATCAAGAAGGTGGTAGACAGTACGGACATCTGACAAAAACCACCTAATGTATTAAAAAGGTTTATTGTTAATACGTATAAAAGAGTTATACCAGATGGGCGTTTGAAAGACTTACTCGCTTTCGTTGTTATAAGACTCTGTAAGCACTTAGCTAATGTTAGGAGACCTTCACATAACATTTACTGGTCGTGACTTAGCTTAGTATCATTAACTTCGGGGAAAAGGTATTTTCATATTCGTTGGACGAGTAGTGGTGACCTATTCTGGTCCTATTTTTTCTGCTAAGATTTCCGGATCTGTTGCAATTTTTGTATTGCTCTCAATATTTAATATTTGTACTTCCAGGCTGTTGAAGTATTTTGTGTTTCTAGCAAAAGGTTGTTTATACAGAAATCGAATAACATGTGGAATCTTCTTGAGAAACTATCTTGGAATAATACGCTGCGTGTCTCATCCTTGTTTAACAAGGTTTTGAAGTTATTTCAGCGATGATTCAGGCGACAATATTGCGAAAAATGACGGTCACAATGTGGATATAAAATAAATTATGAAGAATCTGAAATTTACCATCAGAAATGGATCTTACTGAAAAATGCAGTAAACACTTGCCAAATTTGCATTCTTTCCAAATCCTTGAAGCGTCCCGTTTCAGTGATACAAAGTATCGAGGAAAGTGGCTACATAATAAATGGTAAAATGCCAGATCTCTTTGATACCAGCTTTATCTAACGATTTTATAGCGAATCGACAGCTAATTTATACGTTGAGCCTACATTTAACTTGGAAACTTGTCGGAATTGACCGTATTTCGAAAGGAACCCGAGTTTACGTAGCCGTAGCAGTGCCGGGGATGCTTGACCATTCAAATGAAAGCTATTGAGCAGTGCGTTCTTGGGGTACTGTTTATTATGCTATACAAGGTGGTTCTAACGTTTTAGTTTGTGGATGAAATTCTAAAATGTGACCACTCAAATTAAAAGCTCATTAGGTAGTGCTTCCATGCATGAGGTGTTGTTTATTATGTTGCACAATGTGGTTCTTACTTATGAGTCTGTCCATGAAATCCTACAGTGTGACCATACAAATAAAAGCTTTTCATTAGTGCTTTCCTTTAGTACAGTTTCCTTTTTTGCACGAGCACTATTTTGCAAAGTCGAATGATTTGGATTATTTTCATGAATTAAATGATTAGGGTACTCCTAAAAGGGTTTATACTTGAGCTGCTCCCTGTCCAGTTAAACGACTCAAGCTCGCATACACCTCAGTCTTTTTTTTTTGTATCAGGTTACGTTACAAAAAAAAAAAAAAAAAAAACCGCACGCCATTTTATATATTTTTTTAAATATGAATGACTGGGGATTCATTAAATGTATAGTCTTGCAGTTTCTTCACATCTTATGAACATCGTATACACGTTGCAAAATTAGCAAATATAATAACTTGTGCGATGCTCCACATTTACCCATAGACCGCGACGAAATTCTAATGGCCAAACAATCTTGGTCAATAAGATCTTCCAGTAGTATTTTTAGAAAAGTAAATGCAAGTTGGAGATGAGGTTAACTTGCTCAAGCACTTAAAGAACCAAACAGAGTCTAAGTCAAAATATCGTTCATCTGGACCGGACCTCATGCGAAGCGAAGGTTTCATAAGCTAATGATCATGATTTTGTTTTCAATGAACAAGGACAACTTCATGGCAACTCTAATATTATTAATTACACCTTTCCGAAATTAATTCGCGATGGTACTTTCTGTTTTTATTTGCACAAAGATGACAGACTACTTTGCAAAATAAGACAAATTGAAACCATAATGCAAAGGTTTCCAACCCTTTGGAGCAGTTCCAGAAGAATGGATCGGGGGATGTATTAATAGAGTATTTCGCATGTCAAAATCAATCGTGAAGCAGATTTTTTTTTTTGTTTTCCCTATTTTATCAATAATAAAAATGGTAATTAAAGTTAGCGTTTACACCGAAGGCTGTTTCGCAATCATTGCTCTTTGTTAGCTAAATTCTGATGTCTGCCACTTAAGCCACATTTTATTTGACATGTTTAGCTATTCATGGCAAAAAAAAAAAATTGTGAAATCTTTTTCGGTTCGTTCCGGAACTGTCAACTTGAGTTGTCACTTGAAAACCTTTAAGTAATCCTGAAATCATGCATATAATATTATATATATATAATATATATATATATATATATTTGTAATAATTCTGTCTAGGTTGGCACGTTAAAAGGGCTCTTCTTATAAACTTATCTTGGGGTGGGCTTTCAAGTTCTTTGCACTTGGTTGGTTGAAAACAGAACGTTTTCTAAAATTGCTCAACTATGATGAGTATTATGTTGACGGAGATCGATATCTTGTTTATCAAATTCCCGCAAAATTCACCTTCTCTGATAGCGATGTATTCATTCGATTATAACTTGACTCCGTGGCTTTAGGCAACGTATTTAGACACAGGCAGGAGTGAATGTTTTGGCCTGTTGCTTCAGTGTCGATGTCTCGCAACATTTTTCCTCGTTTGGTTGAAGTTAACATTCATTTTTCGCATTTAAAACTGTTGCAAACCACACATTAGCGTAGTTTCCTTTTCAGGACTATCGATTCCCGGGTAGCAATATATTAAATTGAATGTGGCTGCAGGGGGAATAATTAACTCCAGCAGGTAAAAGTGGGTGTTTGACTTAAATTGATTTTTTTTTTTTTTTTACGGAAATGGCTTGTTACATCCCGAAGTTTTGTAACGTTTTTCTTGCTTGTTTGAAATTTCGCATTCAACATAGCTGCAAAACACAAATTCGTGACGATTTCCAACTTTCTTCTGCACTATCGACTCCTGTTGCGTTAATTTGACAAATGAGAATTAATTGAAAATGCATGAAGATGAAAGAGTGACATTTATGCAACAGCTGCTTCAGATACATATTGAAGCCATTCGCTAATAAGTTTCGGTACCACGCCCTTCAACAGACAATTGAATTGAGAAATGCAAAAACATTTATTCTCTGTCAGGCTAAATAAATAAAAAAAAAATCCGTTTAGACCATTCTTGCTCGCTGGTTCATGCAACTCTTTCGATGTTACACCTATGGTGCCAAAGTTAGTGACAGACAGATAAACTGCCATCCATTTTTTTATGAGCGGAACCATTGGAAATATACACCATATCTCTAGTCTATTTATACAATTCATGCATGGTTAAGGGATAGAATTGTCTCACAACACTTTTTCCATTTTGTATTTTTGAATTCGACAAGCTAAACATCAACGTGTCAGGGGAATATAAAAGCTTATTAAAACTGTTTCGGCAGAATATTATCACTGTGCAATCTAATTTACAAGTGTCCCACATAGATGTATTAACAGAAATTGTCATATGCTCATGATTTAAGTTCGACCGTTTTCAGATTTTAGTAAATAATCCAATCCTGCTGTCTCTTTGAAGCTTAGACGGAAGCAAGTCTAAGTACAAAGTTAAACAAAAACGAGTATCCCACTACTTTTTTTAGCTGAACTTGCAACAAAATTTATCTAAGTTTTATTCATTTTTTTTTTTTTTTTGTAGAAAGCGAAATGCTGTTTGTTTTCATCTTGAATAATTCCTTGCCGTTCTTTTGTTTTCTTCGAAGGCAATATTTAGTTTTTCAATATCCAAGTAGGATTTCGCTTCTCAGAGTCTGTTACCACCTTGGGCTCCCGCCGCCGACGCGTTTTATTACTCAGAATGCATGTACATAACATTTGGGACACCATAGAATAATCAGTGTTTAGTGGTAGGATATAAAAAAAGAATACGCGAAGCATGCATCACATCTCCATGAGGCGCCTTGCTGTCGGCGAAGCGGGTGAAGCCTGAGAAGTGGTTGCCCTTGTCGTGGAAAGATGAAAAGTCTCGCTAACGAACAATCGGCGATTATTGCGCCTAAACCAACCAAGTATGATCTTCCTAAGATCCTTTGTCAGCAAAATGTAAATCAGGGGATTCACGGCTCCCAAAATGTTCGGCATGTTACTTATCATCCAGTTCTGCAAAGTAGATATGCAGCACATTATGCAATCTGCGGGCAGTATTTTTCGGTCACAGATACAGCGAAATAAGCACTCCAGCACAACGAGAGTGGTGCCACAAGAACGAAAATATGCAATGCTATTTTAAGGTTCTTTGCGAGGATGTTCGCTGGTGAATTGACATCCTGGCTTCCGCCGTGTGGGTTGTGGCGTAGGTGCCTGGAAGCGATTGCGAAGATTGTGATATAGCAATACAGCGTGATGACCAAAGGAATCGTCACGTTACAGAGGGCCAGTAAAGGAAAATAACCATAGTGGTGGAATTTGTCATTCGGCAATTCACTGGTCAGCCCTAGAAGTGAAATCACCGTTGCATAAAGCCAAACAAAGACGATAAATACAATGGCTTTTCGTCCGGTTATGTTGGAGGTATAATGCAGAGGTTTGGTAAAGGAGAAGAAACGATCATAACTGAGAACAGTCAAAGTAGCGATGCTCGCTGAACTACAGAACAGCTCAAAAGTTACTATAAACAACACAAACCGATATTTCTGCTCGTATGTTAACGTCTTCAGGATGCTTGGCACCGCTTTCCACAGGCATAATACAAATATAAGAAGCATATCGGTTATGGCCAGGTTCAATACAAAATAGTTATTTACTGTGCGTATTCTTCGGTAGTAAGCGAATGCGAAGCATATGAAAGAATTAGAACAGAATCCAAAGATGATTATTATATATCCTGCGATTTCATACCCGATTGATATAGAGTCCCCGTTTTTCGCCATTGCAGTGTCGTTTCCTGCAGTCGAATTCATCTTGGAGAATAAGTTTACTCGGCTGAAGAAAAGCTTAACAAAGGGATTGAAAACCACACGGATTATTGTTTCTTCCTTCGGCAAAAAGACCGTTGCCGGTTATTTGTTTCCTAGTAACAAAATCTATCATGCGATGACATTATAGGAAGATACTGCCGTTCATCAAAAGCTTTATCCTTAATGCAGGTCGTTTTTTTTTTCGTTAATAACTCGATGATCAGTAAATGAGGCGATGTCCAGCAATATTGTTAGCTGATAGTCTACAATACGGTTGCTCCGAAAACAATTTTAAGCCGGTGAAATCTGCTTGGTTGATCTTTTCCTTTTTCAAAATCAGTTTATTTTTACAATGCTAAGAACATTTGTTTATATAGCTTCAAAATGTCAATCCCAAGGGTCTTCAGTGCCCTGGTTTCACTCGCGGGGGTCACTCTTCTTTTAAGTATATTTGCCTTGATGGCAAAACTGTTCGCTCATAATGCTTCCGATATCTCCTTTTAATCAATGGGTTTATCGCCGGGTAAGCGACCTAAAGTTCTGCAAACGTTTCAAAACCATCAATCAATTGCTCGACGTGGAAGAGTGATAAGAGCAGTCGCCCAAAATCGATTCTCGCCATCCACTCGTGCCTATCGTCAGTGTTGCATTCGTAATCTTACAGAAATGAAACTCAAGTACTTAGCAGGGGAGTTTCGACAATGTGTTTTAATTGACTCGAAATGACGTCCATCGTTCAAGGATTGATTTCTGGCGACAAGGTACAGGTGCAACTGATCGAAACTCCCCCCACTTCATAAAATATTCACATAAATATCCTTATGCTAAGTAAACATTGCTTTGTTGAGTCGCTCTACGGAGGAAAATAAAATTAACAATTTCGTTGCAAGCACCCGATCGTCCCTTGACAGCGACCAATTGAACTTTAAAATTTGTCCTTTTATTAGTTTTTGTTTGAAAGTCTTGTTATTACTATTAGCATTTTTCATAAAAATAAAAAAAAAATAAATTAATATATTCATTTTTAGGTGCTCCGCGTAAGACAACAACATTAACAATCTCTCGCAAAGCACGGCCGATTAGACTTCAAACTTTGCCATTTTAATATATATAGATAGGCTTAGCCTAACAGCGGAGCTCTCTGAATTATCATATTCTAGAACGCTTTTTTAGCTGGAAATGCATTATAGTGCGCACGCTACAAGTTCCATAATTTCCAGTTGATAATTATATGCATGCTCCGATCCAGTGACGGGTATACAGCAGCTATATGTATTGCATATTGCTGGTCCACGATCCGGCTATAAATTAAGTTGTGCAGACAGAGAATAATGAGAGGAAGATTTGTTAAGTTTCTTGACGTTTGAGAAAACCTTTTTATGAAATAATTATTCCATGTTCCTTGATGGCTACTACTACAATTTACATGTAAAAGGCAAGGAGGGCCTCTGTGTAAAAGGGCGATATCATACAGGCATAGAAAACGGATAGCTTATAATTTGTAAAGTACCAATGACGGCTGATTTGTATGCGTAACAGACGGCGGTAATAAATGAGTTTTCCACGAGCCTAATACACAGGAAGGAAGGTCTCTGGGTAAAATATGAACCGTTTACTATACAATAGGAAAGGCCGTAAGTATAACGTCTCTGCCGCTGAAAAATTCGGTTGAACGTCTACGAAAATTGTATGACATAGAAATTGGTCTAACTGGCGCGTGTGGGGGCTGGTTTCCATAGGCAATCAAACATCACTATTTATTCTATTATAGATTTATATAACTTACTCTCCTAAAGTTTGTCCGTTTTATTTACTTTATTTTTTCGCCTTATTTTTGTTATTTTGCTTCCTTCTGGTTCCTCGCCTGCTATAATTTTTAACTTTATTAGAATGTTGTAATCCTTTAATTAGCCAATAAGCTGTGAAGAAAGAAAGTGATTGATTGATGTGAGAACAATGAAAACTATATTGAACATGTTGAACCGCCTCGTTTGCTAACTCTCGAGCTCTGCTATGTTACCGCTGAGTGAGTGCATTGCAGGCACGAGGTGCTCCCAATTAACTTGGTCGAAGGGACATTTTATGACGGTTACATGAAGAGTTAAAAACAAATTAAATATGGCGGCGAAAATTGCGGCTATATGTGGTCATTGAAACATGTACAACGCATTGTTGTCAACGTTTAAGTGAAAGAAAAAGGCGACAGATGATCATATTAACTGCATTTGAAATGATCTGGTAAACATGATTCACCTAAAGTGTGAAAGGATTTCAACTATAATCAACTTAAGTGTTTAACTCAAGTGTTTGCAGCTGCAGGAACGTCTTAATTCTGAACGCGACTTGACACCCATTGGCCGTTTTCTTCATGAAGTTGTAAATAATTTTGAGTTTTTGACAGAATTCAAGTGTTCTTGGCGACTTGAAAAATACCTAAACTGGAACAAATCTTCGAACAGCCGAGCGCTGCGAGGCAAGTTAGTAATTTTAGTATTGTTAGTTTTCTGTTCATTGGGACGTTCCATTTTTTATCCGCACCCCCCCCCCCCCCCCCCCCTAAAGATGGCAAAAATCCGAGGGGTCAATTTTTTGTCGGCGCCCTTTGAAAAATAAAATCCGAGGGGTCAATTTTTTGTTGGCACCTTTGAAAAAAAAATCCGAAGGGTCCAAATTTTGTCGGCTTCTTTGAAGGAAAAATCCGAACCCTCCTTTACAAAAACACTCCTTCTTTAGGGGGGGTGCGGATAAAAAATGGAACGTCCCATTGTATGAAACAAATGGATTCTATTTGGCCTTGTGTCTGTTCAGTTATAGATCACAGAAGACGTCAAAATGTGGTAAGAACATCAGTGACACACTTGCCTGCAGCTCGTGCGCCACCTTTTTGTTCTTACCACATTTTGACGTCACCTGTGATCTATAACTGAACAGATACACGGCCAAATGAAATCTATTTGTTAAATAACGCATGGCGTGTGTGGTGTTTAGAATTATCAACAATATTACTGTAGTCTGAACACTGTTCCATGTTTTCAAAGAGAAATTTGTGAACACAGTCATGATCTGCTTTGTCCACTAGCGCAGCAGCAGTTTTTCTTGACATTAGAAGATTTTTGAGGAAACATGGGAACACCATATTATTCTTTTAATTACTTTAGAAAGTGATGTAAAAAAAAATATTGCCATATAAGGGGTGGTGAGCATGTGCCCTTTAATTTCCAGCCGTACATCTATAAAAAATCAAAGGCATGTAGCCGGTCTGCAGCTATATTCTAATGACACAATACCAGCTATTTATGTGAAAGCAGTAGGGATCATGAGGACTTTTAATTTGTTTTGTTCTCTGTATTCCGATGTTTTATTACTGCATTCCACATTCCTAATTTTCTTTTATTATTTTCTTTTGCAGAAACTTGCTTTAACTGTGGATGAGCAGGCCACCTTAGGTGGCAATGCCCCTCCCCTCTTATCACCAAGAAAGGTGCTAGAAGAGAAAGGGGTGGCTGCCATGGTGGCCACCAGGGCGGTGAATTCTTTTTTAATTTTTACCATTACTTTTCTTTTTGACAGCAGTAACCAATAAACTGTGACCCATTGCCTTCAAAACGTTAGTGGATGTCTATCAAAGAAAAGCAATTAAAATTATTTTAGATTCTGGCAGGATTTCACGCAAACAGAGCTAAAAATCAACAATTGAAACTTTTCTAAACTTGGTTTCCAAGCCAGGTTAAACAAAAAGAAAAGCATTTGTTTGCAGAAGCCATGTTTTTAGAATAGAACTTTTAAACTTCACCGCATGTGATGCATGATGACAATCATAAAGCCGCAGTTGCAAGAAGCACCAGTTTTTTATCATGTTGAATGAAATCTTTCCTTTGAATTGTTATTGCCTTTGAAATTTGTTTTAAAATGTTTACTGTTTCTTTTTGGAAAAATTGTTTGAAATCCAGTCAGAATTAAAAAAAAAATGTTAACAGGTTTCCTTTGATTGACGTCCACCAAACAATTTGCTCGTGATTTCAAATCGTCCTCGCGCTATGGCTCAGCTGATTTGAAATTCCTTGCCCAATTACTCCCTGAATTGTACTCCACTCAGTCCAGTTACTATAATTACTAATCCTAATTATACTGTTTGTTTTTTTCTGGAGCAAAATAAAGTTACATTCTGTATTTTTTGAAATACATCACAACTTGTTAAAATATCCCATGATACTACAAACAAAACAAGGATAATACGATATAACTATTGCATTTCACTTATGCTGAAATGGGATAAAACCGAAAACCTATAATTTAGCAAACTCATTCCTCGACCAGCAGAAAACCATGCGTATTACAGGGTTTTTGTTGAGGTTTGCAATAGCAGGTACCAAATTGTGAATAACAGAGACCACTGAATGGCAGTGTAGCCACCATTTATTGGCATGCAGTGGAAAATCAGGCATTTTAGGCGATTTCTGACAAATTGGGGTCGCTGCTTTAACTGCTATGAAAGAAGCAATACGTTTATAAATTTATTTGTGCTGCTTCATAAAGCCTAAATTTAGCATGATCATGAACTCGAAATGAGCTACACAATACAAAATACGGCATGCATAAATAAATAGCCAATAGGAACAAAATAAATCACCATTCAGTTTTATTTCACTCGTAATAAAGATCAAATAACCCATCAACTTTAGTAGTTATTTATTCAAATATTTTAGCACATTTTCCTAAAAAAATAGCCGGGACAAGAATTGAAATAGCCGAGTAAAGGTCCCAGTGTCCCGGCTCTAACAAAAACCTTTTCTATAGTGACGAAAGTAATTTAAATTTAAGTACATTAACGACTGTAACACTGTACAAATGCATTAGCTCCGAAAAAATATCAGCATAATAAATAACTGGTTTGAAATCCCCTGACTTTGAGTTGTTTGCCCCCTCAGAAATCACATGGTAAATTTGCATAATAATATTAAAACCAACATGGCGGCTATCGTGAATAAGGCTTATTGCCTGAAATTGGCTCGCAACAACATAGACTTTTGTTGTAATGCAAACGAGAGAGGTTGAGCGTGAAAAGGGCTATTGATTTTAATTTAGTAATTGATTGAGTTTGAAAGCAGAATGTTTGGTGTGATACAACAGCTTTAAGGACATGCAACAAGAAAAAGGTTTCAAAAGAGTTTTCTTTGAACCCCTTCTTAAGAACACAAAGCAGTCAAGTTCTTTTGTAAGTGCTGCATCATAGCAGTATGTAATAAACAATGTTGACTCCTCAGTGAACTTCTTCATATTGACCAATACGAACTCCATGAAAAAAGTGTGATATTGTGTCCCTCCATGTTATCTGTAGAAAAAAAATGAACATAACATATGAATATTAACTTAGGGTCAGATAAGAAATGAAAGGCACGATACATTCCCCCTCCCATGCCACATCCCTGATGGCATATATTTATTGTAAGCTAAGGTGCTATAAATATTATGTGAGCACTCAGTCTTGTCTGATTGTGGGTCATTAAAAGTGAATTTGGGGAAATTTATAATGTGAGCTAGGGAAGGGCCTTATTGTTTTTGTTTTTTTGTCCAATAATTTAGCACACATATTGAATCTCATGAGCTGGTACTGCAGGGTCAGGAAAACAGGAGTACATTCTGTGTATTGTATTGTGTCAAAGTTGAATTTAAATTTAAATTGCCCGTCGGTGGGGATCTCTATTCCTCATAAGCTCGGCTACTTGGAGATTTCCCCGCCACAGTCACTCCTCCCAAGTTATGTATAAATATTTTTTTTATTTTTAAATTTAATGTTAATTAACCTATTTAATATCATTTTTTATTCTGCTTGTAATTCATTGTGTGTGGCAAAATAAAAATAAATTAAAAAATAAATAAAATTGTTTAATAGGCTTTCTAGGAGAAAAATGAAGGTATCAAAGTCTAATATGGGAAATTGTGTACTTTTAAAAGGTAATAACTTTGAATGAAAGTTGAAATAACAAAATCAGATTCAGTAGTGACACAAAAGAGGTTTTGACTGATCACAGAGTTGAGTTGGTAGTTTGGTCTTTCTTTTAAGTACAAAACTAGACACTAAACTTTGTTTTATGCAAAATTCAACTTACATTGCTGTCATCAACACCATTTTCAATTTCTCTTTCCTGCTCTTGATTAATTGCTTCCCCTAATGAAGAAAATACACATTTATGAATAATGTCCATAAATACCTTGCTTAATAATAATTGTGTCTTGCACAAAAAGTATATACTTATGACACATTTGATTTGGTGAGGGAAAGCACACAAAAGCATGCCAGTCAACAGTCTAATTTTTTTGGCAAAATGATGCAAGGTTCACAGAAAATGTGAGTAATGAGTAAAATGTCCGCACATAAAAATTAATTATTATCTGCTAAACCATGGAATAAAGGATTTATTATTCAACTGAAATTCTTATATTTATAATAGCTTGTCTCTTGAAACTGGGATGCTAAGGTGTAATATAGCAGTCTACTGTGTAATAGGCTCGGATATTTTGTGTTATCTTTCCCTTATAAGTGATAGATAAAATATGAGCGGGAGATCTGTATGGGTATTTACAATGGCGAGCCGAAGGCGAGCCATTGTAAATCCCATACAGATCGGACGCGAATATTTTATCTGACTTATGAAATGAAACAATGAGTAGAGATCTGTATGAAAAGTTAATGCATACTAATTAGCTCAGCAGAGATCTGTATCAAAAGTTAATGCATACTAATTAGCTCAGCAGAGATCTGTATCAAAAGTTAATGCTACTGTTTAATAATTCATCAACTCAGTTGATCTGTATTGGGGTTTACAAACCTTCATTAAACATTCATTTCTTTTATATTTTCCTTATGAATTATTAATGAATTTTATAAGGTAAAATGACATCACAGTGCAATAATAAATATGGTAATTAGGAGGTAAAATTTTATTATCTTGACATAGATATGCAGAAAATGTGTATAAAATAATTGTGTGTTTATATTGAAAATCCATTTCAAGTCTGCAGACTGATTTTAAATTAAAGGACTTCAAGTACAAAACATCAGAGCAGAGCTTTCAAAATGTCCCCTTTTCAGCAGTTGACTATTCCTTACGCACTGGTCAGCAGAATTGGCAAGTGAGTGGGTGAGCGAGTGAATTGCCCGTCGTGTTCAATAACTACAGTCAAACCCCTATTAGGCGGCCACCTATTAAGCGGCCACCCCCTGTTAAGCGACCAGTTATCAAAGTCCCGAATTTATTGTCAGTATAATATTATAAATGAAACCCCTATTAAGCGACCGGGGCCACCTTTTGGCGGTCCTGATGAAGGTTTTCGTATTGTTTATACCCCTATTAAGCGGCCACCAAAAATTAATACACGTAGCTGGCATCGTTTTGAATAACCTGATGACAGATGATAGTCCGAAATAGAAGGTGACAAATCTTGGCGTGATTTTGTTGTCAAGTAATAATGTACCATGTTGACTATATTTTGATTTGTATCACAACTTATGTAATCAGCGTATAAATAAAGTTTAGAGCGTGTCAAATTTGAACGTCAATAACCGTCCATTAGACTGAAGTGAGTTCAAATCCTTCCTTTTCAAGCTTTGATTCCAACCATTCAATGGAAAATTTGTCTCCCGTGAAGTGGTATTGACATGGAACTTCCAAGCCATAGCCGCCTCTGTTCATACGTTTGCCCTTTTAGCATAACATTCGCTGTGCCATTATTTGTTGCTCTCACGCAAGCGGAAAATAAATTGGATCACTTTAACCTTTGAGTTGAAACTGCGAGTTGTGGTTTTGTATTGGACTGTTTTGTTTTTCTTAGCACGCAAACTTCAAAATTATGAACTTGGATTTACAGTCCGAACACAGGCTGTATTACGTTCAACAGTCCTCCAACAACGTTGTATTCAAATAAAGTGACGTTTATACCACGCATTATGCTAATTTCTTACGAACCCCTATTAAGCGGGCAATTACCAGTTCCCGAGGGTGGCCGCTTAATAGGGGTTCAATTGTAGTTCATAACGCTTCACATATTCACAGGTTAAAAAGTGAAACGGTAGATAACAGACTCTGTCTCAGCCACCAAGATGCAACTGTGGTGTAACAACATGAAAAGCGCGGTTGATAAATGAAACCGAAAAGATTCTCTGTGACAGGAGTTTCATATCATATAAAATCTCAAAGTTTTGCATCCGTTCCTACTTCAATTTGTTTACATGTTAGCTATCCTTGCTAGCAAAGAATGAATTGAATGGAAATGCCTTTTATGGAATTATGATATGTTTCACGGATGTACTCGAGGAGTGTTACCCTGAGGAAGAATTTTTGTTTTGCCAGTTGTTTTGGCACTATAATGTGCTGCAAAGTAATCCCAGTCAAGCAACAGGCTAGTCTGACAAACTTCACTGATAAAACAAAATAATTATTTACCAATTTATATATCTAATAATGAGACTTTTACCCAAATGGTATGAGTAACAAGATAGGATTTTTGTCGTTACATATGACAGATCAGCTGTAAAAAGGTTCAGAGATTAGCTGTGCGGCAGCGCACTGCATCAATCAATAATTTATTTGCCTTGTCAAAATTTAAATGTTAATTTGTAGTTAAATTTATCCTTGGTTCAAATTTTATTTTCCTTTATCATACATTACCATAGCCAAAAACAAAGGAAAATAACATTTGAACCACTTCAAATTTGAACTACAAATTAAAATATACATTTTGACAAGGCAAATAACAGACCTCCACATATCACCGGTCTTATGGAAGAGGCAACCTTGAATGTCAAAATATTAACAAAAGAGTGCTGTTAATTAGCTTGGTTAATCCAGGACTATTTATTAAAAACTCTAACAACTTTTTCTTAAAGGTATAGGAAAGCTTGACATATAGGTAATTATTGCGGGTAGAGAATTCCAAATATTAGGACTGTGGTTGAGAAATTTGTAAATTGGAAGCAATAATTGAATGTTATAATAAAACAAATTTGGCTATTTGACATGAATTGATGTGAAAAATTGTCATCATGAGTAGATTATTTTCAAATCAAGCAACTTTTGAGAATATATTCTGATTTGAGAGTGACTTCTTAACTGTGTTTGATGTCTATAATATAATAAGCTTTATAATACTGATTGTAACACATGTACATTGTACACCATGTAGCATGTTTCCCTGGCATTTCTACGACAATCAAAACATTGACAGACGCACTTAAATAAATAGGACAGAGTCAATCTGCAAAATAACATTGAATTTACCGTACCTTGTTGGCGTTCTCTATGTGCTTCTGGCTGCTCCTCCATACTGTTCCTCTCTATTTCGTGTTGCCGTTCTTGGTCTCGTTCATGCTGTTCTTCAGTACTTCTCATTCCTCGAAGCCGCTCTAGCGCTGCTTGACGCTGTTGTTCCGTTCTGTGTCTCCTCCTATCCCTTTGTCGTTCTCGGACTCCTTCAAGCGCTGCTTGACGCTGTTGTTCCGTTCTGTTTCTCCTCCGTTCTCGGTCTCTTTCGAGCTCTGCTTGACGCTGTTGTTCCGTTCTGTTTCTCCTCCGTTCTCGTTCACGTTCGAGCTCTGCTTGACGCTGTTCTTCCGTTCTGTTTCTGCTCCGTTCCCTTTGTCGTTCTCGGTCTCTTTCAAGCTCTGCTTGACGCTGTTCTTCCGTTGCGTTTGTCCTCCGTTCTCGGTCTCTTTCAAGGTCTGCTTGACGCTGTTGTTCCGTTCTTTTTCTCCTCCGTTCTCGGTCTCTTTCAAGGTCTGCTTGACGCTGTTGTTCCGTTCTGTTTCTCCTCCGTTCTCGGTCTCTTTCAAGGTCTGCTTGACGTACGCTGTTGTTCCGTTCTGTTTCTCCTCCGTTCCCTTTGTCGTTCTCGGTCTCTTTCTCTCTTCTTTCGTTTCTCCTCTTCTGTCATGTTTCTATCAACCATCA
The DNA here is from genome assembly GCA_022457155.1 of Cladopsammia gracilis. Lineage (NCBI taxonomy): Eukaryota > Metazoa > Cnidaria > Anthozoa > Scleractinia > Dendrophylliidae > Cladopsammia > Cladopsammia gracilis. Next base: position 27,209 of record JAJGOT010001126.1, on the reverse strand, counting down.
TATAACCTAATTATTCAAAAGTAAAGCCTTTTTAAATGCACGCCAAAATTGCACAATATAGAACAGTAAAATAATGATATTAAGCTTTATAAAATACTTGAGATAGTACGCGCGCTGTCGTTGGTCTATAGGTGTGTTTAGATGAGAGTATGTAAACACGGTTGTGACGTGTTACCTCGCACCATTTCGTAAACAACAAGCATTGCAGCGAATGCCAAAACTTTTGCCAAGCTAAAATGAATTTAGCGTACACAATCACTTGAGAGTTTCTACGAAAAACTTTCGTCCACTTAAAGAACGTATGTCCCGTATGACCCGTCTCGGGTTTGCATAACTGTCTCGAATTCTCCCAACCCCACTCGTGTTTAGATGAGGCTATGTAAACACGGAGAAAGTCCTCTATTGCTTAAATAATTTAAGTCTTAAGCTTTTAAACTAAGGTGAAAAGGTCGGAAGCACAATAATTAAACTCAAAGAGTTTAGCTGTAAACAAATGCTTCGACGATCTACTAGCTTTAATTTAAAACGAAATAAGGTTTAAAAATAAGCACTTAGCTGTATATTCCTCCAAATCGGCTTGATTTACAGAGTTTCGAGCCCTCAAATGCGGTCTTGACCGAGTCTTGACCACTGTTTGAAAAATGTGAAACTTCTGAAGTGTTTTCCCAGCTGACGTGACATTCGGCCGTGTAACCGCGCGAAAAAAAAGCCTCGCTTTGGTTTTTGCGCGACGGCGGCGGCGGCGGAGAGCGGGCGCACGCGCCCGCGAAACATTCCGCTAGCCATGACCATGAAAAATGACGGCACAGGTTTCTATGAGTATGGAGCTGCGCAGCCAGGCCTTCGGCCTGGCAAGAGCTCCGCTATTACATTTTTTTGTTTAATTCCTGCTGTACGTTAATGTTAGTTTTCTTTTCATAAAATAAAGCTGGTTCATTTTAAAAATGAATGAAGAACTCATTCAGCTTGAGTGATAAAGGTGACGATTTCGCTTATTTTCTTTTAGTTGCGTCTTTGTCAAAGTCCAAAGTCCGAGTTGAACTTTAATTAAAGCAAAATGCAGGGCATATGACTGGTTCATGTGTCTCTTGCCATCATTATACTTTTACTTGTTGTTTGCCTACTTTAGCTTTGCACCCAACGAAAAATAAAATGTTCAGCTGACTCGACCACATCAGCCAATTTATTGATATTTAACACAATTAAAGATGTTTCGCAGCGATAATCACAACTGAGTTCGTGTTACCTCTTGGAAACGATCTTTAAAGAGAAAATGTTTTAGGGAGTCGATAATTTTTTCATGGAGTCGTTATTTGTTGATATATATTATTTCAAACGAGGATCACCATAGGAAACAGGATGTCATTTGTAAACAAACGCCTTAACATATGATGTAGTTTTATTACCTCCGACGTCTTCGGCGTTAATAACATGACGATTGACACCCTCTTTGAATATTCATATCTAGATTCTGTAGTTTACATTCACTGCTACCAGCGCAAAATTAGTAAACTATCTACTGATTTGTCTGGCTGATTTATTTAAGCCTTTAACTCCAAAAATTAATATCAAAATTCAAGAAAAATCCCAAATGTAATTTTGTAAAATATCGAAAAACAAATGACACCATGCAGAAGTACTGCAGAAGAGGTTTCATTTGAATGGTCACACCATACGATTTCATCAACAGACTCAAAAGTTAGAACAAATGGTACCATGGAAAAGTAGTAGTATAGGGAGGGGGTGATCCGGGCACACCCCAAATAAGGGTTAAATGGCGTGATTAACGGCCTCCTAGAATATATAAAATTCTAGGCCCCCACGAACCTCCCTGCGGTCGGTTCGTGGGCTTAGAATTGTATATATTCTAGGAGGCCGTTAATCACGGCATTTAACCCTTATTTGGGGTGTGCCCGGATGCACCCCCTCCCGATACTACATAGTGATCAATTATATACGGCCTCGCCGTTGCGTTACGGCCTCACCCAAAATAAGGGTTAGATTACACGATTTAACGCTTCTGTGTGAACTGGGGGGAGCGATGCTGCCAATTGAATAAATGGCACACCTTTGTGTATACAACCCCATGGATGCACAACTTGAGTTTGTACGTACCCATCATGGTTGGCGCGACTGGCTTCACAGCTATAAAATGACTGTTCCTGCTGATTATCCAATACGCGATCTCGATTTGTTTTATCAAGAGAACAAACCTGCTATAGTTCGAACTATAGTTAGAGAGATTACAGACCTTGGCCCCATCAAAGTGAATCTTACATTCTTAGTTCACTTTTCAAAGGAAGGAGCCGACGGGACACAAAGAATGACCCACTACTTTAGGCAAGAGAATCCTCTAATAATAACACACTTTTATGAAGCAGTAGCTAACGAGCAACTACAAGCTGTTATCAACTCAAACAAGGAAGAAGTAGCCAGATGGGTACACATGGGTTCAGGCTGGGCTATCGACAGAGTTGAGAGCGTCTTTCTTAATTCCGCAAGATATCAAGCTATCAGAGGCGGTTCTTATATCCCTCTTCCTCCAAAGCTCAAAGCAAAACAGGCCATCATAAACATCAAAAACAGAGATAATCAATGCCTTCGATGGGCTTTGCGAGTCGCGCTCTTTCCCACTCGAGATAGGAACCCAGACAGGACAAGCAAGTACCCGACAGAGGACGGTTTGAACTTCACCAACATCTCTTTCCCTACACCCTTGCATCAAATCTCTGAAGTAGAAAAACTCAATAACCTCGCAATAAACGTCTTTGGCTGGCATAACGGCAACACAACAGTCCTTAGAATTAGTGAAGTACAAGACCCTGAGATAAGACGAATCAACCTGATGCTGATAACTAATAAAAATAACACACACTACTGCTACATAAAAAGCCTAAGCAGGCTTCTTCATAGCAATTATGAGGCAGGCCGGAGGATTCACTTTTGCGAAAGATGCCTTCAAGGATTTAAATTGCAAGATGTCCTCGACAAACATCTGGTTGACTGCAGGGGTATCAAAGGCAGGTCAGTACGAACTGAAATGCCTAAAGATGGTGAAAACATCCTGCATTTCGAGAACTGCCAGAACCAGATGAAAGTGCCTTACATTATCTACGCTGACTTCGAAAGTCTCGTCACAAAAATCGACACTTGCAAGCCAGACCCAAAAGAAAGCAGTACAACTAAAACCGCGCTTCACACGCCATGCGGGTTCTCTATGATGGCCGTTCGCTCTGATGGTGAAACAAGAGGGCCATACTTATATAGAGGTGAGGACACGGTGAAGCGGTTTCTACATTACATACAACTGTTAGAGAGGGAGATAAGAGACGAACTTCATCACAAGAAGCCCATATCAATGACAAGAGAAGACTGGGCAAACTTCAACAATGCCACCTTCTGCAGCATCTGTAATGGGGGTCTCTACAAAGAGAACTTCAAGGACTCTATCGATCTCTACGATCCAAACACGGGAGCGTACGCCGGCCTTGTTCATCACAAAACCAACAAATGCTACACCAATGCATTCAAAACCTTCACCCAAAACGAAGAAACAGGGCGTTTGGAGGCGTTCCCTTTCATAGGCCCAAGAAACAAAAGGCAACAAAAAACAAAGCCATCTTTCAGCAAGTTGACTGTCTCTTCTGCGGGGAGTCACTTGTACGAGACTTCATGAGAGACGCTGTTAGAGATCACTGCCACGTAACAGGCAAGTATCGAGGCGCTGCTCACAATACATGTAATCTGAATCACTTCAGAATCAACCCGGAAACCGTTACAATCCCTGTTGTCTTTCACAACTTGAAGGGCTACGATGCGCATCATATCATGTGCGGCATAGCAGAAGTACAATCTGATCTGATGTGCATCCCGACAAATATGGAGAAATACGTCTCTTTCTCTCTGGGCAACTTAAGGTTTATCGACAGCTTGCAGTTCATGCAGTCTAGCCTCGATAATCTGGTTAAATCAAATAAACCAGAGTCCTTCACAATCATGGCAAACCATGAAAAGGACCCCAATAAACTCAAGCTCCTTCTGCAAAAAGGAAACTATCCATACGAGTACATGGACTCTTGGAGGCGGTTTGATGAGAAGTCACTCCCAGAGAAGAGCGCGTTCTATAGCGAGCTCAAAAAGGAGCACATCAGTGATAAAGACTACACTCATGCGCAGAAAGTGTGGGAGGCGTTCGAATGTAAAGACCTCGGTGAGTATCACGATCTCTACCTAGAGACGGATGTCCTCCTCCTTGCAGATGTCTTCGAGAACTTCAGAAAAACATGCCTCAAGCACTACAAACTTGATCCTGCGCATTACTATACAGCTCCGGGCCTCAGCTGGGACGCTCTTTTGAAATACACAGGAATCAACCTAGAACTGCTCACAGACATCAACATGCACCTCTTTGTCGAAAAAGGCATGCGTGGCGGCATTTCAATGGAGAGCAGGCGCTTCTGCAAAGCGAACAACCCCTTTCTTGATGACCACAACCCAGATCAAGAAACAAGCTACATCATGTACTTCGATGCAAACAATCTTTACGGTTGGGCCATGAGTCAACCACTACCTGTTGGCAACTTTCAATGGTGCCCAGTGCACCCAACACAACACCAAATCAGGAAGTGGTCCCCAAACAGAAAGATTGGCTACATCCTTGAGGTTGATCTAGAATACCCCGAGGAGTTGCACGATGAACACAACGCCTATCCTCTAGCACCAGAGAAGCATAGAGTCGAGAAGTCGTGGATGTCTCCTTATCAAAGGGCATTGATAGAGGGGCAGGCAGAGGACAAGACAGAGAAGTTGCTCCTAACTCTCAAGAACAAAGACAGATATGTCCTACACTACAGGAATCTTCAGCTTTATCTCGAGCTAGGCATGAAGTTGAAGAAGATTCATCGAATGCTCAAATTCGAGCAGAAGCCTTGGATGGAGCCTTACATAAGGCTGAACACAGAACTCAGAAAGCAGGCCACTTCTGAGTTCGAAAAGAACTTCTTCAAGCTGATGAACAACTCTGTCTTTGGCAAGACCATGGAGAACCTCAGAAAGCGCATTGATATGAGGCTTGTTCGCGCGAATGAGATAGACAAGTTGAGAAAGCTTATCTCAAGCCCGCTGTTTGCCAGAGCAACAGTCTTTGGTGAAAATCTTGCAGGGATTCAGATGCACAAGGACAAAATCTTACTCAAACGTCCAGTCTACACCGGTATGTGCATCCTTGATCTTTCAAAGACTCTGATGTACGACTTCTACTATAAGTACCTCAAGTATAAGTACGGCCCACGAGTAGACCTACTTTACACAGACACAGACAGCCTGCTTCTAGAGATCAAGACAGACGATGTCTACAAGGACATGGAGAATCGCCTCGATGAGCTCTACGACACAAGCGACTACCCGAAAGACCACTTTCTTCACAGCCAGCAAAACAAGAAAGTCATCGGCAAGATGAAGGACGAGTGTGCTGGTGCCCCCATCTCTGAAGTGATATGCCTGCGCTCAAAGATGTACTCAATCATGCTTGGCAGTCAGAAGAACATCAAGAAGGCGAAGGGCACCACCAAGTCTGTGACGAAGAAGGAGATCACGCACCAGAACTACAAAGACGCTCTCTTCAGAAAGAAAACCTTCAAACACGGGATGGACATGCTTCGAAGCGTGAATCACCAGATCTACGGAGTTCATCTAAACAAGACAACGCTCTCACCCTTTGACTCCAAACGCTGGATCAAAGACGATGGCATCCATACGCTTGCATATGGTCACAAAGACATCGGCGGTAACTGAGTGCCTGGTGGCACAACAATCAACTCCTCGCGAACGAAGCCCCGCTTGGGCCCATCGTAGAGGTAATACACCACAGGCGTCTCTGGCTTGGTGACAACTCTTTCAATGTTGTAAACTTTCAAAGACCAGATCGGATCCGTCGCTCGTCGACTACCACCTTCTAGCTCACCGGGATAATACAGATATCGCAAATTAACCCGAGGTGGGAGCTTCTTCTCATTCACCCCCACTGGTCTAGCATATGGGGTTGCGGGCTTGGCTGAGGTTGCTTTCTCTTTGATGGCTTGAGCGGGCTTCTTGCCAGTCAATCTGGTTACTTCATTGTTCAGGGCCGAGATAACATCTGGCAATTTTTTAACCCATGCGGTCGAACGGCCAGAGGGCAGATTCATTTCAACTGCGTACTGGTAACCAAACAATCGTTCAGCCAGGGTTCTGTTAAATCTTTCAACGATCCCTTGATCTCTGTGGATATCAACACGCCCACGACGAATGGTTGTTTTATGGGCCCCAGTCTCTTTAGTCACAGCTCCCATAAACTCTGTTCCCGGATCGACTTGCAACAGTTGTGGCCACTTCATAGGCCCGCGCCTGTATATCCGGGCCAGCGCTTTCGAAACTTCATCAGACTCTTTCGAGGTTAAGGGCTCTGCTGCTTTGAAACGGCTTGCTACATCAACAACTGTCAAAGCATATTTGTAAACCTTTCTCCCGTGAGGCAGTTTGTCGTGTGGCAAAAAAAGTAGATCCGCTTGATGCACTGAATTGGGCGTGAAGACATCAAACTTAGGCCTAGGGATGTGGCGTGGCGCAGGGAGATATATTTGCCAAAGGGCTTGTTTGACAAGCCATTTCTTTGCCGCCTCTTCTGAGACCTTGGCTGCTGCAGCTAGCTTTTTGACAGCGGTAAGTCCTTTCCAATAGCCTTTTGGGCCGTAATAGATTTTAGAGAGTTTGGAGTCCATATATTTATGTTTTTACAGAAAGCGAAATGCTGCATAACCAAGGGCGAGTGCGCCAGTGCCGATAAACAAGAGTTCACCTTGCTTCTGCTGAGGGCCAGGCTTATAGAAGTCAGAGAACTCGGGCTCTTTTGGGAGTGTTATTTGCTGCTCTCGATGTGTTTGGTTGTAGAGCACTAGAGCTTGGTCAGTGTCTTGAAAGTTCTTTTTCGCTTGATCTTTGATCCGATCGTTGGTTGCAACCCAGTCGAGGAGCTTTGTGCGGTCTTTCTGGTATTTGGCGTAGGCCGCTTGATAAGCTTCTAACGCTTTATCGTGTCTGATCTTTTCATCCAGAGCGGCTTTCCCACTGTCGCCGGAAAGATATTTTGCAAGATAATTACCGCCAGTGAAAGCAGCTGCATTTAGAATTGCGCCACCAACCATGATAGCGATTGAGGCCATCTTGTATATAATTAGATCGTGGCTGGGAGGATTTTCTGGTCTTCGAGATATTTCTTGAGCGCGATGCTCCCAGTCATGGCGGCTGTGAACTTGACATAATTCATCAGATTAGCGCTGGGGTCGCCTGTGAGGTTTTCTTTGATAATTTTCTTGCCAATCCAGCCAATACCAGCGACAAGGCCAGTGAGTGTGGCAGCATCGAGAACAGCTTTCACGAGCTTGTTGTCAGACATGGTGTATATTTATGTTTTTATTCCTCGACTTTCACTCTAGTCTTCGTGCTCCTCAAGTGCCTGTTGTCTTAACCTTTCATCGCGTGCCTCAATAATTATTTCGAAAAAGACGAGGCTATATCCAAGCCAAAGATAAGTGAAGGCTGCCCAGCCGAGAAAGCCGCTGATCAAGTCGTGAGTTTGCATGGTGTATATTTATGTTTTTTTTTAGTCGACTCCTCATCGCTCTCTGTTAGTTCTGTGGCTAAGCGCCAAACTGTTTTAAGAGCAGTGATGTTGAATCTTAACGTAAAAAGAAGAATGCCACCGATTGCAGCCCCATTTGCAAATCCTTGAAAGAGATTGGCCATTGTGTATATATTTACTCCATCTCTCGAATTCTTTGTCTCGGTGGCCTCTGTGTGGGTGGAGGGGCCTCTGCTGCTGGAGCAGGAGTCTGTGTCTTGTTGCGCCCAAAGGCATTCATAATGGCCTCGCGCTGGTAATAGACGCCCAAAGCGGAGACAATCAAACCTCCAACACCAAGGATGAGAAATGTTGTGTTGTTGCTAGATTCTGCCTTTGTCGGCTCCTGTTTTGGGGCAGGCTCGTTTGCCTGGCTGGCTTGTTTTTTTTGCCTCACTTGCCAGACGTTTTCGTTCAGCCAAGGCTTTTCCAGAAGCAACACGGCCAGGGTTTTTTGCTGGAGCAGTCTTTGGGGTATCAGAGGTAACGTGCGTGGATGTAGGAGCGACTTTTTCTTCAGGAATCGTCTCGAGCGGTTGCGCCATCGTGTATATATTTTATTTTAAACCTGCGTGGTTCCTTCATGGTTCCTTCATGGTTCCTTCATGGTTCCTTCATGGTTCCTTCATGGTTCCTTCGTGGCGCATCAACTTCATCAAAGCCCTCCAGTGGGTAACCTTCACTGTCCCTGCTGCTTGGGTGAACGGGCGGAGACTCCTTTTTGAAGTCGATGTGTTTTGTAGTGATCAAAGCAGCATTGGCCAAGGCCAAGAATCGCCCACATCGCAGTGCCAGGCCTCCAGCAAGAGATGACAATTCATGTTGAATCATGTAGTCATTTTTGAGTTCTTTCTGCAACTCCTTCACGTCGTCAATATCAACAACCATGCCGGCGCCTTTGGTTACGAGCATTATGAAGCTGTCAATCAGAGACTCGGTTGTCTTGTTGCCGACATAGGCTTCATATCTTTTGTAGAATTTTTCAACCTCCTTATCTGTCAGGCGTTTCACCTGCTCATGTGTTAGCTGGACACCAATGGCTTCTTTTGATTTGCCCGTTGAAACAAGGACTGCCAGTTTCTCACGTTGAGCTTGAGTGTCTGGACCTGTTAAGACTTCAGGAATCGCTGACGGCAAGGAGCTATCCGGGCCTGACTCCAGCATCTGCATGATTTCATTCATTGTGGCCTCGTCTCCAGGGGTTGTTGCCATCGTGTATATATTTGTTTTGTAATTGCTTCATCATACACCCGACAAAGAGTCTCCAGAAACTGAATGTAGCTAATTAGTTGGGCTTTCGACTTAGATTCGTCCATAGGAAACATTTCATCCAGAAACTGAAACACTTCATGAGGCATGTCATCGTCTCCAGGGTTTGTTGCCATTGTGTATATTAATTCTCAATTATTCTATTGATGTCAGGCAAGATATTTTCAATCTCCCGTATGAGTGAAGCCATTGTGCCTGGCATTTTAACAACTTTCAAAGGATACCGGCTAAGAAGCATGAGGCGTAGATCGTCCTCGCCAGCTGCTTTGATTTTCTGGATTTGCATCTCTTCCGTCCTGCTCTGTAATTCACCAAGAAGCTGTGAAAAGACTGTGAGCTTGTGGAGACTGGTGGAGGCATTCATGACCCAGAGTATACATTGTATTTTCACATTTTCACTTCAACCCCATAAGGATGCCGCAGAGAGAAAACCAGGTGAGAGAACTTGTGTCCCTTTAATTTTGCAATCAACTCTTTGTACTCTTGATGTTCAAGCTCGCCGGCATAGTCGTCGAAGATGGCCTTCGTTGTTTTGCTTGATGGGGTGTAAAAAAGCACAATCGCCGCAACGTTTTCTCTAAACGGCTTGGCAATGCTGGTTAACTGCTGCGCCAACACCCACACTGAAATACCGCTGTGCCTGGCACTGAAGCCGAGGTTGACAAGTTGACTCGTGCGGCCTTTCACATCCTTAGAAGCGGCGCAGTCATCGAGCACAAAGAGCGTGTTTGTCCCGTCGAAGTGGTAACTGGCTAGTTTTAGCCAAAATTCAATCTCGTGCTGCTGGCAGTCAATCACGAAAATGCGTGGCTCATTGTCCACGAAGCCGTCGTAGGTCTTGTTGTGGACAAATGTTGGGCAGAAGAGAACAATATAGTCAGCTGATTCAGAAGATATTGTGTTTTGCCAGAGTTAGTCGGCCCTATGATTAGGGCATTGAAGGGCAGCTTTTGGGGGTCCATCTATATTTAATACTGAACCGCTTGCAGCTGCCTGTCCATGATGTTCATCTGCGAGTCGCTGATGGTGAATATGTGGCAGTGCACGTTTCCTGAGCCGGAGGGCGATCTCTCGAGCTCAAGATGTACGCCGTCCTTTGTGTTGACAAGGCGTTGGCCGTTACCGTGAAGGGTTGTATCAGCCATGGACCGAAGGTCGATAAGGAGGCCGAACTTGTTGCCTGTGAGATATTTGGTCAGATTCATGTTGGGCCTGCCGTCACCACTCTTTTTGAAGAGGCGGCTGACCTCGTTCCACATGTCTGTCCCGCTGATGCCTTCGTTGTAAATCCTGTTGGGTGAGCCGTTTATGGTAACATTCACCTTGGTAATGTCTGGATTGAAGTATTTTTCTGAGTCCCTGGCTCCAGCCGTGTATGGCTCTATGAATAGCAGAAGGATGGCTTTCAGTGACCTGCGCTGAGGGTTCACCCTGAGATTTAGCCGTGCGTCTGAACCCTTCGAGAAGGGGACCACTTCCTCTCGCATGATATGGTCGTAGGCAAACTCCTTTCCACTAGAGTATACACTTGTTGCCTCGTCAGCCAGCTGCTTACTTCGGATTGTCTCGTACTCAAGCTGGATATTTGTCAACTTGTAGACAAGCTTGCTTGTATCCGAACCCTTGACAACTTGAGAAGCCTGGGCGAGCGTAATCTCGAATGTCAAATCGTTGTAGAGGGCCTGCGGATACATAACGCCGTGGTCTGTTAGAATCTGGTGATCCAGATTGATGCGGTATTTGTTTTTGTAAATGGTCTCCAGCTTGTTTTCCACATCCACGCTAGAGGTCTTCTTGTCGCCGGAATTAGAGCGAATCTTGCACAAGTCAACGCTCTGAATGCCCTCTGAAAGCATGTTTTCGCGCTTGTCGACAGAGAGGAAGAGGTCCTCAAAGATCTTGTAAATATCGTACCCGACGGTGTCCTGGACAGTGGTGGCAGCAAACTTGACAACAAGCCTGTCAACTAGTGCTCTGGAGACATTTTGTACAAGAGAGTTGTTTGCGTGGCCGCCGGCAAGGTCGATGTTAAAGATCAAGGCAAGCGAGCCCGACACGATAACTTCATGTTCGTTGAGCTTGGGCACTGTAACGTACAGTGTCTCGCCAGGATTAGCTGTAGAGCGATCAAATGTGATGCGCTTTATGGTGCGCTCTGCTTTCATTGCCCCAAGAATCTTCTCTGCGTTCGTTGGGAGGAGGTTTGGTTGCACAGCCATAGCCAGAGTATATATAAATTTTATATTTATATAGCATCATGGCAGAAGGAGGTTATGATGTACCTGACGAGGAAACTGACAGAACCCCTCTCATCACAGACACAGGAGATGACGATGATGCTGATGCTGAGAGCTTTAACACCATGTGGAATCAAATGTCAAAAGAAGAACAACAAGAATGGCTCGACGCCTTGAAAGGCCTTTCCCCCGACACCACGAACCCCTTTAAACCAGGGGCTGCTTCCACACCATCTGGTGAACAAGTGCCTATGATCCCAAGAACAAGGTTGCCCTCAGAACAACAAGGCTCCCGCACTGAAGAAACCTCTTTCATTACAGGGGATACTCAAGGCCGGCACTTGTTAACAATGGATGATATGGCCTTTGACGAGGTTAAGACCGAGTTTACCAGCGCAGACAGAAATAAACTTAATTTTCGGTACGAGGCGAAACCAAAATCAGGTGGGGCCATCATCGAGGTAAAATATCATACCAGAGACAAATGGTATCCTCCTTACACAAGAAGCCGTGGGGCTTCCGAAAAGACTTTCAACGCTTCGCTTCCCAAAGAGATCAAAGCTGCTCTCGGAAAGTCTGTGACTGAAGAGATCAATGAGACAAATGCTGCATTAGAAGCAACTCAAAAAGAAATGGAAGCAAAACAAAATGAATTACAACAAATGGAACAAAGGGCTGTGGATGCACAAAAACTTCGCCGCGACACGGATGCCCTCAGAAATAGAATCAAAGATATTGATGACCAGATTCAAGAGAAGGAAGATGCACATGGTCCACTGGATACGGAGACAATACAAAGACTAAAAAATGAAAAGCGAGCTGTTGAAGCTGAGCATCAAGCTAAACGAAAACAACTGGACAATGCGCAAAAAACTGCCCAACAAGCAGACAAACTAAAAAAACAAATCGACAAACTAAAACTTGACAGTAGGAGATTAGACAGACACCGAGAGGAGCTTAGAGGAAAACAGGACGCTGTGAAACCACTGGACGAACTGAAACAGAACAAAGAAGAGCTTGAACGGCAGAACGCTAAAGACAAGCGCGTCATAGAGGATGAGAACACTTCTCCCTCTGAAAGAGAAGCCGCGGAAGCCCGGGTTGCTGAACGTGAAGAAGAGCTAGCAAGGGTCAACACAGAAATTGAGGTGCGTGAAAGGGGAATGTCTTTGAGAGAGCGGGTTAGAGAAATCTTCAAGAAATACGGATGGACATTGCAAGCGATTGTTCTGGCAGCTGGCATCACCATCAGCGCTGTGGTACTCGCCACCTTGAATGGCCTGGCAAAGGCCACCAAGGCTATTGGAGATGGACTTAAAGAGCTTGGCAAAAAGGCAGCCAACGCCCTGCCTGGCTTGATTGGGTCAATTGTGAGTTTTATCTTCAAAACGGCCGGCCAGGTTTTATCCTTTCTTGGCGAGCACGCCTGGCTACTGATCCTTGCCGTTGTGGCTTTCTTGGTTGAAAAGACAATCAAACGCAAGCGTTAACGCATCCAGATAAACAAGCCTGCTAAAGCAAGAGCGCCCCCAGCAATGAGCGCCTTGTTTACGTGATGCGGCTCGATCTTAGTCTCTTGTGTTGGGGATGGTGTTGTAGCTGGCATGGGGGTTGGTTGTAGTGTTGGTGTGGCCGTTGGTTTGGGCGCGATGCCCTGTGCCTGTGTCGCCTGTTTGTGAATCGGGTTCGATGGGTGGCTGTTTGGCGGATTAATCTTTGTCGGCCCACCGTCCATGGGGCGAAGGGAGGATTTTTTTGTGGTAAGATTGACATCATTGTTAACACCAAGCTTCATCCTTTGCGTTGCCTGCTTCAACTTGTTGTTATAACCCACCACGCTTTCAGTGTTTATAACCATGTGTGATGGCAAAAGCCATGTCCCTGGAGCTACTGCAAAATCCAAGCGCACCTTTGCCCCGTCGATGGCTAGCTGATAGCGTCGAACACTCTTTGAAATGTCAGGTGTTCTGATAGCGTCTTCCATTAGGACAAGAAACTCATCCTGTGTTTCCTTAGCTCTCCCACCGCTGCCAAGAATGCTGCTGCGAACGTTAACCTGGGAGCCCAGAACACAGTACACAAAGGCCTCGATCGACCGGTTCATACGAGACAGACCAACTTGTGTTAGCCCTTGTGCATAATTCGGCACAAAGTGCTCGAACTGACTAACAGCACCCTGGTCGTTACGAATGAACTGCACAAGGGTTCCCTCACTGGCACTTCCACCTTCATCACTGAATTTTGCATGGGCTCCTGGATAGCTCATTCCGGTGGATATCATACCGCCCCTGGAAATGTAGATAAACACATTGCCGAGTCCGTGATTCGCACCGAGTGTGAAACGAAAATCTGCTTGGATCAACACCGAACTCAGCACATATCCTTTTGTATGAAGCAATGTCGTAGTGATTATTTGTTTGGTTAAAGGTGGGGTCGCCCGGCAAAGCACTTATACTCTGAATACCCCCCATTTCAAACAATATGCGCCTTGTTGTGAAGTAAACATGGAAGTTGTGTGTTTGATTTGAGCCAGAGTGAAGATCTGCCTGAATTTTGTTACAAACGATTCTGTTGGCGTCACATAGATCTTTTGCTCTTTGTTTAAGATATCGCCGATGCTTGCCACATTTTCAGAGAATGCGACCGCTGGGATTGATCTTATAGGATTTTTGTTAATTGATAAAGGAATTGGAAAACCACCGTCTTGTTGCACACCCAAAGCGTCTTTCATGGCTTGAGACCAATCCTTGCGGGGTATGTCTGAGGGCATAGCCCATGAGCCTGGGCCCTCTATGAAAAGCACTGTTGCAGTGGCTTTATTATTTTCGTCGAAAGAAACTTCTGTTGTAAATCTTGACATATCAGCGTGCGGGAAACGCCTTTTAAAGTCTGAGATTGCCTTCGCTTTGGCGGCTGTAGAAAGTTTTGCGGCCTCCGGAGAACTCAGCCAAGCCAGTTGCGGATTTACTGCGGGAGGTTTTTTACTGATATACCTTTGTTCTGGATAGAGGGGGTTTTGGGGGCGAGGAAAAAACGGGGGTGAGGGCCCGTAATCGTGCCCGCCAATGTCTAGACCAAGGTTTGAACCAGGATTAAATCCACCAGGGCGCCTGCCAAACATGATTGTATATAAATATATTTTATATACACAATGGTTGTGTTAACAATCGTCGCACCTTCGAACCCTCACACCATCTACTTCGATCACCCGCTTAAGAAACCGAGCTATATCCGGCTCGTCTCTTGTTCGATTTGCAACTCGTGGCATAATTTGAAACAAAGAGGACAAATATCTGTCAAAATATCAGGCTCGAAGGCCCAACCAACTATAATCAACATTGAGCCTAGTTTTTACACTCCTAGTAGTTTAGCAAAAACGATAGTTGACAAATACGAAGAACAGGTTATAGACCTTAAAGCGGAATCGTATTCTCCTCTTGGTGCTATGGCGATTTTGAACCCAGGAGGTGAATATGTAATAGGTCTTTCCAATAATATCAGATTATTATTTGGCAAGGGCCTACAAATGCCTCCACATATAACCAGTAAAAAATTCGACTCACCAAGCACTTACTTTATCCACTGCGATCTGGTTGATAAAGAACAGAACCTGTTCAACGGCAAGCCTTCGACAGTCTTGGCTCGATTTGATCTTCGTGGAAAGCCATATGAGAAAGTTTTCTATGAATCAACACAGCAGATTATGTAAACAGCATAACTCTGTCTGTGAGAGATGCGAACAATGAACTTTTTGATTTCAATAACGCGCCTCTTGAATTTGAAGTTGAAATAAATTAATATGTATACACAACCATGAGCTCGGCTAACGTGTTGCCATCGGCCCCGGCTTACAGCGAGACTCAATCGCTTTACCCAAGCTTACCAACAAATGGCGAAGACTTCCGGCTCAAGAAAATAACAGACTTGCAAAAAGAGCTTGAGAAAGAAGCCGACCACTATCGTCAGGTAGCAAAAAAATACAAACGGGCCCACACGATTCTTCACGCAGCGGCTGTGGGTCTTGGTTTGGTTGCTACAGGCATGTCATCAGCTACTTTCGCGACAGAATTATCCGGAGTTGGGATTGTGGCCAGTCCTGCCCTTGCTGGTGTGGCAGCGGTTACAGGGGCTTCCTCCGCGGCCCTCACAGTGTTCAGCAAGAAATTTGAACGAAAAATCGCGAAACACGAGAAAATCCACACTATCGCTGTTGCCAAGCGGAACTCTGTCTATGAGATGGTCTCAAAGGCTTTAACTGACAATAACATCGACGATCCGGAGTTTACGATCATCATAAAAGAGGTTGAAAAATATAACAAACTTAAAGACGAGATCCGCTCTGGTGAAACAAAGCCCACACAGGGTGGGCAGCCTCAAGCGCTAGATCTTGACAAGATCAGAGAAGAACTTCGCAAAGAAGTCAAAGTTGAGTTTCAAAAAAAATTAAATCATCTTGCAGACGTATCCAAGTCGTATTTGAAAGAGTAAACTCTGGGTTTAATCTACAAATCTCGAAAGAAAAACAATATATAGAGCAAGCCCCTGCGTGCTTCGGTATGTTCTAGAAGCGTCGTTTACTTATTGAACATTTGTCATTTCTAGTTATAACCATGATGAGGCTTGAAGCTGAACGTTTCAATAAACAGCTGTCTATCGTCAGACAAATGGATGAAAAGAATGAATATAAGACTCAATTAGATGCCTTAGATATTAAACACAAACACGTCTGGCTGCGAGGCATCTATGAAAATGACTATAAAGACGAGTTAAACCGCTCACAACTTAAAGATAAGTTACAAATTATCTTTTCATATCTTTCTTTGTCGGCAAGACAAGAATTAATAGAGCAGTACCATGAAAATGAGTTTGTTTTCATTCAAAGCAGAACAAACGAAAATATAAAATCGTGCCAAAACTGTGGTGGGTCTTTTTCACTCATGGTTGATTCAGCGGAACTTATCTGTGAAATATGCAGCCGAATTGAAATAATAGACATTGCCGCCTTTTATCATGCAGATCTTTACAGAAATAAAAATATGGCGGTTAAAAGCAGGGCCAAGACAGATTATAACTTTAAATATAAACTTGATCAGTTATTAGGAAAAAACTTTAAAGGGGAACCCTCTATGAGATTAACCTATGACGAACTTGAACAAACAAAATATGTTCACTCAAACGTAAAACCTTATCTCCCAAATAATATTTCTTTAAATTTCAAAATTTATAAAATCTTAGCCCTAATTTTGAAAGAAGGGCCAAGAAAACGGAAAATTTTATCTTACATATGGTTTCTGGTGCCATCTACATACCGAAAGCATGAACGGTGCTGGCAAGCGGCCATGCATTCAGCTAGAATTGCTTAAACTGTCCCCAAAGAAAGGCCTCGACGTCGCCTTCATTTTCGCCAACTTCTCCAGCGGAAGTTGTTTTGTCGTCTGTATTGATGAGTGAATGAATTTTTTTTTTTTAGTTCAGCAAGCTGCTTATGAAAACTCTCGGCCCTTGCTTGAATGCCTGTTAAGAACCCCTCGTGCTGGGTGATTGGAAGTTCTGTAACATCAAGGAGCTTCCAAGTAAAGAATGCAACAGCTCTTGGCCCCTCGGCATTGCTGCTTAACTCGCTCTTGAATTTTTGTCGTCTTAAGAACTCCTCACGTTCGGCTTCCTTGCTAAAGTCCGTTCTCACAGGGCCGTAAGAACACCAGAGCTCTTTCTCCTCGATGCTTGCCATTATTTTCTCAAACTGAGCCTGAGTAAGCTCAGCGACATCGACAAGCTCTGTTTGGTTTTTAGTTAAGGGTTGTTTAGAGAAGAGATAAACAATACCCCAGGCAAGTGTTTTATTTACCTTTGTTGAATGTACAGCGCCGCCGTTTAGTGCTGCATTATGATATGTGCTTGATGACAATTGTTTCAAATGGCAAAGCCTGAAATACGAGTCAACGAAAAGGCCCTTTTTTACTAGGTTTCCACTGAAAGCGAGGCCTGTCTGAAGTTGTGTCACATAATAACGCGGAATAGCTCTAACGACTATCTTTCTTTTAAAGGGGCATTTAAACTCTAAGAGAATAATGTTGCCGTCTTTGTCTTCGAAGTAGCCATCGGGGCTACATGTAAGCTTTCCGTAAAGGGGGTGCTCCTTTGCCAGATTAAGCGAGACACTGTGTGCAAAGACGGTTGTTTCGTGTTTTTGTTCAAAACATTTTCGTGCGATTGGCTCGAAAAGGTTGCCCCAGGTACATGCCGTCATGTTGACCATTTCTGGTGCCTGCACTTTCTTGAAGAGTAGGCTCTTTTCATTTTCAAAGGGCGAAGCCCCTATCAGTGCGGCGACTTCTGAAGCACCGATGGTGCTCTTTCTGGCACTTACCCAAGCGCGACTCCTTTGCTTCAGGCCAGTTTTCCTGGAGTTAAGAAAGTTCATGAACCTTTGCAGTCCAGGCATCACGGATATATGAAGGGGAAAGTGTTTTTTCAATTGGTGATAATGGCGATAAGTTGTTGTGGAGTCAGTCTTTGTGCAGCTTCAAGAATATATTTCGGTACAGTGGATGGAGGAGATGTTTGTCCTTGAGTTTCTTTAATGCATTCACATAGTTCGCCTTTTTTTCCTTTTATGCATCCATAGCAAAGGAGACTTCCATGTCTTGAGTGGTTAAAGGCCATTCGTTTACTTGATTGTGTCAGAACGCTCTTTCTTCCTCTCCCCATCGTCGCTTAGGTACCTAAGAGAGGGATTTCTCCAATTGGTTATGTCTGGCTTGCTGAGTAGTAGTAGGAGGGGGTGCATCCGGGCACACCCCAAATAAGGGTTAAATGCCGTGATTAACGGCCTCCTAGAATATATACAATTCTAAGCCCACGAACCGACCGCAGGGAGGTTCGTGGGGGTCTAGAATTTTATATATTCTAGGAGGCCGTTAATCACGGCATTTAACCCTTATTTGGGGTGTGCCCGGATCACCCCCTCCTACTACTACTAAAGTACTGCAGAAGAGGTTTCATTTGAATGGTGACACCATAGGATTTTGTCGACAGACTCAAAAGTTAGAACTTCAGGACATTTCTTTATAATCAAGTTACTCTGGAAGTGCTGAAAGGGTCTACTACCAAAGCTCAAGGCAAGTGATATGGTTTTAACTTTTGAGCCTTTAAAAGTTATTGGGAATTTCCCAGTTTCCTGCGACACTCCTTGTTATGCGGTGCACAAGGCGATACTAACTTGTGCGTCTGTGGATGAAACCTGCGATGTGGCCATTCAGACGAATATGGGGCACTTCTTTCCTGTGGCAAGGGGTATGTCATGTTGTACAACGTTTCTAACTCTAAAATGAAAGCTAATGGGCATGTCTGTCCCGTGGCACTCTTTGTTATGCTGTACAACTGAAAATGGATAATTTGGATAAAACCCTCGGGTGTGACCATTCATATGAAAGCTCCAGCAAGATGGTTTTGAGTCCGTGGATAAAAATATACGGTGTGACCATTCAAATGAAAGCTACTGAGCAGTACGTCCCTGTGCTCTGTTTATTATGCTGCACAAAGTGGTTCTAACTTTTGAGTCTGTGGACGAAATCCTAAAGTGTGACTATTCAAATGAAAGCTATTGAGTAGTACTTCTCAGAGGTGCTGTTTATTATCCTGTGGTTCTAGCTTTTGAGCCGTGGATGGAAATATAACGTGCGACCATTCAAAGCTGTCAGTACAGCAGTATTTTTCAATGAAAGAGCAGCTAGGCTCTATAACTGCGGTTGCTCTTTCACGGTGTTCTCAAATAAAATCCAACGATGTTTTTTTTTTTTTTTTTTTTTGTAGTTTTACTGTGTTTATTGTTGTTGTTTTGATCTCGATCATCCCTCTTATGAGTGAGGAAATTAAAAGATTTCCATGCAGACAGGTGTCGAGAGAAAAGCTTGAGAGTAATGTACGGTTCACCTTTATACCTACAAAACTTACATCGAAAGTCACGTGTTTAATAATCAAGAAGAAACACGTTTCGCACTCAATGAAAGGTCAGTAAAGTTTGCCTTCACAATTTGGAACTTTTGTGAAGTAGCGAAATTGAGGAAAAAAAAAGAAAGTGTGTTATGCATGATGTAAAATTTATTTAGTTCCTTGCCATAAAGTTATTAACATGAAGGCCTTTTCTCGCAAAAATAAGGTATATAAATTTCTCTATATGGAACGATAAGCCAGGATTTAATAGGTGGCAGTAAAATATAGATAAGATGCCGGATCTATTAAATGGATGTCAGTATTCAAACAATAGTTTCAGACGGTTTCCTCTCTTGTTGTTGCGATGAGCTCTTATCTAGAAAAGGCGCTGCTTTCATCACAAAGACACTGCAGTCAGTCATACAACTGGAACGATAAAAAGAAACCAAATTTGAATATTTGTCGGTTGTAACCTATGGCACTTATTGCATGTGTAGTGGATTATGACCATTACATTCGATAACAATAACTGCCAGCATATAGGGTGCCCTAAATAGTCAACAGGGTTTCTCACCCCGCAGCCGTTTAGACCGTTTACAGTTGTTCGATTTCACATCTCGCTTATATTGGATCGTTAATTGCTTTTCAATCATAAATCAATAAAATACGATTTAAGTATTGCTTTATCTTTTTTCGTCTTCAATTTTTTTTTTTTTTTTTAATTTGGCGGTTTAAATCACTCTTTAGAAACTTCCTGGATCAATTGGCAGCAATTCGTGCCTAAAAAACTGCCGCCGTCATTCATCAAAATGAATCTAAAACACCGGGATATTAAATGTATAATGAATTTCACTCTGGGAATTGCAATTAGAGTTGACAATAATGTCCCACTAAAATAATTACATGTTTGCAGTTATTATTTTTTTTTTCTTCAGACTGTCTTATAATCTTTGAATTTGCTGATTCCCCTCTCAGTCAGTAGTGCCAGTTATAGACTAGAAGGAATTCGATTACTGGTGCCAAGCCTAGTATTCGAAACGCGAAAGTAAACTGAATATTGTCAAAAGTTTTTTGTGTCGTTGTTTTCGATGACATCTTAAATTTCTTATATAAAAACAAGATTAATTTCTTGTATGTCATACTTGTGTTATTAACATTTTCTATCAAATTAACCTGTAAATAGTGACTTGCGACGACTGAGTATTATTGCCCACAGGCGGAAGCGTGGTCGTCTTTCATTTATGTTGTGTGATTTAATTTCGAATTTTTATGTTTGTATTGACATGGTTTGATTTTACTCCCTAGCGCGACCAAGTACTGAACCAAAGTACTTTTGAATCCGTCGACAAAATCCCATGATGTTACCATTCAAATGAAACCTATTTGCCAGTAGTTTTGCATGATCCAACTTGCTTTTCAATATTTAACAAAATGAAAGTTAGAAATTTTATATAAATTATTGAAATAATTGGAATGGTCGCACTTTAGAGGTTTCATCCATATACTCAACATTTATAGCATAAAAAGCAGCATACGATAGGAATTCTCAACGGATTCGAAAGGGACTTTTTGTGTGAATTGAAGCGAAAATGTGAACTCGGCCAAGGACAAACGTTTAATCTACTCGGAATCCGATAGCTATCGAGGAGGCATCAGTTTCAGTTTTCAAACTCCTATTCCTGACTGTGGGGACGTTGGTCACGCATGAGTTTATCACGTAATCGGATACCACCTGACAACTAGCTTTAATAAAATTAGCAATAAGATTTAAAGGTTGTAAGTAAATCTCGAAAGTAGCGACCCCTCTCAAGTAACGATCCTATGATGGTAACGACCCGAAACGTACTAAACAAAAATAAAACAACAACAGAAAGATCTAAGAGAGCTTCAACAACTCACTCAACAGCTCACAATACGTACAATCTCAATACGATCTAAAAACATTCAAGAAAGAAAACTTTACCGCAGCCTTTATACCATAAATAATATAACTTGAGTGTAACTACAACACTGCAAGGACTGGTGACAAAGTTATTTTTCGAAAATCTCTCTAAACTAACTTTCAAATGATAAAAGCTATACTGTGTTTTGAAATATGTTGTGATTTTATTCAGAATAATCGAGCAATACACTTTACACTTTTGCACTTTCGTTGTTTCCTGAAACTTGGGAGCCTCCGAAAGTAGCAAGCCTACGAAAGTAACGACATTAATGGTTGATAAATCCGAAAATAACGCGGATCGCTACTATCGGGTCTTTAAGGTTGTAGCCGTTCTTTGTTCTTTGTTTATTTCTCTCCTCCCCGATGTAAATAAATGAGCTATATAGGTATGTGCCGCTGTGAAGGGTATGGTTTTCAGGAAGTTTAGTATGGGATAAGGTATAGTAATCAGAGAATTTTGGTCTAGAATAGAGTATCATTTTCAGCGAAACTGAAGGTTGCAATCCTCTAAAAGTTACGACCCTTCGATACGGTAACGATATGAAAATGTTGCTAAATCTGAAAATAACTAGGGTCGCTACTTTCAGCTCTCTACTGTAGTGGTTGCTATCTTAATCTGCATATATGTCTTTCCTGAAAGTTGCGAGCCTCCGAAAGTAGCGACCCTACGAAAATAATGACATTAAAACGTTGCAAAATCCAAAACTAACGATAGTTGTTACTTTCGAGTATTTTAGGTAAATCTCTGAATGTGCGTGCAGCAATAATGGAACATAATGCGATTTAGTCTGTTGAAAAAAAAAAGCAGACAAATGACACTTTCGGCCATTAAATTCCCTGAATATTACGACTTATTGAAATGACAAAACAAAGGTGAATAAATTACACCATGCTAACTAATGGATGTTTACAAAGGTGGGTTAAATGTGTCCTGTTGAGATAACAGGTTTTGTAGATAACTTTTTCACCTAATTTCGAAATTTTGTTTTTATGTGAAATCTTGGATATTTGATCAAATAAATGCAACTCATGCAAAAAGTCAGTTTGTTGCTAAAGATTCATAGATATTTAACTGAATGAAGGTTGGTTTTCAAAAGGATGAAAACCTAAAAATAAATAATACCAATTAAAATGAAAAAGCGCTAACTGGTGGATGTTTACAAGGGTGGGTTTAATGTCCCCTGTGAGTGGTACTCTATTTGAGATAACAGGTTCTACAGATAACGCAATGGCCTAAAATGGACATTTACTGTTAAACTGTTTATTCCTGTGAAATCTTGGTTATTTGAACAACTTAATGCAACTCATCCAAAACGTCAGCTTATTGCGAAAGATTCACAAATATTTAACTTAAAGGAGCTATGTCATGGTGATTTTCAAGTTTTTGAATAAAAAAAAATGACCCAAATTGAAACTAAGTAACCTTTGTCATACACGAAACACTAATTATAGAACACTAAGAGGAAGAAGAAGAAGATATCAAGTGAATTTAATTTCGAAGAGAAAATAAACCATTATCAGAGTTTTAGCGAGTTTTCCAAGACTTAAAATTAGCAAAACTTAGCCCAATATTTTCACGATGCCATCCGATTTCCATCTTGGCCATCTGCAGCCCAAGACACTTACATTTACTCTTAGAGCACTAGTAGAATAATTTTAAACAAAAACTGGATCCTCATTTGTTGTTTTTCACTGATATAAATACGTCCATTGGCTTTTAACGTAACATTAAATATGGTGACACAGCATCTTAACTGACAGTTGGATTTCAAAACGATAAAAACCTATAAGTTAAAAATACATACTAATTAAAATGAAAAACGGAAACTGATGGAAATTTGCGTATTGACCTAATTTGGACATCATGTCAAAGGTTGGTTATCAACTTATATCGAAAACGCCAGTTTGCTGCAAAAAAATCACAAATATTTAACCGAATGAAAATTAGCTTTCGAAACGTACGATGAAAACCTATACTGAGATAAAGTTAAAATTAAATACTGGATGGATGTTTACAAGGGTGGGTTACATGTGCCACGTGCGTGATACTCTTTTTGAGATAACAGGTTTTACTGAAAACGATTTGACCAAATTTAGGCATTTACAGTCAAAATGTTTTTATGGGAAAGCTTGGTTATTTGATCAACTTAATGCAACTTATTTAAAACGTCAGTTTGTTGCGAAAGATTCATAAATATATAATTGAATTGAAGGTTGGCTTTCAAAAGATGACAACCCATAAGCTAAAATAAATAGAAATTAAAATGAAAAAGAAACTCGGTTAGTTGACTTGTCGTGTTATCTTGATAGCGTTTCTCTTGTTTCTTAATTGCTGTTGATGAAATCCGGCTAAAGTGTGACAGTTTAAATAAAACCTTTCTACGTTAGTGACGCTTTTATGTTATGCTCTAAAAGGTAGTTTTAACGTTTGCGTGTACCCTTAAGTGCAGCCATTCCAATAAAATATTTATTAATTTACACTTGATACACTTCCAAAATATGGTCATGGCGGTCTCGACACCTGTCTCTTTGTCAACATTTGCAATAGTTCCAGCATTTTCTTTGTTCTCGAAAATGTTGGATCCTGTTGTAGCCGTTTGAACATTAAATTTACATTTTTGTTCACCAAGCGTTTTCAGTTCCTCTCAATGAGTTTTTCTAATATGTTGGCCCGATTATTGGGATTGTTTAACGGCCTCCGGGCAACTTATATTTTCGCATGTAACATTTGCCAACGTCCGTCCAACATACGCCGTTTGGACACTTCATTCAACGTTTGTGTACATCACTAGTTCCTCGCAATTAATTTTTAATACGTTGGACGGATGTTGAGCAAATGTTGGAACCTTTTCAGTAAACGGAGCTTTTACACGCGAGCCATCCTGCGATGGCGGCCGTAATTTCGCATTTTGAACAAAAGTGAAAAATGTAAAAATGACGGACAGCTTAAAAGCGTAATAAGCTCGGAAGGGAACGAAATAAATAATACTGAACCATATGCCCGAAACACTAAGAGAGAGACGAAGTTTGCTTTAATTATATGTAGCAACTTCAAGCTTACTTTTATGTCAGCGTTACATTTGAAACGCAATCTCGTCTATAGGGCCTTCTCCGCTTTAAAAATGGCGAATCGGGCGAAGAAACCCTATGCAAGAATGGCCAAAATACTCCAAAAATCTTGGAGCATTTTCTTGCGTAAGATATGAAGTGTATTTCTTTCGTTTGAATAACGGTGTCAAATTGCCAGAAAACAAACATGGCCGCCAATTGCTGAAAGGAACCTCCGATAACGCCATTTCATCGTGTGTCACGTGACAAAATAATCCACGATTCTTGGAGTATTTTGTCCTTGGGGGGGGGGGGGGGGGGGGGAGGACTCCTCTATAAAAAATAACGGGGGTGCCAGAATCTCGTTTGATAGGCGTGGCTCAAACATATGTTTACTCCTAAGAGGTACCAATTTTATACAACACAAGACATATTCTGTCATATTTTTTTTTCGACTCAATACCCTAAAAGGTACCGCGATAATTCTAACCATGGTCATTTTAGATTTCAGCACTTTGCTGCTGTTCTTTTTCACTCGTCACCTCTACAATTCTGCTAACTAAAATATATAATTTCACTTTGGCTTTGATGGTATTCCCCACAAGTATTAAAGATTGCTACTATGACAGCAACAGAAACAAAGGAATACCAAACAGTCATAAAAACGTTTGAATATGAACAGATATGAAAGATCCCAAACTTGCTATTGCAAATCCTGGCAAGACTGGGCTAACATTTTTTTCTTTTATGAAGTACTGCAATCATATCTTGAACAAGTAAATGTTGAAAAGATGGAAGATATCCTTTCGCCCATGTTAGTCAAACTTATCACCACCAATGTTAAAATAATAATAATAATAATAATAATAATAATAATAATAATAATAATAATAATAATAAATATAATTAATAATAAAACCTTTATTAAAAATTTTCCAACAATCTTACGTTTACAATTAATTAAAAAAAATTCTCAAATAACTTCAAAATTATCAAAATTATCAAATAATTTCACGTTTACAATATAATAATAATAAATAATAATAATAATAATAATAATAACAATAATAATAATAACAACTTTATTCACAATTTAAAAAATATCTTAATTACAAAAAATAAAAATAGAAATTTTTTTTTTCAAATATTCACGTTTACAATTATTAACCTACTGAAAAGCTAAAAATATTCATAATTGCGATCCATAAAATATCGTAAAAGTGTTTACTAAAAAAATTCAATAAAAATAAAATTTATATAAGACGTTTGTATTCACAAGGTGACGGCAATAAAGAATTCTTAACATTACATTATGGCTCCTTCTTGGGTTTCAATGTCAATATCTATGTTCTTAAGGCTTTTCTTCTAACTCTTGATCCTCTAAGGCAGATTAATGCGGATCTTAATAGAGCAAAGGATGTCCTTGCTCTTATCCAAGAGATTGTTTTGGCATAGTCTTCTCCTTCTTGATGGAGATCAGCTGCGCTAGTCTGCTATGGTATTGCAAGCACTCCTTTCCCATACCACCCGTTGATGTGAAAATAAGGGGTGTGAAAGTTCCTTGTTCAATGTCCAAAACTCTCCTCGAATATAGACGCTTCTTCCATTCTCGTGATTGCGGTATATCTGTTGGAGCTCTAGGTCCCTATACGAGTCAGCATTAGGGTGAAAAACCCTCACGTCGAAGAATGCTGACCGTTGGTTCTCCCAGAACCCGCGTGCGTGGTGCGTGATAATAATAATAATAATAATAATAATAATAATAATAATAATAATAATAATAATAAAGCCTTTATTTAAATAGGGTAGCACTTAATAGCCAAAGGCTAATAAACTTGTGGCCCTCATAAAATACACAACTAAGCGTTTTCAGTTCCTCTCAATGAGTTTTTCTAATATGTTGGCCCGATTATTGGGATTGTTTAACGGCCTCCGGGCAACTTATATTTTCGCATGTAACATTTGCCAACGTCCGTCCAACATACGCCGTTTGGACACTTCATTCAACGTTTGTGTACATCACTAGTTCCTCGCAATTAATTTTTAATACGTTGGACGGATGTTGAGCAAATGTTGGAACCTTTTCAGTAAACGGAGCTTTTACACGCGAGCCATCCTGCGATGGCGGCCGTAATTTCGCATTTTGAACAAAAGTGAAAAATGTAAAAATGACGGACAGCTTAAAAGCGTAATAAGCTCGGAAGGGAACGAAATAAATAATACTGAACCATATGCCCGAAACACTAAGAGAGAGACGAAGTTTGCTTTAATTATATGTAGCAACTTCAAGCTTACTTTTATGTCAGCGTTACATTTGAAACGCAATCTCGTCTATAGGGCCTTCTCCGCTTTAAAAATGCGAATCGGGCGAAGAAACCCTATGCAAGAATGGCCAAAATACTCCAAAAATCTTGGAGCATTTTCTTGCGTAAGATATGAAGTGTATTTCTTTCGTTTGAATAACGGTGTCAAATTGCCAGAAAACAAACATGGCCGCCAATTGCTGAAAGGAACCTCCGATAACGCCATTTCATCGTGTGTCACGTGACAAAATAATCCACGATTCTTGGAGTATTTTGTCCTTGGGGGGGGGGGGGGGGGGGGGAGGACTCCTCTATAAAAAATAACGGGGGTGCCAGAATCTCGTTTGATAGGCGTGGCTCAAACATATGTTTACTCCTAAGAGGTACCAATTTTATACAACACAAGACATATTCTGTCATATTTTTTTTTCGACT
This sequence comes from Cladopsammia gracilis, assembly GCA_022457155.1. Lineage (NCBI taxonomy): Eukaryota > Metazoa > Cnidaria > Anthozoa > Scleractinia > Dendrophylliidae > Cladopsammia > Cladopsammia gracilis. The sequence goes on along the minus strand of JAJGOT010001126.1, from coordinate 383 downwards.
CAATACCCTAAAAGGTACCGCGATAATTCTAACCATGGTCATTTTAGATTTCAGCACTTTGCTGCTGTTCTTTTTCACTCGTCACCTCTACAATTCTGCTAACTAAAATATATAATTTCACTTTGGCTTTGATGGTATTCCCCACAAGTATTAAAGATTGCTACTATGACAGCAACAGAAACAAAGGAATACCAAACAGTCATAAAAACGTTTGAATATGAACAGATATGAAAGATCCCAAACTTGCTATTGCAAATCCTGGCAAGACTGGGCTAACATTTTTTTCTTTTATGAAGTACTGCAATCATATCTTGAACAAGTAAATGTTGAAAAGATGGAAGATATCCTTTCGCCCATGTTAGTCAAACTTATCACCACCAATG
>JAJGOT010001125.1:0-68129 GCA_022457155.1 Cladopsammia gracilis | reverse complement strand
ATTAACCACTTTGAAGTTTAAAAAAATGAAAGCAACGGTAACTCAAACTTAACTCGAACTTAACTCAAACTCAACTCAAACTCAACTCAACTCGTAACTCGGTCATTAGTATCTCTCAAGTGGACACACCGTATTTTATTGGACACAAGCATCAGTGAGTTTCGATTTTTTTCCTTCCCATACTCTCTGTGTACGATCCTGTATCAAACAGACATCTTACTGACGATCCTTATTACGGTTGTGGAAGCTATCTTGCCAGGTGAGAAATTATGGTTTTTGTATGAGAATCTAATGTCGAATAATTTTCGTAAAGCGGCTGTTCTAAAAAAAATATAAACTAAAGCTACACGGCAAAGAGTTCTGACAAATTTGGGGGACTGTTGCTTGTTTTAGTTTTCCATACATTTCTCTGTCTCTGGTTTTATGTAAACAAAACAAGGCTTATGTCACGCAAGAAGGGGTGCGTTGTCGCGAACGCCTCTGTTTGGCACAAGAAGTCCATGACAATTCTCAAGTAAGAATGATTTAATCGCAAAGTCCCTAGATCTTTAGTCACAATGTTCACCAATCCCGAAAACGCATTCACTCTGGTCATTCACATGGCCTGTAAAGTAACCTTATCTTAACTTTGCAAATTTAAAAGCCTTACTGATATACGTAATTTCCTACTTGTCAAGCTAAATCACTTGTTACTCCCAATACCCTAGGGAAATTAACAATAGGTCCGGGGGAGCTCCCCAAAAATTTTAGTGGCCGTATGTGACGACCTTCTTGAAATCCTAACCGGTTTAACCAACTATATCCTCAATGCCTTAATATAGCTTGTATAAAGAACTACCCCCCCCCCCCGGACAAAAGTCCACAAAGTTAAACAAAGAAACCTTTGTTAACAATTTTTGTCCCTTTTTCTTGTACATGATACCTATATCTCGTTTAATGCGCATGCGCATTAACGAGATAAAAATGAATAAAAAAATCAAACATATTCCTTCCTCTTTTCTTCTTAGCTTTCCGTGTCCACTCCTTGGTTTATATATAGAGTCTGTTAGATAAATGACTTTTGTGTAAATAAAAAACATACCTAACGAATATAAAACAAAAAGTTGGAAGCATAACAGCCTGTCATGTGGCCGGAACATGAGTCAACTATGGGCTTGACGTGCCCTCGGGCACACAAGCCACATATTTTCTGAGCTAAATCAATCAGTCAGCCCTGCTAACTAAACTACTGAAATAAGGCACTGATTTTTGTGGGAACAACAAGACACTGGCTTTCAGTGACAGAAGGACAAAAAAGTATAGAAAAAGAAAGAAAGGGCCAATGACGCCAATGATGACTTTCAGACAGTTTTTTCAATACCGGCGTTTGGAGAGTGTAAAAACAAATAGGAAAAAAAAAAAAGAAGAAGCAAGACGGATATATTGCTCGTAAATGCGCGTCCTCGTTGAACATTACATCAAAAGGAGACATTCTTCCTGGAAAATTGTTAGACTAAGACAAAAGCATCCTTTACTGACTATTATAAAAAAGTTACAATTTTTACCATCGGGACTATAATTTTTGTTTCGCGTTCATTCGATGGTTCACTGAGTGCTATATGACTCAGATATCAGTTGCCCTATATGGCTTTACAACAGTAAAAATGAAATAGCTGTTGAAGAAAGAATGAATACTTGTACACGAAAACCTTACCCGAAGGAAAGAAACGGTCGGTGTTTTTAGACCACTAAATATTTAGTCGGAGTGAGCAATAAACAGAAGCTAGATCATTTCCTAGTAACTGCTGTTCTAAAAACTAAAACCCGCGAGACATGCTCTGTGGCCATCCGGGATAATATATGCGCTCAATATGTGCTGATATTTGCGCGCTTCGTTTCATCATTCAGTCCGCGGGCAACCGCCATCAAGAGTCCGTGAAGCGATACCAAGCGCGTGCATGCGTACTGCCGTATTCAATTGCTCTTTCTTGCGAAAATCGAAGATACAGCATTGTTCGACCTTGTTCACACTTTTCTCAAGTTCATTAGTTATGCAAGGCAAACGGTTGGCCTACTTTTTTCTCAGCTAGCGGCCGTGCGCAGTGGCTGACCGGCTTGAACCCGCAGGGGGATCAGGGATTCATTTTTTTTTTTGCTGAACATCTGATATCGCCAGGCGAAAATAAAGCAAAAAACAAACAAATTATCTTTATTAATACTGTCACCCAACGTTCAAAAAGTATAAAACGAAGGAACAAAAAGCAAATTGACAAAGAACCGAGAACGCATCGCTGTGCATCCACTGGACGGATGGACGAACACGAATCCAGTAAATGACTTTAAGTAATAGTTAAAACTATTACTGTAAAAAGAAAATAAAGATTTAGAATAGAATACTAACCGACAAAACTTTAGCAACTTTGAGGCGCATGTTACAAAATTTTCCCGTAGCAACGATAATGAGCGTACCCGTTTACGTCAAACAAAATGCTTTCTTTTCAATTGGAGTCTCGATGAATAAGTCAAGAGACAAAACGTTCAAGCTAAGTCATGCATGACTTCGTGACGTCAAAATATGTCTTTACCTCTAAAGACTGATGTGCTATTCAGCTGAAAGTTCTTTCCAAAGCGAACACAACTTTGCCGTCGTGCTGTTGCAAGAAGGCGCATGAAGCTGGAACGCGCCAGTCAGGGACACAGGTTTTCTTCAAAGGAGTGTCTTTGTTACATGTAAGTGATGCACTCAACACGATAATCGGTGTTATTCTTTAGACGATTTAGTGCTAAAAATGTGATTTATTAGATATGTGTAGGAGTTTGTTCGGTTACCGGAATACACTCAAACTGGGCTAAGTGATGCTCGTATTTCTTATGTTAAATGGCCGCGTCTTCCGTATACCGGCTCAACTCGCCCTCGCCATTTCGTTCAGGTAGGAGGAGCAAACAGGGATAATTCTTTTTTTAGAGTCACGTTTGAGCTTTATAATTAGTTCAGTTCTGTCAACATTACTAAGGATCATGATCATGATCCGTCGAACCGACGAGGCAACCATATACATGATGCCGTTTGTAAAAAAGATTTCACTTGGTCGCTTCTTCTTCGCTGCATGAAGTTTTAGATTTTCTTTGGATCCTTTGAAAAAGGCGAGGAACGATCAAACCGTGCTGTAACAACGGATCAAAGAGACACAAGTCAGTTTGGTCCCGCATGATGGATCGCGCCGTTGCACCCACTTATAATTGTAACGCGCATAAGAAAGTTGGAAGCCTGATCAGTTTGACAAAAGCATAGATCACGACTGAGTTTCAGCTAACCCGGCTGAGATGAGACGTGCATAGTTGGTTCTCGACAAGGATGGGTCGTTCCGTTCAATAGGTTTGTATTGACTTAGTGACATTAAACAATGTGAAACCTTGATTCTCACTTCCTCAACAAAAATTACAATATGAAAGAAAAGTAATTCTCGACTTCTTCCAAATGGCGTCACTTGTTTGGCTTGCGCAAAATGGTTGCAAAATTATGGGAAAAAAACATTAGCAAAAAGCTGATTAGCGAAGGCTTGTGGACATGGTGCTTATTTTGCGGTGAAACTTTATTTACGGCCAAAAAACACGGCCAAAAAACGCTTTGAAAGGATTTAGGCCCAGTTCAAACGTCGAACTTCACATGTGCCGAACCTAATACAAATTAGCAAGAACAATAGATTTTGCTCATTACTCATGCGCCAATTTTAGCTTTCGTCCCGCTTTTTGTAGTCACAAATTGCCTTGTTTTTTAAAGTTTCCCGTATCCCGCGGGAGGACTTTCACTGGTCTGATTGGTTGACATACGACCTCGTGATTTTCGGCGTGCCCGTAATCACGTTCTTGTTTTCAAATAGCCGAGTCAAGCCACTGGCATTTGGACTTCATAACTACCCTCCGCGTAACGCGCTTAAGCGCCAATGAAAACACTTGACAACTATGGAGTGTGACTCGTGCTGGGTGCCTAATGGACATTATGGACCAGCTTTATTACAAGATGTCCGAGAATACATAATGACAATATAGTTTAGCTAAATAATGCACAAAGTGAAACGAAAATACACGATTCAAAACAAAAAAATACAATTGATCTTAAACGTAATCAAAATTACAAAATTCGTTAATTGATTTTATAAGATCTACATAGATGCGCATGGGTGCCTAATAAATGTACACTATGGACCCACTTTATTACAAGTTGTCTTGGCAAAACATTTTATACATAATGACAACATAACTTAGCTAAATAATGCACAAGGTGAAACGAAATCGATTCAAATACAGAATACAATAATTCAAATTTATAAGATAGATATGCATACAGTAAGGAAAGTGAAATGCGAATGAAATACAAAACAATGTTGCACTGCCCGGTACGAAAACCCGGAATAAAACCCATTGGGAGAAAAAACCCGGGAACGTACTCCTCGATCGAATGCAGCGTATCGAGCTCCGAGGATTAGAGCTTTAGACTAACTTTGGTAACAAGTTTGGTTACAGACGACGGCAGTCCAAAAGGCGAGATAGCAAAAAACGCTTATACATCTATATTTATACAAATATTCATAGCGTATCGTCAAATATAATTACATAACCTTTATTGTTTGAATAAATAAGAACAAAAGGTTATCACAAATGTGAAAAGAATGCTACGAATCGTCATGAAACAGCTTTTCAACTCCTCGTTGTTACGTTGAAAAGCATTATTCATCGGAAAAGAAATTACATTTTTCCATGGGAATTTATGTTGATATCAATTTGTGATTGCATTTTTGTAGCTAACTGCGCTTGCGCGAGTAGCTACTATGCTATCGTTTTGATGGATAGAGTCGATTTTAACGAACTCTGCCGATTTTGACCCGATATTCCCAGATCTTAACTCCTTTTTTGTTTTGGAACCTCGTCGGTTGTTCAACGTTTGAAGAAAAGTGAGCCTGCACGCGGGAGAATCAGGCGGTTTCCACCTTCATACAGACGTGTATCGCTTTTTGTAGTGGGCGATGGTTTTTCTATTAATTATTTTTAATAGCACTGAAATTTATTGAGCTTGTCTTAAAACGACTTATCAGCAAAACATATTCAGTGACTGTTTTGCAATTAATCCTCCTTGTACGTGACCGGAAGTCGGGCAGTGACAATGCCTTTTTTGTGGTAAAATTTTCACCTTTTTTTTTTTTTAATTTTCAATACTCGCGGTGCACCTTAAATTAATTGCCGAATCGATTCACTTTTCTTTCGTTTACGGGTCGATCTTTCTTTTTAATTGAAGATCTTGAAGATAACCTAATGGTATAAAATGTTTGAACTTTAATTGAGTGTTTTCCCTTGCGGTTTCAACTATACTTAAGCCAATTACGTAGCAATTAATGACAGCCAAAAAATCTTTTTTCCGTTGGGGACGGAATCGTGAATCGAGGCCTTGCGTGCAGGCTCTACTTTTCTCGCTCGGCTTCGTCGCTCGCATGGCACTCGCGCGTGAAACCCAAATAGTAGAGCCTGCTCGCAGGCTAACTCAGAGAAGACTATCAGATTTCTAACAAATAATATGGCCACCCATGAACTCCACGCTTCCATTTTGTAGACGTCCATTTTGCATAACCGGAATGAAAGCACGCCTTTTAAGACTTCGAAATGGAAAGAAAAAGTCCTTTAGAAGATTTTTATGCCTTTGTAGTGGTGGTTTGAGAGCTGAAAGCGATGAAATTTGTCACAAGTGAGGACATGTCTTCTTTCAGAATTTATACTCGAAGCGGCAGACTTTACTAAGAATTTTCAAGCATTCCTGGAAAACTACGGTAAAGAAAGTCACATTTTTTAATGTCCATTTACTTTGTAAGAAACATCTGTTTCTTTGTCTTATTAGTGGCTTTTGACAAATATTTAGAAAATTTGACCACAATCGGTCGAGCGAGAAATTCGCCAGATGCTGAACAAATTTGCGTGGCCGACAGTTTCATAATTTGATGCGTTTTGCTCTTGAGACTAAACTAGTAGATATTTGAATAAAACTTTCAACTGAGAGAATTCGTTTCTTGTGCAAATTGCGATCAAACTTCTTCGAATGTTTTCTTCATGAAGCCAATTATAATCACGGTAGAGCGCGCTAGTAAAAATAATTAATTAAATACGCTTTCTGAATAAATTGCTTTAGTGATTCACGAAAACATATGCGAATCATCTTTACGGATAAGAATGGCATTCTATATAATAAATAATAAAATAATAAATACAGACTTATATAGCGCACATATCACACATGTCTCATGGCGCTTTTTACATACACTTATGAGAATGAGATCGGACGTCAGCTTATGAAGGCGCCTCAGGCAGCCGCTATCGGTCCATTGTTGATCTCATCTCACCACCCCACCCATGAACAAGTAACACTGAGGGTGGTCACAGCCAGGGTTTGTTACGTCCTCAGTGGTTCTTTTACGTCCCCATGGGAGACGGGACCGCCATTTCTACGTGGTCATCCGAGCCACATGAAGGTCTAATCATTTGCCGATGTCATAGCAAAGGCAGCACCTTCGTCCTCAGTTATTTTAAGACCCTGAGTGTTGGTCCGGCCGGGATTCGAACCCGAGACCTTCCGCTCTGCAGACCGGTGCTCTATCAACTGAGCTAACCAGGAGGCGGTTATATACACATGAAAAGTCGGAAAAAACACTAGATATAATAAATTATAAAATAACTGAGATACTACGCGCGTTCTGATTGGCCAAAGACCTATTAACTATTGTGCCGGTAAACTCATAGAAAACCGCGCAAGCGAAACTGTAAAGTAAACAAAGTTCAATTTTCAACTGCATCAACACAAGCGTGAGGAGAAAGAATTTCACAACTCGAGCCGGTTTAGTGTCTTATTGCATATTGTGGTCTGTTAGAAGATGAGAAGAGAAGATATTCTTGTAAACGATAAGTTGCTGCTCAAACCTACAAAATAAAAAAAAATTTCCCACGCACGCAAACAAAAAACGGCTTAACGACAAAAGAACACTAAGCTTTAATATTTTAAAACTGATATCAACAACAGGAATATATTTTCATTTAACATTGGCTTGGAAAGGCTTACATGCAGCGATCAATGACAATCAAAACAACCTCGATATGTACTTTGTGAAGTTCATTGAACTGAAGGTTTAGCTATTAGTGGAAAGCTCAAAAATTATGGATCCCAAAGAGAAAACAATGGCTTTCAAACTGAGGAATTTTCGATTGAAATTCACTGAACTGAAGTTTATAAATGTTCCTACAAATCCTAAGATAACTTCTAAATAAGACGGATTTTCACAGTGGAATTAAAAAGCAAGGCTTAAGCTTATAGCTTTGTTGTTTAGGATAATTATTTTACGCCGATTCCATTTATCTTACGCTTTATCGTGTTTTGTTTTTGAGATTTTTTCATTGAATACTTTTGTACCCGATGCAGTTTAAATTCTGATTATGTGTCCAAGCAAGGATGATCAATTAGCAAGAAGAAAATGAAGCTAACAAAAATTATAGGTTTATTGTTAAACAAATTATTTGCATGGAATGATCAAACAATTCAACTGTAGGCTTAAAAAACAATGAGCTTAGTTTTCATTCAGAACTTAAATGTAGAGAAGTACGGGCTTCATTGTACACTTCAAAGTAAGTGGATAAAGTCGAAAACATTTTCAGAAGCTGAGTTTCTGGAACTAACCTTTATTCCAATTGAAAAATTCTTGACAAAAAGGCAATCTTTGAATCCAACATAAGCTTACGCCATAAAAATTTTAGGCTTTCAAACTTTCCTCGTACATTCATGTTTGCGGCGGCAGATTCCGGAGACAATTTTCTGGATTTCCCATTCAAAGAACTTTTGAATCATTGAATATATTTTCTTCTTTCAGCTGATAAATTCCAACTGACGAATTTCAAAGCGCTAACACTTTTCATCACTTTCGTTGAACCCGTGAATTTGTCAGTGCAGCTTTGTCAGTGGCATCGTGTAAAGTTCATTCTTTCAGCGGCTCTGATTGGTTTTCCCGGTCATATGATGAATGTTATGAGAACAAGCTACTTGATCGGCACAAAACTACAACAAATTTCTCTCTGTCCAAACGCTTTTCATAGTTATTTCATAAAAGCAATAGAACACATTTTCTATGACTTTACCGGCGTAATAGAACCACTTGGGATGTTGGGAGAACACTCGAAAAGCTTGTAAACCACTCGCCTACGGCTCGTGGTTTACAAGCTTTTCTCGTGTTCTCCCAACATCCCGCGTGGTTCTATTACGCCGGTAAAGTCATAGAAAATGTGTTCTATTGCTTAAGTAGGTTGCTGAATTTAAATAATATTTTGTGATGTTTATAACATAATTCGAATACCGGCGCTAGCGCTGCAATTAGCATAAACAAATCGCTAAGCCTTCCGGAAGCAGAAAATCACTGAATTCTGATAAGCGTTTAACTCTTTTATTCAAGGGAAAGACATTTTCATTCAAGGAAATATTGTGTATTTGCGACAACACTTTGAAAAAACTATGACGCCGATAAAAAACTAATACATGGCAAAATCAAAGCAGTTATTAGGAACTAGAAAAATTTCGCTTCGATTTAGTCTTGAAATCATGGGGGGGAGGGTCATGATGCGTCACGCAATATTTATTTTTAAAATGTTTCACCAATTTAGGGATGGACCATTAGAAAATTGATGGGGGGGGGGAGGGGTGGTAACTTTGGGAGAAAATCCTACGATAATCTAAGTAATAACAGGCGCAGTTAGCTACATGCAGTCATAGACTGCCTATTTTTCTTTGTGTTGTCGCTAGTTTTAGAGAAATGCTTATAAAACGTGTTTAAATTCAGTTGTAAATTCAGTTGTAATAAATGATATCTGATAATTTGTAAACAAAACAAGACTTACATGTCACGCAAAATTCGTTGAGAGGGAAGGGGTGCGTGACCCAGTTAAAATAAACCATAAAACGTTCTTATGCAAGCGCATGAGTACAGGCTACCAGCTAGCCTCTTGTTTGCATTAGGTTCGGCACATGTGAAGTTCGACGTTTGAACTGGGCCTAAGAGGACATGTTATGTACTTTCCGCCCGATTGAGTAATTTGGTTTCTAGAGATTTGTCACGTCTGATAATAGCCTCACCCGAGCCGTTTAATTAATAACGCAACTCTGTTGTCCGCCTGTCCAATGAAAGGAAAGGTAAATAATCAAGTTAATAGCGGAGCCCGCGGGCCGAAGGCCCGCCGGAGCACCATACTCATAGAACCTATGCCCGTGATTTTTTATTGTCATGGCTAGCGGAATGTTTCGCGGGCGCGTGTATGCCCGCCCGCCCGCCCGCCCGCCCGACGTGTTGGAACAACATCCGGGATCTTGAAAACAAGACTTTGCTTTTCGCGCGGCCACACAGCCGTGAGCTCGGTAAACACTTCAGTTGTTTTGTTGTGTTTAGCGGAGAATTAAAGTCGTTATTTCCCTGCAGTTTTTCGCGGTTTGCTACTCAAGACAGGGATACTAATTAAGGGATACTCAGAAGCCGCTTTAGTGGAAAAAGAAGAGCTTTCAGGGATAAAATCTTGCTTCGAGGAACTATATACGTTTTTAGCAATGCGAAGAGATGGGTTCGTTTTACGGATTTCAGCACCAAAGCGGAGGTTTAAAGAATTTCCAAGTACAGTAGTCGCCGGAGGGACTTAAAGGTAAAACAAATTACATTTTTCGATGGGAATTTATCTTGATAGCAATCTGTGATTGACATTTTGTTTGTGTTCTCGTTAATTTTTGAGAATTGTTTATAAACGTGTAGCTTAAATTCAGTTGTATTTTAATTTCTTGAATTTCATCGAAGACACGGCTCGGCCTCGATGCGCTATAAATGTACGCGTTTTGCTTCTAAACATAAACTAATTGAGATTTCAATAAAATTTTTCGAAACAAGATTGTGTTGTCCATTTTTATGTGTTTGTTCATTCATTACATAGATTGAAAAGCGATTTTATGTAAACAAAACAAGACTTAGATTTTATACTCGCGTCGCCTTATGCAAATATGTTTGTGTTTTCGCAAATCAGTTTCTCGGGCATTTTTTGACAAGCAACAACTCTATTTTATTCGGAAAATAGTCGTAATAGTTATTCTAGACGGAGAAAAAGTTGTTTTTGTGAACTTTTGTACGGTCTAAATGTACTGTGCAGACGGTTGGGTAATACTGCTTTTCAGAATTGCTAAAATTGAAAAATAGCCCGGTCGTCAATCTTAATTCTTGTGCTTCCGACCTTTCACCTAAGTTAAGTTTCATCTTAGTTAAGCTTGTTGAGAGGGTCTTCAGAGGGCGCCGCTGTTAGGCTAAGGCTAACTATATATATTACAAACCGACATCCTTTTGACAGTTGGCCGTTGTTCATTCCTTGTTGCCATGCGCATACGACACTGATATGATCACTCGTACAAGAGTCCCTGTCCGGGACTGAAGAGTCCAAAAAACTTCCACAGAGAGAGATCCAATTTCTGCATTTTTAGCCTGTGAACAGATTGGGTTAGGTTAGGAGGGTGCGGCGCCCGTTCTCTCTTCCCCAGTCCGCGCTCGGCTCGCTTTGCTCGCCGATATTCCCCAAAAAGAAGCCTGTTCACAGGCTACTACATTTTATGCACTCCACTTCTGGATATTTATCGCAAGCGAGCTAAAGTCTGGGTCAAAAATAGTGACACATCCTTCGTGGCGCCGAGGATATCCGGTAACATACGGTCCATACGCAGAGAAGCGAACTGTCCGTCGTGTGTACATCCCGCAGGCATCTCAAATGTCCTACTTGTTTTGTGGCTCGTACTTCAATTGTGACCCTGCTCAGGACAGCAATGTTTGCCTCGTAGTGCGGAGTGCGAGTAAGGTATATTTTTAGCGTGGAGTGTGAACGATGAACGCTGAAGAGTTCTTTAAAGGCCTCTCTGAGCAGGATAAACTTGCAGATAGTGTTTGCTAGTCGCCAGTTTTAACGTTTTAGCGGAGCACTTGCCGGGCCGAACGCCTGGCTGCGCAGCACCATACTCATAGAACCTGTGTCTGTCATTTTTCATGGTCATGGCTAGCGGAATGTTTCGCGGGCGCGCCTCCGTGACATGTGTCAGTCAGCAGTCAAGTCGGTCGCGCAAGGCAAATTCGCGGGCGCGTATGACGTCGCGAAACATGTGCGTATGACGCCACACGCGCGGCTACACAGTCGTCAGCTCTGTAAACACTTTTTAAAGTTTTAAAAAAGTTGGATCTTTCGCAGTGTTTAGCGGAGCAGTAAAGTCGTTACTTCCCTTCATTTTTTCGCGGTTTGCTACTCAAGACACGGATACTAATTAAGGGATACTCAGAAGCCGCTTTAGTGGAAAAAGAAGAGCTTTCGGGGATAAAATCTTGCTTCGAGGAACCCTCATATGTTTTTATCAATGCAGGGAGCAATGCGTGGGATGCCTTGTTTTTATTACGGATTTCAGAACCGAAGAAGCGGAGTTTTAATGAATTTCCAAGCAGTCCAGTGACTTAAAGGTAAAATAAATCACATTTTTCGATGGGAATTTATGTTGATATCAATTTCTGATTGACTTTTCCTTTGTGTTCTGGAGACATGTTTATGAAACGTGCTCAAATTAAGTCGTGCTGTTATCTTGAATTTCATCGAGGACAGCTTTGAATTGATGCGCTGTAAATCGTACGTATGTTGTCCATTTTTATGTGTTTGTTCATTCATAAGATAGATTGAAAAGCGATTTTATAAACAAAACAAGACTTTGATTTTATAGTACAGTTCTATCTTCACTCGCATCGCCTTATGCAAATATGTTTGTGTATTTTTGCAATTTTGATTTCCAAATCAGTTTCTCGGGCAATTTTTGGCAAACAAAAACTGTATTTTATTCGGAAAGTAGTCGTACCTGTAATTCTAGACGGAGAAAAGTTGTTTTTGTGAACTTTTCTACGGTCTAAATGTGCTGTGCAGACGGTCGGGTAATACTGCTTTTCAGAATTGCTAAAATTGAAAAATAGCCCGGTCATCAATCTTAATTCTTGTGCTTCCGACCTTTCACCTTAGTTAAGTTTCACCTTAGTTAAGCTTGTTCATAGTGCTTCGCTGTTAGGCTCTGCCTATCTATATATATTAAACCTGTTGATACAAAACCCTAGTGTTGCACGCTTTCTTGATTCCGTGTTGATTCGCGCGCCCACAGTATTCCTCATTTATATTGTACTGAATGTGTTATATTGTACTGAATGTGTTAGCCGGTTTCTTTGCTGTTCAGTCGATACATTGAAGGAATGCTATAATTAAGCGGTCAGTGTAAAACGCAGACTGCAGACCGGGGGTAAAATGCAGACTGAGGGTAAAATGCAGACTGCAGACTAGGGTTAGGGTTAGGGTTAGGGTTAGGGTTATTAATAGCGGAGCACTTGCCAGGCCGAAGGCCTGGCTGCGCAGCCCCATACTCATAGAACCAGAACCTGTGCCCTTCATTTTTCATGGTCATGGCTAGCGGAATGTTTCGCGGGCGCGCGTGTGCCCTCCGCCGTCGCACAGGACCGGACCACTGTACTACTGTAGCTTCGCCGTCGTGCAGGACTAGCTCGCGGGCGCGTATGACGTCGCAAAACATGCGCGTACGACGTCATGTTGAAACCAAAGCGAGGCTTTGTTTTTCGCGCGGTTACACGGCCGACTGTCACGTCAGCAAGAAAAACACTTTGATGTTTTGCTGTGAATTTACTAAGCGGAGAAAACCGTTTAAATTAAAGGCGTTATTTCCCTGAATATTTCGCGGTTTGCTACTCAAGACAAGGATACTAATTAAGGGATACTCAGAAGCCGCTTTAGTGGAAAAAGACGAGCTTTCAGGGATAAAATCTTGCTTCGAGGAACTTCATGTATTACGTTTTTATCAAATGCTGGAGATGTCTGTTTTCTACGGATTTCAGAACCAGAAGCGGAGATTTGAATTTCCAAGCAAGCGAGGGACTTAAAGGTAAAACAGATTACGGTTTTCGATGAGAATTTATGTTGATATCAATCTGTGAGTGACTTTTTATTGGTGTTATTGTTAGTTTTGGAGAATTGATTTTAAAACGTGCTTAAATTCAGTTGTATCGATCTCTTGAATTTCATCGAAGAAAGCTTGAACTCGATGAGCTATAATTAAATGGTACGCGTTTTGCTTTTAAACGTAAACTAATGGAGATTTGAATAAATTTTTTCGAAAGAAGATTGTGTTGTCCATTTTTATGTGTTTGCTCATTCATTAGATAGTTTGAAAAGCGATTTTATGTAAACAAAACAAGACTTTGATTTTATAGTACAGTTCTATCTTCACTCGCATCGCCTTATGCAAATATGTTTGTGTATTTTTGCAATTTTTGATTTTCAAATCAGTTTCTCGGGCAATTTTTGACAAACAAAACTGTATTTTATTCGGAAACTAGTGGTACTAGTTATTCTAGACAGAGAAAAGTTGTTTTTGTGAACTTTTGTACGGTCTATAAAAATGTACTGTGCAGACGGTCGCGTAATACTGTTTTTGAGAATTGCTAAAATTGAAAATAGCCCGTTCGTCAATCTTAATTCTTGTGCTTCCAACCTTTCACCTTAGTTAAGTTTCACCTTAGTTAAGCTTGTTCAAAGTGCGACGCTGTTAGCCTTGGGCTATCTATATTATTTTATTTTACCCTCAGTCTGCATTTTACCCCTGGTCTGCAGTCTGCAGTCTGCATTTTACCCTCAGTCTGCATTTTACCCCCGGTCTGCAGTCTGCGTTTTACACTGACCGATAATTAAGTTGCTCAATGTAGTGAATCAATTATCCTAAGTAATAATTTCAGTAACCGCTTTTCATTTCGTAGTGATCCAAGTTGCTTTGCCTGGAATAAACACGTTCTTGGAGGAAGTTTTAGTCAAAGAAAACCTCAGCGAGAAAGGAGAGAAAATCCGGCTTAACTTTGTGGATATTCTCGACAAACTTGGATCGAAAGCGCGCGCTGGAAAAATATTTACTTCATTGAATAACAGACAGGAGCCATCAGAGACACAAGAACAATTGCCAGAGGCACGCACAGGGCAGTCTGAGGACGACCTTCAAGGAGACACAGAACACAGCACAGGGCAAGCGCATTGGGCCGAGGAATCAGCTGTGATACAAGAAAAGGTATTTATTTATTTAAAATTTTTTCAAAGGTGCTTGTTTTTAAGTTAAAATTTACTTTGTTTTGTATATTATTTGATGTGCCCACTTTGGGTGTTGCAGTATCGTTCTTTTCCCGTAGAGGCATTTTGAAGCTTGCGGCAGAGCTGAGTAGCCGCTTGAGTGACATTTAGCTGCTTAACAATATCAAGGACCGCAATTCTTGATACGACAAATATCCAATTGCTGAATACTGTTCTCACAAAGGTCGGTGATCGGCCGATAGGATCGGAAACCCAGTAACCTCAACTAATAATTTCTCACGGTCATAAAAAAGCCTTGGGAAATTAGCAAGTTTTTATTGTGGTAAATTCCTAAAGTTGTATGTAAGCGTTGCAGTAGCTTGTTTCATAATTGTTGTGGGAAATACCCCTTGTAGAACAGGACATATGTAAAACCTATGTTGCTGCTACTTTTTTACTATGTTGGACTATGTTTTAGCTATGAATAGTTCAAGACTACCTATGTATTTACTATATTACATGCTTTATTACATAGTCCAGGGTATGTGAAACATAGTTTGAAACTATGCAAAAACTATTTGAAAATCAATCATATAGTCTTTACATCTTATGTCAAAACTATGTTAAAGCGTAACATAGCTTTAACATAGCTATTTATTTTCTAGGTAATGGACAGTTCTTTCTTAACCTCTGACAAACATTCTATGTATTTACTATATGACAAAGTGACATAGCTTTTAAATAGCATATTGATGTCCAGTTTCATGAGTAAAAGGTTACATAGCTTTTACATAATGCTATTTATTTCCTATGTAATGGAAATGTGCAATAAATGCTTCCTATGTATTTACTATGTGACAATCCAACATAGCTTTTAAATAGCACATTGAAGTTAAGTATCACAAGTAAATGGTTACATAGCTTTTACATAATGCTATTTTTTTCTTATGTAATGGATTTGTGCAGTAAATGCATCCTATGTCTTTACTATGTGACAATCCAACATAGCTTTTATATAGCACATTGAAGTTAAATCTCACAAGTAAAACTTCGGTTACCCAAAGGTTAGCTTTTACATAATGTTATTTATTTTCTTGGTGATTTATAGACAGTAATCATGCTTCAGCAGACAATATAAAGCTGCTTTTCTTGTATGATCCTCAAATGACTTAGTGATTATTTCTTCATGCTCATCACCCATGTAAACAGTCAGGCATTAGGACAGTAAAAATCCATTTAATCCAAACCTTTACAAGAAAAATATCTCAGTCTTCAATTTACCCTTGGACTTGTTTAAGCAATTCCTAGTTCCTATTTTTAACGGGATGTAAAAGATTTGAAAGAGGATGGCTTCAATATCTGCCATTCTCCGCCATATTGCTTTTGAATCGTGAGTTGGCCGAGTGAACCTGGGGAGAGTGAGCCAGCAGTCAGCAGTTTTAGCCTATAGAGCAGGCACATTAGCACTTTGTGAGTTCGTTTTTTGGTGGAAATTCAAATGCTGGAAAGTAAGCTTACTTTATGCCTACAAGATGTGGATAATCTTTTCTCTAAAGCTAGGTAAGTGAAAGAATGAATATTTTCTGAAGTTGTATTGTTTCAAACAACACAGTCAGCTTACATAATGCAAGCTTTGGCTTAGAATGCTTAGATCTCTTGACTGTTTGCAGCTGCCGTTTGAAAGGGTTTGAAATGAACATAAATGCACTTCTAAGCTTGAGTCTTTTAGAACTGTTTTTCCACACAGTCCTTCCCAATTTTTTATTTAACACAAATAACAGTTTCACCAAGATAGACCAAAACAACATGTAACTGAACACAGATCTCTACAAACCTCCTGATAATGTATGTTCCTATATCCTGTAATTATCCTATATACAAATGAAAGCTTATATGCTTATTGTTTAGCTATATTGAAATTTGTCTTCTGTTTTCATAATACAAGTATGATCTTGATTTACTAGAAGCTTTATATACAATGTCCTGGATTAATGGGGAGTGAATAAATCTCGACAAAGAACTACAACTTAAACCAAATGTTTTGTTTTGTTGTAGCTAAACCACATGGACGAAGACAAAAGCTTTCAAACAGCTTGCACGGGCACTCTGAAGTTATCAATCCAAAAGTAAATCTTCATTAATCTTCTTCAATAAATAATTAATTATTGTTTTATATCTTCGTCTATCCTCTTTTAATTTAAAAACTTTTATATTCCAATCAATTCGGCAACCAATACTGAGGATAACTATCAATTTTCAATTACGACATTTATATCGGGGAATCTTTGCTTACCATTTTTGCCTCACTAGCATATACGCCTCATTCTCTTACCAAGCTACAAACAAATCAACTCCGAATATTGAAAGGGCATAGCACAATTAGCTTTCTCTGGAAATTTGAGCCCGATATACTAGATACACTTCGTGCAATGCTGCTCATTAGCGCTTTTGCCACCCAACAATTTTGCAGTTTTTAACGGCAGATATTTCCTTAAATATTACATGGAAAAAGCTAAAAATTGCATACATTACTAAGTTTAACAAGCTCTTTCAACTTTTGAAGTCAATTCGTATTTAGCACGGTGCCATCTCTACGTAAATTCGTATGCTAATGCCATGTAAACAGTGTCGTCAGCAAAGATTGCTCTATTAGCATTGCGTCTTGAATTTCCACGTTACTGATGAAACCTAAAGGATTTTTGCAGGGAACTATTAATAATCATCATCCCGGAGCCTGGTTCGTGTCCTGTTTGTGTTCTGTATCCCTTCACCTCGTGACAATCATGAAGTTTCAAGGATTGGGAATCCTTGCTATGCAGCTGAGGTCGACAAGTGGACAGAGGAACACAGATTACAGCTTGTAATCCGCCACCCTTTCATTCCCGATAATACCTTAGCCATAAGGTCAAAATAATAATTAAAAAAATAGACTAGAAGTCGTCTATTATAATTATATTTGCAAAATAGGCTAAGACGCGGCAAAAATGAAAAGTACCGCTTAATAGTTTCCATCCGGAATATCCACACTTTAGAACTTTCTTCACAAAATTGATTTCTCCAGGTTTGTTTTCCGAGGAGCGAAAGACTTCAGAATAAACATGTTTTGGAATCACGGGCGGCTTTGCGTGCGACGCCATTCTTAAACGTGATGTTACGTGAACGGCAGCCCGGATCCCGTTTCCGTTCGGGTCAACAGAAGGGTACGGTGTGTATTGGGAGGAGGAAGGCATGGGACACATTCCTTATACATTAATCATGTTCGTGACGTTTTGTCTTTGAAGAGCCGTGAGTTTGCTTGCGCATCTAAACAGACTACATAAAGTTAATTCCACTACGATAATTTTCCCCGTCAGTTAACTTTAGTCAGTCGCTCGTGTGAATCACGATACCATGTGATTGTTGGCTTTTAATCCTTGGTTATTTAAATTAATAGATCAGATAAAAATAATACCGTATTCACTCTTTCAAATATCTTGATATAAAGATTGCCATGGTTTGAATTTTATATCAGGGACTTGATACATTTTTCGCTAAAATTGACTGCCTCCGATTTTATCAAGAAAGAATTTCTTAATAAGCTTACCCCAGCTAACCAAAACACTGGTAATTTTTAAGTGCTTACACATATTTTGGCCTTT
Organism: Cladopsammia gracilis; assembly: GCA_022457155.1. Lineage (NCBI taxonomy): Eukaryota > Metazoa > Cnidaria > Anthozoa > Scleractinia > Dendrophylliidae > Cladopsammia > Cladopsammia gracilis. The sequence continues at coordinate 50,325 of JAJGOT010001125.1, read as the reverse complement.
TGCCGTGATAGCTTATGCAATGTTTTGACTGATCTGTTTTTCAGCAAGCGCTAAGCATGTCAGTTATGTTGATGTCAGTGCCATGTTAATAAGGCAATCATGGCGGGCCGCCGGGTGTCTATCTGGCCACACACACCTACATTTTCACTACAGTGTGGAACCTTACTTCATGACAAAGTCCTTGAATCCGCAATATAAAGTTCCGGAAATTATGGAACAACTGCGTAACTATAAAAAAAAATAGAATTTATATTCAGAGTGGTTGTGAAAAACATCGTGAAACAACACATGCAGTGTTGTTCACAATTGGACAGCCGTTTCAGTCGGGGCAATCATTTTTTTAATATACTGTGTACAAATGGAAAAGCCACTCACAATATAGCAACCAGCCTAAAAATATCGTGCATAGATACATATCCGGATACTTGTTGATAAACAGATTTAATCCTCTTTACTGAGATCAAACAACTGATCATGGCAAAAATATCCGAAAATCGTGTAAGGGTTGGCGTAAGCTCTTCTTTGGCAAAAGGCGGTTAAATAAAGGACAGTGCCGTACGCCAACATGGTCTTAATACATGATACAATCAAAGGGCTCTTAAAGCCATCTCGTTAATGCGTTGGAACGTGAGGTTAAAAAAAGAAGAATCTTAAATAAATATAAAATAAATATGGTAAAGATGGCGTTGTAGAATCAGACATTATGTAGAAAATGCGAGGCGCAGTAGTCAACTGGATATGGTTCTTGGCAGGATAGAGAAGATTGAGAGAAAGTTTGAAAATTCGTGTTGGTGCAAGTCAATAAAAGTTATGAGTAACAAAGAATCACGAGTGTATATGTAAATAATTTTGATGTTAGTGAAGTGAAAGTGAAAGACTTTTCCCGCCTTGCTAGCTAATTGACGATGAAAATGTGTTGTTGGTTCAATTTACACAGTGCATTTTCAGTTATTCATTGTCTATTTTCTGTTGGGATATTCATAGGGAACCCACACTCTTATTTGTAAACTGCAAATGGAAATTAAATGAGATTTATAAACTTGCCTGTTGGTTTCTTGAATCTGCTGCGGAGCGAAGTGAAATGGACGTCGTTCTGGAATGCGAAAATGATGTTCGTGTCGGCGCTTTGACCGTTAATTTCACAATGCTTTATTTTATGCGGTTTTGAATGATGTCACGCGGCTGTTATTATCGTCTCGCGTTTCACTGTTGGTTATTAATTTATTAAAGAGAGAGAGAGAGAGAGAGAAAAGAGACAAGGGATGAAATTAATTTGGGGACCGATTTACTTCCAGGCCGTACTCAAGTATTACGTGCGGTTTTTTCACAATATTCTACTCACCAACAGTTGAAGGTTTAAAATGTACGGTGGGCCACTTTTTTCTGTTTAAAATAAACATTTTCGCATGCAAAATAATCAGAAATTGATTACTGACTTTTCGATCTATGAATGCCTCCACTTGACTGGACCGGAAGTTATCTTATACTTGGTAGCGTGGCATTCATCAATCAATATCCATTGTTTTAGACTCATTAATATGCATTTTCTCGCCAGGAAACGTGTTATGTTTGGTAATCACGCGTGAAATTTCCAGCTTATCGTGTATTCACGTGGAATTATTTTGCCCTTCGCGTTTGACGTCTGAGAGTTTCTCGAGCTTTTCTCCTTAGTTCTGAGATTGTTTCAAGCAAGTTCGATTGATTCGATTTTTTACCACAGGGCTTTGAATGCAGATCAACAACGGGCATTTGATTTTATTTGCCAAGGGCACAACGCTTTCGTTACAGGGAAAGCTGGGACGGGAAAACTCATTTGTTGGGTCGCATTTTTGACGATATAAGCGCACAAGGAAAGACTGTTTCTGTTACCTGCACGACTGGCATTGCCTGTAAGAGCCTCCCACTCCGTCTTGAAGCGGTTACGTTGCATTCGAATCACGCGACTATTTACAGTTTGAGAAGAAGTATTTCCCAAGGGCTTCCTTTGGTCATCGTCTCGGGTTACCTCGCGTGGCATTGCGTGGGCAACTGGTCCAGTCAAGTGGAGATTGTACGAGAGCAGCTAAGGAGTTTCGACCCTTGTCACTATTCATTACCGTTAATTCAAATTGTTAATAAATTAATAACCAACAGTGAAACGCGAGACGATAAAAACAGCCGCGGGATGGCATTAAAAACCACAAACCAACAATGAAACGCGAGACGATAATAACAGCCGCGTGACATCATTCAAAACCGCATAAAATAAAGCATTGTGAAATTAATGGTCAAAGCGCCAACACGAACATCATTTTCGCATCCCAGAACGACGTCCATTTCACTTCGCTCCGCAGCAGATTCAAGAAAACAACAGGCAAGTTTATAAATCTCATTTAATTCCCATTTGCAGTTTACAAATAAGAGTGTGGGTTCCCTATGGGATATTTGACAATAGAAAAGACTTTCTAAATCAAATACAATAGATTGCCGCAATTTCAAAACAATTAAAAGCCCACAAACCTATCAAGTGATCGATAATACGTCACGTGCAATGACTTTATATCTGATCAGATGACATATTAATATTAATTATCAAAATATCAATTGACACAACAAATGGTGACTGAATCTTTAATATTCTTTCAAGTAAGTCCCGGTTCAAACATTGAACTTCACATGTGCTGAATCTAATGGAAGGAGACCGTAACAACATGTCATTTCTCTAGAGCTGCCTGTCCCCATGCCAGGACAATTTGAGCTATGTTTAGCAGACATCGCGCCATCAGCCATTTCTTTTTCAACACTCCAGCAGTATTCGAAAATAGAACGAAAGTCAAAATTTATGGTATTTTGCTGTTCCTACTCTTGCATAATGAAACGGAAAGTTTTGTAGTTAGCTAAAGTATCAAGTCTGCTGTTTTATATATTTTGACGTGAAAAATGGCGGGAAAATGGTGATCACGTGGTCATTTTTCGGTCACGTCTGCTATGGACGCACTTGTATAGAAAATATTGGGTCTGGAGCGGGTAAACAGGACACCACTCCTGGCGGTCACATTTTTAGTTTCCCTTAGATCGAAATGAGGTTCATGACAGGCCTGCACCGACTCCGCTATGTGGTTTTGCGGTTGCGATGCATTTATATCAGCTTTCAAAGTTTGGCTGTTATGAGTATATCGTTAAGTGATTTACGTCTTGTATGATATGTTAGGCGGCGTTTTGTAAATAGTTTTCAGGAATGGTTGGTTTTGAACGAAACTCCATTTTTCATTAGTATTTGTTTAAGGTTTTTCAGTCGTGGGTGAAATGTTGTGACAAAAGGCATTATTATCTCGTGAGTTTTTTTCGTTTTGTTTTTTAATGCCAATTGCGTTCCGGCAAAAGTGAAATTCAGAATACCAGTGCATTTAGGAGGGTGCTAATGGGGTTAACAGTTAACTGACAATTGCCCAAAAATATAGTAATTAACTGATAAATGAAAAGTTACCGTATTTTCTCTATTAAATACCCCCGGCGTTTATTTCAAACTTGGCCTTGTGGACCCGGCGTTTCTTTGTATCAGCAGTTTTTTCTCGCCCGCCATTTTTTAAGAAAGGGTTGTTATTCGTTTTTCTTGGCAGCCTTGTACCTTGCCCTTAAATCTTAAGTTTATTATACCACAAACAAACGTTGAGGAGCTTACTTACAACTTCCTCTATTATACCTGGCGTTTATTCGGGGCCCGGCGTTTAATCGAGAAAATACGGTAACAGTTAAGTGACATTCTATTAATTATACTAAATTAACGATTGTTGTTGTTAATAAAAGCAACATAGTTTTTTCCTAACAGCAAAGCTATTTTGTGACTTTTACCTGCCTCGCTGCGTGACCAGGTGACATATTAACCGATATTATATGCGAAAGGTACCAGGGTCGTAGAGCGTTGACCTTGATCTCCGTGATGGCGTCGAGTGGCGTGGTCAAAGTTATTCTGAGTTTTTATCGAGATGATGACAAATGATCGGCATTCGAAAGACACATAAGTCGCATACCGTTTGACATGACAAAGCACAATTCAATGGACATATAATCAAACAATAAGCGGAAAGTGTGGACTCGGTGCGTTTGATTTAAAGTTGTTCCGATTAGAGAAGATCGACGGGAAAGCTGTTACAACACAGGTAGCCCAAGCTCAAGTGATGTTTACAACAGGTAACTGTTTCGTAATAGCGAATTTATAAGGATTTGTATGGGGAAAATTCACTTCGAATTTGAGCGTAAAATTATGAACGATATTTGAATAAAACTGGCTCACCTGAACTTATTTGTGTGTTTACTTGTGTCTTGAGTGGTTTTGGGGTCGATTCGAAGCGATTCCAGCGAGTTTTAGTTCAACTGTCTCTTCCTCCCTAAAAGAGAGACAAGGTAGGGCACTCCGCTCAACGAGCCGATCGGATCCACCGAAGGAAATCGGCCGTAAATTCGCTCCATCGCCTCCAGTCGCCTCGAAATTCCACGTAGACCATAGTCGATAGTTCTGCTTTCCATTCGTGATCTTCATCAGAGTCGCATATACACTGAGAGAGAATTAAAGGTCGCTAACCTCTGCAAACTTTCCTGTTTTGAGCCATCGGAAACGGCTTTGTCAAGACTTCGAGTTCACCAAACCGTTGGAAGATAGCTTAGCGACCCGGCCAAAGACTGAAATTACTCACACTAGGGGTGGGTGACGGTCGGGTGACGGTCGGGTGATTGTCAAAGGGAGCAATGGACCGTCACCCACCCCGAGTGTGAGTAATTTGAGTCTTTGGCCGGGTTGCTAAGCTATCTTCCAACGGTTTGGTGAACTCGAAGTCTTGACAAAGCCGTTTCCGATGGCTCAAAACGGGAAAGTTTGCAGAGGTTAGCGACCTTTAATTCTCTCTCAGTGTATATGCGACTCTGATGAAGATCACGAATGGAAAGCAGAACTATCGACTATGGTCTACGTGGAATTTCGAGGCGACTGGAGGCGATGGAGCGAATTTACGGCCGATTTCCTTCGGTGGATCCGATCGGCTCGTTGAGCGGAGTGCCCTACCTTGTCTCTCTTTTAGGGAGGAAGAGACAGTTGAACTAAAACTCGCTGGAATCGCTTCGAATCGACCCCAAAACCACTCAAGACACAAGTAAACACACAAATAAGTTCAGGTGAGCCAGTTTTATTCAAATATCTTTCCTAATTTTACGCTCAAATTCGAAGTGAATTTTCCCCATACAAATCCTTATAAATTCGCTATTACGAAACAGTTACCTGTTGTAAACATCACTTGAGCTTGGGCTACCTGTGGTTACAAAGGCTCAGTTGGAAATGGAGCTACCTTTTCTAATGGGAAGTGCGACAAGTGAGATACATGGTGTGTATTTTGTTTCGTAATTTTGTCCTAGCACGCGAACGCGGGTTGACCCCGGGGTTGACCACACAAGCCCTTTTCAGTGTTAGATTAAATGAGTAAGATTTCTGATTACACTAAAACCTGTATTAAGCAGACTCCAAAGTAAGTGGACAGGGATCGACTATTTACCGAGTTAAGAGTTGAGTTGAGTTTGAGTTGAGTTTGAGTTAAGTTTGAGTTAGGTTTGAGTTAAGTTTGAGTTAAGTTTGAGTTACCGTTTTTACTTAAAACGTCGTTAATGGTAGAACAAGATCTTTTTTTTATATAAAGAAAAATGGATAAAAGATAGTATGACGGACAATAAAACCGTCTTTTCGCATTTCAGGAATGATAAAGTGAAAATTTTACATTCTAATGCACTGTATTGTCTCTATCCGACTTCCTACCGAATTTTTCGCGTAGCTTTTTAGTTGTCGTTTCCAGACATTATGTCGTTTTTCTTAGCTGCCTGTTGATATTTTTTCGAGCGCTTTCGCTTGCTCTGTCGGGGACCGAAGAAGAAATACCGTCGCGCCGAAATGAATGTCACACTGTAAAAATGGACTAGTTAAAATAACTATTTTAATTAGTCGTAACTAAAAATAATGGTCATTTTAACCATTCTTAATAGTCAAAATTGTCAACAAAAGAAAACAGTTAAAATAACTTTTATAAAAGGTTATTTTTACCATTTATATTAGTCATAAAAATGGACTAGTTAAAATAACTAATATGATTGGTCGCGACTAATAAGAATGGTCATTTTGACCATTCTTAAGAGGCGAAAATATTAACTAAAGAAAAAAGGTCAGAATAACCTGGAATGAATAGTTGTTTTGACTTACTGTATTAGTTACAATCAGTTATAATATATTAAGAGGCGAAAATATTAACTTAAGAAAAAAGGTCAGAATAACCTTGAATGAGTAGTTGTTTTGACTTACTGTATTAGTTACAATCAGTTACAATGGTCATTTTGACCATTCTTAAGAGGCGAAAATATTAACTAAAGAAAAAAGGTCAGAATAATCTTGAATGAATAGTTGCTTTGACGTACTGTATTAGTTTCAGTCAGTTAATAATTAGACGTTATTATTATTATTATTATTATTAACAGCTGATGCCATATGTCAAACTGACATTTTAACTATTATTACGTGTTTGAAACAACTATTTAAAAAACACCATTGTAAAAATTTCTAACAACCCTCTACTCAAGACAAAGTAAAACAATTAGTCTTAAATAAAGGTGTTCTGTAAAAGCGCTTTGATTCGACAACGAGTCACGTAAACACATCTTGATACTGCATTTTTTTATTAACTATAATTCTAGGTCAGGGCAAAATTAACTAATTCATCAAAGTTATATTAACCAATTCGGGGTAATATGACTATAATTGTTACAGCGATTGATTTAAATCTATACGAATTAGTCGAACTAATTCTTGATTCAGAGAATTATGATTACTGGTAATGTCTGTCGTGGGATTGCTTGATGTACTGACTGTTTTTTTTCAAGTCACACTTCCTTTGGGATTAAAATCTTTTTATCAAGGAATTTATATATTTGTTTACTTTATATTTGAGCTGGCAGTTTGTCAAACACGGTTAATATTGCAGTATGCAAGGAATCCGCCTATACAATAGTGGTGACGTTTTTGCGGTCTGATAGAAGTTGACATAAAACAATAGCTCCATTCAATTCAATTCAGTTCAACACAGCGCGCGGGCCGGAATGGTTCGTTTTGAAATGATCCAGCCAAGAACTTTGCTGTTTCAGTCGCACATGGAGTTCAGAGCCATGGAAAATTCATATAAGAGTAAGTGCGACTTTGAACTGTGACTCTCTTGTCAGTTGCTTTTTTGAATTTCTTATTTTAGAGTGGAGAAACGAGAACTGAATCGAACAAGGGTTTACAAATGCCGCTGTTTGGTCTGGTCTTTTGTGCAAGCTTATGTTTTTCGTTTCTTCTTGTTTCAGTTTTTTTTCACGGCAAGTACGACTAAACTCGCCTGGCCGAATTCGTCAGAAAGCTGAAGAAAATCTAGAACTGAAATCCACTCTGGCCTAGAACGGACGGCGTTGTAACAGGTAAGTGCCGCTAATAAAATACATGTAACTATAAAGGTAGCACAAACCCTTCTTTCAACTATCTCAATTTCACGTTTCAAACGTCACAAGACGGAGCAATTATCATTCGCAGAATCATGATTATTTTATATGCAACGACTTCAATTCTATATCTAATCCAAGATGCCGTTGAAATAGAATCTTCCCGCCAAAACTTTCATGCCACGCAACGTCCGTACCAAATATCTTTTTGTGTGTGCATCTCTAACCAGACCAAATATGAGCATGTTTCCAATAAAACCGACCATTTTATGTGCGACATATCGGTACAGTTTTGCGTTTTTATTTGAATGATAAAGCGTTGCCCGCGTAAATTAAACCGACATGAATCGCCTTTGTTTAAGACTATCACGCATGCCGTGCGTTATCAGTTCGCTTGTAGCGGAAATCGGTACATGAGCTGTCTGTCATTTAAAACCAATTTCCATAAAATTCTAAGTATTAACCACTGATTGAATAATAAACTGAAATTCAACTGACAACAGTAAAGGAAAGTTCACTTCTGTAAGTTCGGGGCCGTAGTTTTGTCAAGGCAAGACATGTGCTTGCCTACTGGCAATTTCCTTGCCGAGGTTGTCTGTATAGTGGCAGCCTTGCTTGGGCTCATCCTGCTTAATAGAAGTTGACACTTCTCCTTTTGACCCAAATGGATCAGATATCAATTGAAAGCTAATACAACTGACTTAATCAACAATTGTCTCAGTCACAGTTTACAAATATTACTTTTGCCACAGCTGAGTTTAAAAAACGTCCTCCGATCATTATGATTTGTGTATTGTTTTAACGAGAATTCTAGTTTGCTTTTGTACTCGTATTTTTGAAGATAAAGTAACTTTAATTCAAATTGAGTTTTAAAACTCAGGTCAATAATTAATGATACATAAGTAGATAATAAATATAACATTGTTTGTTTAAGGTCCTCGCTAAAACAATTCTGTCAGATACGTCGTTTCCATTGAGTAGGAGGAAAATAAAGAAATGGGAAATTTGCTTATTGTGTTTCTTTTTTCAGAACTGAAGCAAACACTCGCTGCTACTGTACAAACTGTGAGTAGACCAAATTTTATGGCATCACAAAAAAGAAAAACATTAGAGCGCAAAAAACGGTCCTTTTTATCCGAACTTACCTGTCTAACTCGTGTAATTTAAGTAATAAAATAGTTATAAGTTACTATTATTCGTGCAGATTATGTCGATTAATGGCCAGCAAAGAAAAGTTCACTTCTGTCAGTTTATTGTGGGCCGTAGTTTTGTCAAGGCAAGACATGTGCTTGCCTCCTGGCAATTTCCTTGCTGAGGTTGTCTGTAATGGCAGCCTTGCTTGGGCTCACTGCTGATTAATAGAAGTTGATACTTCTTCGTTTATTGGCTAACATTTCGAAAGAACCTTATTCAGTCCATCATCATTTAGTGTGCTAATCTATGAGAGTATTTTGGAAAGTTTAGCACCATTTGTTTCATAACTTGTTTGTTTTACCACTCTTTATCTGGCTACTAAAGTGATCTAAATTACAGATATTGTCGTTTTTCGTTGTTGTGTTCTTCATTAACCGTTAGTCGTTTGTTAAAACTGCTTTTCCTAAAATGTGTATTTTGTAAGCCAAGGAAAAAGCACTTGCTTATACGTAGGTTTTATTACTATCATGCAGGTTTAAGGAGTTCCGGCAAAGAGCGTGACATCCTTATATCAAGATGGTTCAAATTGAGACATCATGCATGAGGATCGACCGGCAACGAACGAAAGAGAGCTGAGAAAGCCACCATATATATGATAGCCAACAAAATGAAATTGTAAAACATTTTGTTTTTCAGTCAAGTATACATTCATGCAAACAGTGAAATATAGCTCTTTTATAGTTTATATGAATATAAACAAATGAAATAGAAAGAAAAGTTTTCTGAAAAAAAAAATTCATTGTGAAGTTACTCCATAGAATTGTACATTTAACGGTAAGTTTAATAAAGACATAACCAAAACTGTTTGTCAATATGATCCATTTTAAAGTGTTGTTTTAACTTTCTGAAGGGGTTAAATCTACTATTATTTTGAGGTTAAAATAACAGTTTTTTTTAACCCATTTTTTTTAGTCAAAATAACAAAAAGTAACTAAAAAAAATGGGTTGTCTCAGATGCACCCCGGGTACTTTTTTAAAAAGTTAAATTAACAAATCTTAATGGTTAGCAACCAAATGAATTAAGTTAATTTAACCAAAGATATTGGTTATTCTAACTAAAAATAAACTAGTTAAAACTACTATTATTAATAGTTAAATCAACATAAATATTGAAGTCATAACAACTAAAAAGAAAAGTCAAAATAACCAATCAATAGTTATTTTAACTCATAATAATAAGTTATTTCAAACCAAAAGAAATCAGTCATTTTAAACCATTTAAAACGGGTCAAAGTGACTAAAAAAAATGGGTTCTCTCAGATGCATTTGGCAACAATTTTAATTGGTTATTTTAACTAGTCAATTTTTACAGTGCACTCCGCAGTATGAATTATTTTCGCAAAGAACTGATCAATCAAGTTTGCGAATCGACAAACATAGGAGAAAATTATTAAGTTCTGATCAGAATACTGGATTTGATTTTTTCAATCAAGTGAAAGACGTTTTCATACAGGAAAATGAAAACAAACGTCACAAACATGCCATCGAATTACATTTCGCAAGCTATTTGCATATATCTCGGGGTTGTGTTTTTGCAGCAAACTTTCGAAGAAATTGTGTGAACCTTAATTTACTGGAAATTATTCGCACTACATAAAATGTACGGATTTTTCATAAAGGAACTCGCTCAGATCGGAAATATTTTATTTTGAGGTGGTATTTCGGTTTTACCCGATCGAGTTCATCGTGTCACGCAATGTGATTTTCTTGAGACAAAAAAACTTTGGTGAACAAAAACAGCCGCAAATTGGCGATTTCTGGGTACATTTTAATCTCCAAGGTAAAACATCTATTTGTATTTTTCATTTATGCAGAATTTCCTCCCTGTCAGACCTGTCATAATTTTCTGGCCTGGCTAGAACACTGGTGATTGAATATTTGGTTGGTCACAGGATTGCGCAATCCCGCACAATTTCCCGCACAATTTGCCCCAAACCTCCCGCACAATTTTAATTTTTTTCCCGCATCCTGTCAGAATCCCTGTAAATTAGCTCCCACCACCAGCACAACCGTTCAGTTTGGTCAGTATAACCTGTCACACGACGTGGGAATATAGTATCAAATTAGCTATAAAAGACAAAAACAAAATCGAATTTCTCCCGTGCCAGGGGCCCGTTTCTCGAAACTCCCGGTAACTTTACGGGCCCAAAGCCAAATATTGAAATTAGAATCTAAAGAATAAAAGCGCGGTTCCTAGCGAACAAACAAGTCCATTTTGTTTTGCTAACTGATAGTTCTATCGTATTATCTGCAAAACTTTTGAAACCTCCATCTTCAATGAAAATAAAACAGCTTTCCGGGCCCGGTAATTACCGGGTCTTTCGAGAAACGGCCCCCTGGAAGGGGACGATTGGGGATCAAGGATCGAGGAACACGGATCGGGGATCGGAGATCAATGATAGGTCATGATAAGGATCAAGAAAACAGTTCAAAATAAAAAGTCAAAAATTAAAGATAATGAATAAATAAATTCTTAATCTTTCTTTCCTTCCATCGCGCTTTCTAAAATAGGACTGATTGATTCAGGCTTTTATTTATTTATTTATTTACGATTCCTTAGCTCTAAAATTCGAAAATTGTTTTGCCGTAGGGTTCTGGGCTTCAAACATAGACCATGAAAGACCCGGCGAAAACTTCAAGGATCGGATAGTTTGCTTTAAAAAGCTGTGACCGAACGCCGATGGATCAAGGAATAATGGGATATGTTGATTCAGGCTTATAAGAAGATGGTCTTTACGTGTTTGTTGACGAAAATCATTTCAGTGCATTTCAGGCAAACATACGTCTTTGTCGCGTCTTTGTCGCGTGCAATTTTTTGTGTCAGTAACAGACACTACTGTGATTGGATAGACCATTTTACACCCGTTTGCACTCCCTTATTTGGCCTAAACGGGTATGTGCCGCCCAACAGGGTATGGTTTTCAGTAACTTCACTATTTAGCGTCTTTAACAGGGTGTCTTTCTGAACCGTACCGGGAGCAATGAACAGGGTGTGAACGTTGGCTGTGCGATGTCTACAGTGTGGTACCAACAACTTTTTAATCTAATTCTATGATGTTTATATAAAAAAATTCTGAATGGGAAACGAAAAACAATGCAGACAACCCACAAACAAACGCAGTTTTGCTTCTCCACGTGAGAATTCAGTTCTCTTAAAGCTCTTTAGAGCTGCCGTCGCTTTAAAAAGGAGATCCTGATGTTCTTAATCTTGAACAGGGTGTTATATTTGGGCTGCACTCTTAATCAGGGTCACGAAAAAAGGTCTCTTGGAGTAGAGAAGGGAACAGATTTTGCCTTAATCCCCGCGGGCTTTATAAATCAGCACGAGTAGCGGGAAATTTCATCAGTCACGTTTAGAAACTGTGAAAAGAAACTAAAAAAGTCTTTAAATTCACTTGCTTGTTCAGGCAAACAACCAGTGGTTCGGAAAAAATGAGAAAAAATAAAATTCGCTGTCATTCCCGAAATTGTTGAGTTGTATCACATTACTTCACACTTGCAGTTGTGATTAATTAAAACGATCATTACATCACTTGATGATCGACCACTCTGGTGTGCAGTGCGCGGGTACTTTTACGTTTCGGGGGAATGTCAAAAAGAAAATATTTGGATGTTGTGTCGGGTCGCCTGGAAGAGGCCTCCTCAGGTGGCCCAAGTAGTTCTTCTGAGCAAAGCTGGCTGAGGAAGTATCAGCAGGAACTGAACGAAGAAGACACACTGCAGAAGGCCATCAAAATAAGCAAGGTACAGTCAATTAGGGAACATCGTTATATCGGGGTTGTGTAACATTATCTTCGTTCTATAGGAAGCCAAAATGCCGTTTAGATTGCCCTTTTCACAATTACAACTATGACTGAAGCAGAAGGTAAATAGTTGCTGATTTCACTGAAATTAGTCGAAATGGTCTTTTAATCGAAAGAGGCACCTCAGCCACACCTCGCGCACAATCCAGTTTACGGCCGTTGGCCGGTTCGCACAATTTTTTTGTCGGGAACAAATTTAAGCCATATTTCTACAAAAAAAATTATTTTGGCAATCGAAGAAAACAAAACGTACAAGCTAAAGAGTTCTATTGTTGTTGTTGTTCATTGACGATTTGATCAGGGGCCGGATTCACGAAACCCTCCTAAATTAAGACATATCCTAAGTATTGTTTCTTAACAATAGTTTATTGTCATTCCAACAATAGGCTATTTTTAAGAAACAATGCTTAGGATATGTCTTAACTTAAGAGGGCTTCGTGAATTTGGCCCCTGATTCATTGGAATACACAGAGACGTGACAACAGTGCTTGTTCTGCCAATCTGCATATACAACTTTTCCTGATGGCCCATAAAAATGTGGTCGTATTAAACTGAGCTAAATCAATCAGTCAGCCCTGCTAACTAAACTACTGAAATAAGGCACTGATTTTTGTGAGAACAACAAGACACTGGCTTTCAGTGACAGAAGGACAAAAAAGTATAGAAAAAGAAAGAAAGGGCCAATGACGCCAATGATGACTTTCAGACAGTTTTTTCAATACCGGCGTTTGGAGAGTGTAAAAACAAATAGGAAAAAAAAAGAGGAAGCAAAGACGGATTATATTGCTCGTAAATGCGCGTCCTCATTGAACATTACATCAAAAGGAGACATTCTTCCTGGAAAATTGTTAGACAAAGACAAAAGCATCCTTTACCGACTATTATAAAAAAGTTACAATTTTTACCATCGGGACTATAATTTTTGTTTCGCGTTCATTCGATGGTTCACTGAGTGCTATATGACTCAGATATCAGTTGCCCTATATGGCTTTACAACAGTAAAAATGAAATGAAATGAAAATGAAATGAAATAGCGATACCAAGCGCGTGCATGCGTACTGCCGTATTCAATTGCTCTTTCTTGCGAAAATCGAAGATACAGCATTGTTCGAACTTGTTCACACTTTTCTCAAGTTCATTAGTTATGCAAGGCAAACGGTTGGCCTACTTTTTTCTCAGCTAGCGGCCGTGCGCAGTGGCTGACCGGCTTGAACCCGCAGGGGGATCAGGGATTCATTTTTTTTTTGCTGAACATCTGATATCGCCAGGCGAAAATAAAGCAAAAAACAAACAAAGTATGTTTATTAATACTGTCACCCAACGTTCAAAAAGTATAAAACGAAGGAACAAAAAGCAAATTGACAAATAACCGAGAACGCATCACTGTGCATCCACTGGACGGATGGACGAACACGAATCCAGTAAATGACTTTTAAGTAATAGTTAAAACTATTACTGTAAAAAGAAAATAAAGATTTAGAATAGAATACTAACCGACAAAACTTTAGTAACTTTGAGGCGCATGTTACAAAATTTTCCCGTAGCAACGATAATGAGCGTACCCGTTTACGTCAAACAAAATGCTTTCTTTTCAATTGGAGTCTCGATGAATAAGTCAAGAGACAAAACGTTCAAGCTAAGTCATGCATGACTTCGTGACGTCAAAATATGTCTTTACCTCTAAAGACTGATGTGCTATTCAGCTGAAAGTTCTTTCCAAAGCGAACACAACTTTGCCGTCGTGCTGTTGCAAGAAGGCGCGTGAAGCTGGAACGCGCCAGTCAGGGACACAGGTTTTCTTCAAAGGAGTGTCTTTGTTACATGTAAGTGATGCACTCAACACGATAATCGGTGTTATTCTTTAGACGATTTAGTGCTAAAAATGTGATTTATTAGATATGTGTAGGAGTTTGTTCGGTTACCGGAATACACTCAAACTGGGCTAAGTGATGCTCGTATTTCTTATGTTAAATGGCCGCGTCTTCCGTATACCGGCTCAACTCGCCCTCGCCATTTCGTTCAGGTAGGAGGAGCAAACAGGGATAATTCTTTTTTTAGAGTCACGTTTGAGCTTTATAATTAGTTCAGTTCTGTCAACATTACTAAGGATCATGATCATGATCCGTCGAACCGACGAGGCAACCATATACATGATGCCGTTTGTAAAAAAGATTTCACTTGGTCGCTTCTTCTTCGCTGCATGAAGTTTTAGATTTTCTTTGGATCCTTTGAAAAAGGCGAAGAACGATCAAACCGTGCTGTAACAACGGATCAAAGAGACACAAGTCAGTTTGGTCCCGCATGATGGATCGCGCCGTTGCACCCACTTATAATTGTAACGCGCATAAGAAAGTTGGAAGCCTGATCAGTTTGACAAAAGCATAGATCACGACTGAGTTTCAGCTAACCCGGCTGAGATGAGACGTGCATAGTTGGTTCTCGACAAGGATGGGTCGTTCCGTTCAATAAGTTTGTATTGACTTAGTGACATTAAACAATGTGAAACCTTGATTCTCACTTCCTCAACAAAAAATTACAATATGAAAGAAAAGTAATTCTCGACTTCTTCCAAATGGTTGCAAAATTAAGGGAAAAAACATTAGCAAAAAGCTGATTAGCGAAGGCTTGTGGACATGGTGCTTATTTTGCGGTGAAACTTTATTTACGGCCAAAAAACGCTTTGAAAGGATTTAGGCCCAGTTCAAACGTCGAACTTCACATGTGCCGAACCTAATACAAATTAGCAAGAACAATAGATTTTGCTCATTACTCATGCGCCAATTTTAGCTTTCGTCCCGCTTTTTGTAGTCACAAATTGCCTTGTTTTTTTAAAGTTTCCCGTATCCCGCGGGAGGACTTTCACTGGTCTGATTGGTTGACATACGACCTCGTGATTTTCGGCGTGCCCGGAATCACGTTCTTGTTTTCAAATAGCCGAGTCAAGCCACTGGCATTTGGACTTCATCGGAAAAGAAATTACATTTTTCCATGGGAATTTATGTTGATATCAATTTGTGATTGCATTTTTGTAGCTAACTGCGCTTGCGCGAGTAGCTACTATGCTATCGTTTTGATGGATAGAGTCGATTTTAACGAACTCTGCCGATTTTGACCCGATATTCCCCGATCTTAACTCCTTTTTTGTTTTGGAACCTCGTCGGTTGTTCAACGTTTGAAGAATGGGGCGAGGAAAAGTGAGCCTGCACGCGGGAGAATCAGGCGGTTTCCACCTTCATACAGACGTGTATCGCTTTTTGTAGTGGGCGATGGTTTTTCTATTAATTATTTTTAATAGCACTGAAATTTATTGAGCTTGTCTTAAAACGACTTATCAGCAAAACATATTCAGTGACTGTTTTGCAATTAATCCTCCTTGTACGTGACCGGAAGTCGGGCAGTGACAATGCCTTTTTTGTGGTAAAATTTTCACCTTTTTTTTTTTTTTAATTTTCAATACTCGTGGTGCACCTTAAATTAATTGCCGAATCGATTCACTTTTCTTTCGTTTACGGGTCGATCTTTCTTTTTAATTGAAGATCTTGAAGATAACCTAATGGTATAAAATGTTTGAACTTTAATTGAGTGTTTTCCCTTGCGGTTTCAACTATACTTAAGCCAATTACGTAGCAATTAATGACAGCCAAAAAATCTTTTTTCCGTTGGGGACGGAATCGTGAATCGAGGCCTTGCGTGCAGGCTCTACTTTTCTCGCTCGGCTTCGTCGCTCGCATGGCACTCGCGCGTGAAACCCAAATAGTAGAGCCTGCTCGCAGGCTAACTCAGAGAAGACTATCAGATTTCTAACAAATAATATGGCCACCCATGAACTCCACGCTTCCATTTTGTAGACGTCCATTTTGCATAACCGGAATGAAAGCACGCCTTTTAAGACTTCGAAATGGAAAGAAAAAGTCCTTTAGAAGATTTTTATGCCTTTGTAGTGGTGGTTTGAGAGCTGAAAGCGATGAAATTTGTCACAAGTGAGGACATGTCTTCTTTCAGAATTTATACTCGAAGCGGCAGACTTTACTAAGAATTTTCAAGCATTCCTGGAAAACTACGGTAAAGAAAGTCACATTTTTTAATGTCCATTTACTTTGTAAGAAACATCTGTTTCTTTGTCTTATTAGTGGCTTTTGACAAATATTTAGAAAATTTGACCACAATCGGTCGAGCGAGAAATTCGCCAGATGCTGAACAAATTTGCGTGGCCGACAGTTTCATCATTTGATGCGTTTTGCTCTTGAGACTAAGCTAGTAGATATTTGAATAAAACTTTCAACTGAGAGAATTCGTTTCTTGTGCAAATTGCGATCAAACTTCTTCGAATGTTTTCTTCATGAAGCCAATTATAATCACGGTAGAGGCGCGCTAGTAAAAATAATTAAATTAAATAGCGCTTTCTGAAATAAAGTTTGCTTTAGTGATTCACGAAAACATTATGCGAATCATCTTTACGGATAAGAATGGCATTCTATATAATAAACAAGAAGCTGTACACAGCTTGAACTCGTGGCGCCTTTAACTTATTGCAGCATTGATTCCCAAGTGATTTGAGTGCTTTTACAGAGAAACATAAGCTTAAAATTATATCTAATCAAAGGCTCCTAAGAGCCAACCCGAGAAGAAGAAATGCTAACGCGTAACGCAATATTGCCGTAAGCTTACGTTTTCACACTGACACAGTTCGATATATATATATATATATATATATATTTTTTTTTTTTTAATTAAACTTAAGGATTTTTGACGAACGAAAAAAAAAAGTATATCACTTTCATAATGTCCAGTTCGAAAAAAGGAAAAAAAAGGGAGAGGACTTTGTGGAGATTCGAACTCGGGCCGTCCGGGACTAAGTCACAAACTCAATCACTGCGCCGTCCAAGAGCACATACTACCTACGAACTAAATTTTATTATTTTAAGCTAGATACGCATCAGAACGCGTGTTTAGGTTGCAAAATCCTTTTAGATCGATTTTAATGTTGCACTAAAAACTCCAAATGCGAAACATCTGTAAGCTTATTGTTGTCTATATTCGTTTACATCAAATTAATTATTGTTATCGTTGGATTCACGTTGAATTCTAGCTGTTACGGAACGTGTTCGTAACAAAGCATTTGCTCACAAAGTTTACAGCTGATGGAACGAGCGAGTGAGTCAGTGAGTGAGAGAGTGAATTTTATTTAAACACCCTTGCCGATAACCTGTTCATCATGCTTTCACGTTTACACGGGTTTAAAAGTAAGACTACACTGCATTCACTAGATTCAGTAGCTGACACTTAAGCTCGACCCGGAGCTCGATCGCTAAGCAAATGGTAAGTTTAATATATAAAACACAGAACTTGCCAGAGCAAAAATCCCACAGGAATAAGCGGCGAACACAATATCAAACGGTCCTATCCATCCATGAACGCCTTGAATTGTCTTGAAAGTGTGCAGTTGTACGCATTAGCTCTTTATCTTGCTTCTCGAGTACACACACGGAGAGATTTTACGGTAGGTATTTCATGGCCGAAAGCCATATAGACTTAAATATGCGTGCATAAATTTGCATGCGCTAATGTGACACGAAAAAAAACAAGAAAAGTCAACGCCGGATTTACAACTCGTGTGCTTCGCCACGAGTAATAATAAAATAATAAATACAGACTTATATATATAGCGCACATATCACACATGTCTCATGGCGCTTTTTACATACACTTATGAGAATGAGATTGGACGTCAGCTTATGAAGGCGCCTCAGGCAGCCGCTATCGGTCCATTGTTGATCTCATCTCACCACCCCACCCATGAACAAGTAACACTGAGGGTGGTCACAGCCAGGGTTTGTTACGTCCTCAGTGGTTCTTTTACGTCCCCATGGGAGACGGGACCGCCATTTCTACGTGGTCATCCGAGCCACGTGAAGGTCTAATCATTTGCCGATGTCATAGCAAAGGCAGCACCTTCGTCCTCAGTTATTTTAAGACCCTGGGTGTTGGTCCGGCCGGGATTCGAACCCGAGACCTTCCGCTCTGCAGACCGGTGCTCTATCAACTGAGCTAACCAGGAGGCGGTTATATATACATGAAAAGTCGGAAAAAAACGCTAGATATAATAAAGTAGGTTGCTGAATTTAAATAATATTTTGTGATGTTTATAACATAATTCGAAGACCGGCGCTAGCGCTGCAATTAGGATAAACAAATCGATAAGCCTTCCGGAAGCAGAAAATCACTGAATTCTGATAAGCGTTTAACTCTTTTATTCAAGGGAAAGACATTTTCATTCAAGGAAATATTGTGTATTTGCGACAACACTTTGAAAAAACTATGAAGCCGATAAAAACTAATACATGGCAAAATCAAAGCAGTTATTAGGAACTAGAAAAATTTCGCTTCGATTTAGTCTTGAAATCACGGGGGAGAGGGTCATGATGCGTCACGCAATATTTATTTTTAAAATGTTTCACCAATTTAGGGATGGACCATTAGAAAATTGATGAGGGGGGAGAGGGGGGGGAACTTTGGGAGAAAATCCTACGATAATCTAAGTAATAACAGGCGCAGTTAGCTACATGCAGTCATAGACTGCCTATTTTTCTTTGTGTTGTCGCTAGTTTTAGAGAAATGCTTATAAAACGTGTTTAAATTCAGTTGTAAATTCAGTTGTAATAAATGATATCTGATAATATGTAAACAAAACAAGACTTACATGTCACGCAAAATTCGTTGAGAGGGAAGGGGTGCGTGACCCAGTTAAAATAAACCATAAAACGTTCTTATGCAAGCGCATGAGTACAGGCTACCAGCTAGCCTCTTGTTTGCATTAGGTTCGGCACATGTGAAGTTCGACGTTTGAACTGGGCCTAAGAGGACATGTTATGTACTTTCCGCCCGATTGAGTAATTTGGTTTCTAGAGATTTGTCACGTCTGATAATAGCCTCACCCGAGCCGTTTAATTAATAACGCAACTCTGTTGTCCGCCTGTCCAATGAAAGGAAAGGTAAATAATCAAGTTAATAGCGGAGCCCGCGGGCCGAAGGCCCGCCGGAGCACCATACTCATAGAACCTATGCCCGTGATTTTTCATGGTCATGGCTAGCGGAATGTTTCGCGGGCGCGTGTATGCCCGCCCGCCCGCCCGCCCGCCGTGTTGGAACAACATCCGGGATCTTGAAAACAAGACTTTGCTTTCCGCGCGGCCACACAGCCGTGAGCTCGGTAAACACTTCAGTTGTTTTGTTGTGTTTAGCGGAGAATTAAAGTCGTTATTTCCCTGCAGTTTTTCGCGGTTTGCTACTCAAGACAGGGATACTAATTAAGGGATGCTCAGAAGCCGCTTTAGTGGAAAAAGAAGAGCTTTCAGGGATAAAATCTTGCTTCGAGGAACTATATGTTTTTAGCAATGCGAAGAGATGGGTTCGTTTTACGGATTTCAGCACCAAAGCGGAGGTTTAAAGAATTTCCAAGTACAGTAGTCGCCGGAGGGACTTAAAGGTAAAACAAATTACATTTTTCGATGGGAATTTATCTTGATAGCAATCTGTGATTGACATTTTGTTTGTGTTCTCGTTAATTTTTGAGAATTGTTTATAAACGTGTAGCTTAAATTCAGTTGTATTTTAATTTCTTGAATTTCATCGAAGACACGGCTCGGCCTCGATGCGCTATAAATGTACGCGTTTTGCTTCTAAACATAAACTAATTGAGATTTCAATAAAATTTTTCGAAAGAAGATTGTGTTGTCCATTTTTATGTGTTTGTTCATTCATTACATAGATTGAAAAGCGATTTTATGTAAACAAAACAAGACTTAGATTTTATACTCGCGTCGCCTTATGCAAATATGTTTGTGTATTTCGCAAATCAGTTTCTCGGGCATTTTTTGACAAGCAACAACTCTATTTTATTCGGAAAATAGTCGTAATAGTTATTCTAGACGGAGAAAAAGTTGTTTTTGTGAACTTTTGTACGGTCTAAATGTACTGTGCAGACGGTTGGATAATACTGCTTTTCAGAATTGCTAAAATTGAAAAATAGCCCGGTCGTCAATCTTAATTCTTGTGCTTCCGACCTTTCACCTAAGTTAAGTTTCATCTTAGTTAAGCTTGTTGAGAGGGTCTTCAGAGGGCGCCGCTGTTAGGCTAAGGCTAACTATATATATTACAAACCGACATCCTTTTGACAGTTGGCCGTTGTTCATTCCTTGTTGCCATGCGCATACGACACTGATATGATCACTCGTACAAGAGTCCCTGTCCGGGACTGAAGAGTCCAAAAAACTTCCACAGAGAGAGATCCAATTTCTGCATTTTTAGCCTGTGAACAGATTGGGTTAGGTTAGGAGGGTGCGGCGCCCGTTCTCTCTTCCCCAGTCCGCGCTCGGCTCGCTTTGCTCGCCGATATTCCCCAAAAAGAAGCCTGTTCACAGGCTACTGCATTTTATGCACTCCACTTCTGGATATTTACCGCAAGCGAGCTAAAGTCTGGGTCAAAAATAGTGACACATCCTTCGTGGCGCCGAGGATATCCGGTAACATACGGTCCATACGCAGAGAAGCGAACTGTCCGTCGTGTGTACATCCCGCAGACATCTCAAATGTCCTACTTGTTTTGTGGCTCGTACTTCAATTGTGACCCTGCTGAGGACAGCAATGTTTGCCTCGTAGTGCGGAGTGTGAGTAAGGTATATTTTTAGCGTGGAGTGTGAACGATGAACGCTGAAGAGTTCTTTAAAGGCCTCTCTGAGCAGGATAAACTTGCAGGTAGTGTTTGCTAGTCGCCAGTTTTAACGTTTTAGCGGAGCACTTGCCGGGCCGAAGGCCTGGCTGCGCAGCACCATACTCATAGAACCTGTGTCTGTCATTTTTCATGGTCATGGCTAGCGGAATGTTTCGCGGGCGCGCCTCCGTGACATGTGTCAGTCAGCAGTCAAGTCGGTCGCCTAGGTACTTGGTGTATCCCTGATCATAATGTATGGTACTTCATGTATCCCTTATTGTAATGTATTTAGATATATTGCAATGTAATTTATGGTCGGATTACAGTATCTAGGGTTGAAGCACTGATTTTAGTATTTAGGGTTAAGCACTGATTCCAGTATTTCCAGTGTATCGAAAGGGTTAGTTCTTATATATGGTCTGGGCTGGCAGCATATTATCTTATATCCCTTAAAAATTACAATTTCCGGCAGCTAGTCCTCGGTGGTACAGTGGATAGTAGTGCATGGAGTAGATCATACAGCCCGGGTTCGATTCCCCATTCTGCTGTTTTTATCTTCTTTTTCTACTAAAATAAAAACTAAGTGTTTAAATACAAAATAATAAGGGATACACCAAGTACATACCGTCGGTCGCGCAAGGCAAATTCGCGGGCGCGTATGACGTCGCGAAACATGTGCGTATGACGCCACACGCGCGGCTACACAGTCGTCAGCTCTGTAAACACTTTTTAAAGTTTTAAAAAAGTTGGATCTTTCGCAGTGTTTAGCGGAGCAGTAAAGTCGTTACTTCCCTGCATTTTTTCGCGGTTTGCTACTCAAGACAGGGATACTAATTAAGGGATACTCAGAAGCCGCTTTAGTGGAAAAAGAAGAGCTTTCGGGGATAAAATCTTGCTTCGAGGAACCCCCATATGTTTTTATCAATGCAGGAGCAATGCGTGGGATGCCTTGTTTTTATTACGGATTTCAGAACCGAAGAAGCGGAGTTTTAATGAATTTCCAAGCAGTCCAGTGACTTAAAGGTAAAATAAATCACATTTTTCGATGGGAATTTATGTTGATATCAATTTCTGATTGACTTTTCCTTTGTGTTCTGGAGACATGTTTATGAAACGTGCTCAAATTAAGTCGTGCTGTTATCTTGAATTTCATCGAGGACAGCTTTGAATTGATGCGCTGTAAATCGTACGTATGTTGTCCATTTTTATGTGTTTGTTCATTCATAAGATAGATTGAAAAGCGATTTTATAAACAAAACAAGACTTTGATTTTATAGTACAGTTCTATCTTCACTCGCATCGCCTTATGCAAATATGTTTGTGTATTTTTGCAATTTTGATTTCCAAATCAGTTTCTCGGGCAATTTTTGGCAAACAAAAACTGTATTTTATTCAGAAAGTAGTCGTACCTGTAATTCTAGACGGAGAAAAGTTGTTTTTGTGAACTTTTCTACGATCTAAATGTGCTGTGCAGACGGTCGGGTAATACTGCTTTTCAGAATTGCTAAAATTGAAAAATAGCCCGGTCATCAAACTTAATTCTTGTGCTTCCGACCTTTCACCTTAGTTAAGTTTCACCTTAGTTAAGCTTGTTCATAGTGCTTCGCTGTTAGGCTCTGCCTATCTATATATATTAAACCTGTTGATACAAAACCCTAGTGTTGCACGCTTTCTTGATTCCGTGTTGATTCGCGCGCCCACAGTATTCCTCATTTATATTGTACTGAATGTGTTATATTGTACTGAATGTGTTAGCCGGTTTCTTTGCTGTTCAGTCGATACATTGAAGGAATGCTATAATTAAGCGGTCAGTGTAAAACGCAGACTGCAGACCGGGGGTAAAATGCAAACTGAGGGTAAAATGCAGACTGCAGACTAGGGTTAGGGTTAGGGTTAGGGTTATTAATAGCGGAGCACTTGCCAGGCCGAAGGCCTGGCTGCGCAGCCCCATACTCATAGAACCAGAACCTGTGCCCTTCATTTTTCATGGTCATGGCTAGCGGAATGTTTCGCGGGCGCGCGTGTGCCCTCCGCCGTCGCACAGGACCGGACCACTGTACTACTGTAGCTTCGCCGTCGTGCAGGACTAGCTCGCGGGCGCGTATGACGTCGCAAAACATGCGCGTACGACGTCATGTTGAAACCAAAGCGAGGCTTTGTTTTTCGCGCGGTTACACGGCCGACTGTCACGTAAGCAAGAAAAACACTTTGATGTTTTGCTGTGAATTTACTAAGCGGAGAAAACCGTTTAAATTAAAGGCGTTATTTCCCTGAATATTTCGCGGTTTGCTACTCAAGACAAGGATACTAATTAAGGGATACTCAGAAGCCGCTTTAGTGGAAAAAGACGAGCTTTCAGGGATAAAATCTTGCTTCGAGGAACTTCATGTATTACGTTTTTATCAAATGCTGGAGATGTCTGTTTTCTACGGATTTCAGAACCAGAAGCGGAGATTTGAATTTCCAAGCAAGCGAGGGACTTAAAGGTAAAACAGATTACAGTTTTCGATGAGAATTTATGTTGATATCAATCTGTGAGTGACTTTTTATTGGTGTTATTGTTAGTTTTGGAGAATTGATTTTAAAACGTGCTTAAATTCAGTTGTATCGATCTCTTGAATTTCATCGAAGAAAGCTTGAACTCGATGAGCTATAATTAAATGGTACGCGTTTTGCTTTTAAACGTAAACTAGTGGAGATTTGAATAAATTTTTTCGAAAGAAGATTGTGTTGTCCATTTTTATGTGTTTGCTCATTCATTAGATAGTTTGAAAAGCGATTTTATGTAAACAAAACAAGACTTTGATTTTATAGTACAGTTCTATCTTCACTCGCATCGCCTTATGCAAATATGTTTGTGTATTTTTGCAATTTTTGATTTTCAAATCAGTTTCTCGGGCAATTTTTGACAAACAAAAACTGTATTTTATTCGGAAACTAGTGGTACTAGTTATTCTAGACAGAGAAAAGTTGTTTTTGTGAACTTTTGTACGGTTTATAAAAATGTACTGTGCAGACGGTCGCGTAATACTGTTTTTGAGAATTGCTAAAATTGAAAATAGCCCGTTCGTCAATCTTAATTCTTGTGCTTCCAACCTTTCACCTTAGTTAAGTTTCACCTTAGTTAAGCTTGTTCAAAGTGCGACGCTGTTAGCCTTGGGCTATCTATATATATTATTTTATTTTACCCTCAGTCTGCATTTTACCCCTGGTCTGCAGTCTGCAGTCTGCATTTTACCCTCAGTCTGCATTTTACCCCCGGTCTGCATTCTGCGTTTTACACTGACCGATAATTAAGTTGCTCAATGTAGTGAATCAATTATCCTAAGTAATAATTTCAGTAACCGCTTTTCATTTCGTAGTGATCCAAGTTGCTTTGCCTGGAATAAACACGTTCTTGGAGGAAGTTTTAGTCAAAGAAAACCTCAGCGAGAAAGGAGAGAAGATCCGGCTTAACTTTGTGGATATTCTCGACAAACTTGGATCGAAAGCGCGCGCTGGAAAAATATTTACTTCATTGAATAACAGACAGGAGCCATCAGAGACACAAGAACAATTGCCAGAGGCACGCACAGGGCAGTCTGAGGACGACCTTCAAGGAGACACAGAACACAGCACAGGGCAAGCGCATTGGGCCGAGGAATCAGCTGTGATACAAGAAAAGGTATTTATTTATTTAAATTTTTTTCAAAGGTGTTTGTTTTTAAGTTAAAATTTACTTTGTTTTGTATATTATTTGATGTGCCCACTTTGGGTGTTGCAGTATCGTTCTTTTCCCGTAGAGGCATTTTGAAGCTTGCGGCAGAGCTGAGTAGCCGCTTGAGTGACATTTAGCTGCTTAACAATATCAAGGACTGCAATTCTTGATACGACAAATATCCAATTGCTGAATACTGTTCTCACAAAGGTCGGTGATCGGCCGATAGGATCGGAAACCCAGTAACCTCAACTAATAATTTCTCACGGTCATAAAAAAGCCTTGGGAAATTAGCAAGTTTTTATTGTGGTAAATTCCTAAAGTTGTATGTAAGCGTTGCAGTAGCTTGTTTCATAGTTGTTGTGGGAAATACGTACGCCAATTATCGAAATGATGTTCGCAGGAAACATTGAAATTTACAAATTATCTGGGTTTCCCTTCTAAATGTTCTTCTTTCATCACGCAGGAAAATAACTACAGTCAGACCTCTATTAAGCGGCCACCCTCCATTAAGCGGCCACTTTCCAAAGTCCCGAATTATTTGTCAGTGAAGTGCTGTATTCGATACCTCTATTCAACGGCCACCTCTATTAAGCGGCCGCGGCCACTTTTTTGCTGTTGCAAGTTTAGTATTTATTGTTTTTTTTTTTACCTCTATTAAGCGGCCAGCAAATCATCTTTTCAAGCGAAATGGTGACAGATAATATGAAGGTGATAACTGATGACAAGAAGAACGGCAATTTAATCTCCACTTGCCCAGTTTCACGGTTACCAGGACCTTGCCCTATCTATTGGAAAGGCAAATGAGTTGATCTTCTCGTTACAACTCCGAGCTCCACAACGGCAAACAGCAGTGACGGATTATTTTAAATAAATTGCCCGTGAAATATTTTGAGCTAAAATTTTTACAGACTGCTGATGCAAAAAAGGCCTAAGAAACTTGACGTTTTGTTACATAGATTTGCATATTTTTCTGTACCTACTCAACACCAAAAGATACTGTACTTATCGACTACATGTTCTCTGTGTTAGAGCTAGAACTTTGCACGGACTTGAAATCCGCAAATACAGGGCACTTAATTTTTTGTTTCAATGATTTTTGCATTTATCTTCACATATGTTCACTTTTCAACAAGCGTTTTGCTATATAGAGGCAATAAAATTACGTTGACTGCCATTTCTATCCAATTTATATTGTACCTCTATTAAACGGCCAACCTCTATTAAGCGGCCAGTTTTCAAAGTCCCAAGGGTGGCCGCTCAATAGAGGTCTGACTGTATAGTTTTTCAAATGTTATTTTCTGCACACTTTTCTTCCAAATTCTGCATTATACTACTCCATATACAAGATGGTGCTTGATCTACTTACAACACATTTAGAAAATGTGCTAAGGAGGCGGAATATATATGTATGCATTTTTTTTTACCACAAACGAATATTTCCGTTGTGGAATCCTTTGATCATTTTATTTGAAATTTGGCGCACGTAGCTGTTACTCATACAGTTAACTGAAACATTCATTGGTATCAATTTGTTGGATCACTTTCATTTCTCGCCACTGCTGTTTTATCTCCTATACACACAGCTTGTGTGGTTAACTCAACCCTGACTGACCTTTGCAAAATAATAAATTGGGATTTAACTTCCTAATTAATTCTCAATCAAAGATTGACTTCAAATGAAACTCTTGGGTGACTGCTAGTGGCCAAATTCAAAGAAAATTCACAGTTAAATGTGTTCGTGATATATTGCCAGAGAAACGATTTGCGCATAACATGTGTTTTTCCGCTTGAGTAATGTGGTCAAATGTGCCTTGGGCGCAAACTGCTGAGATTGTAAGATTAAGGATCATTTACGCCAAATCAATCACTCTATTAATCGTGTTTTGTCTGTGCTTTAACCCTTTTGAAGTTTTTTCGTAAGATAGATTAAGTTTTAATACTGGAATACTGTTTTAATTGCAGTTATTCCAGGCATGTACATGTAAAGTGGAGTTGCCTATATGCATGTAGCAACTTAGTTTATAAACTCCTCAATGTTATTTGTATACGCCGTATTTAAAAGTGTAAAATCGGTAGCACGAAAATGCAAATAACGTTACATAAAAACAAGTGAACATTGGAATAGTTTCACCTTTGATACTCTAGTGTAGAGAGAGTAACCTTTATAAATGCTAAAACAATGAAATTATGGTTTCATGTTGAACTGGTTAGAGCCACATCAAGAATGTGTATTCTTTATACTGACAAATGCAAATTATTTGGCAAAACAACAAATATACCAATACCAGAATGAATAGGGGAAGAAAAATATCCCGAACTCTAAATTTATTTTCTTTACTGAATTTTGCCAATTTGAAACAATGATGACCAGTGATTTGATGTGTTAACTGTAACTTGTTTCTTGTATGTATTAACTAAGAATAGTACACTCTTTTTTATATGAGAACCTTTTATATAAGATAGTTGAAGCTGAAATTGGCCAGAATTTTAAGAATGTGCTAAGAACATACCCTGAGGCTGAAATTTAGTTTTGAACATGTATCTCTATTTAACAAGTCTTCTTCCATTTTATAAATAGCAACATGTCTTATAATGAGAATAATTGTGAAATGTGTAGAACTTCACCTATATTTCTTTCTTCTAATATTATCCAGAACTCTGATTTAATGTAGCCTGCGTAGCAGGCGCATGAAAATAATATGGGCGCAAGAAAGAACGGGGATGCGATTTTCATGCTACGCAGGCTAGATTTAATGAAATACTGTCACAATTTATCCTAAGAATGTGCTACTGAAGAATGTTTTCAACCTCAAATCACCAAAAATATAAGAACATCCAGTTCCAGCTCTGTTTCTCGGCCCAAAAATTGGACGTTCTTATATAAAAAAAAGAGTGCATGTGATATGTGTAACTGTGTAAAGTAATTTATGACTTGAAAAATATATAACATCTAATGAGATCGTATTGTCTTGTATTTCTTGTGGAATATAATACAGAAGCATTTTAGAATCAGGGCATCTGATATTGCGCGATAAAAAAATGGAAATTATGCGATTTTTTCGTGGCAAATTATGCGATAAGCAAGGACTATTATGCGGAAAAATATGCAAATTATGCGATTTTTTGTGGAACTTTTTTATGCATGTTTTACTAGGTTTCAGAGGAAGAAAACAAAAATACCTGTTTTTAAACAGTGCTCGCTATCTTTGTGGGACATTTTGAAGCTTTTAGCTATGAAGGAACATCCAAAACGAATGACAGAATCCAAGAAAAGAGTCTGTAAACGAGCGGCCATCTTGGTTAACCTTAGTAACCAGGCTAAATAAAACATGTGCTCAAGAAATTTACGCGGTTACCAAACTTGTTGTGGCCAAGAACGAATGCAGTTTCGATCGAAAGTGGCGGTTTGTTTATTTGATACAGGATAATTCAATAGAAAAAAACAAATTTTAGCTTAAGTTTCTTAGCTAAAGCAATAGTGTATTGTGTGGTTTGTTCACATTATGCGATTTTGTGTGATTTTCTACGAATTATGCGATTTTTCGTGAATTATGCGATCGGATGCGATTTGAGGCCGATTATGCGAAATCGCACCATCGCGTAATATCAGAGGCCGTGTAGAATGGTAGGCCATTTTTAAGGTCAAGGAGAAACATACTTGTTGAATTGACAGAGTATGACACATTCTAAGCATAACACATGCAATACTGGAATATAATTGATATAGCATGTGTTGCTATGTTAGTGTAAAGTCATCTAGCTATAATTTAATTGGTTGTACCTGTTCATGTGTACAATTTTGTTGCTTACTTTAGAAATAATCACTTGTTTTGATATAAAGGTGAAAATTTCAGAGCAGATAAAAGGGAGACCTGTCAAGACAAGTCCTGTTTGCTTCAACAATCAATGAACTTGTGTTTTTGTCAAATTAATTTGCTTGAGTCATTTCATCAGAGATGGGTTTCTTCACTGATTGAGTTTCATCCCAGGTGATAGAACAAAATTTCATTCCCCTTCCCCCTTCCCTTAACCCGATGAAAAAAAAAATCTAAATGTGATATGTTTTTATTAGTCTAATTCTTCCTGGGATACAACCACATTTGTATGTAAACAAGAATAATTCTCCCCAGGAGAAAGTCATCCCCAGAAAACCCAAGGGCCTTGCCTGGGGGTGTTAATTTTCTTGGACATCCAAGAGTGAAATATATGATTTTATAAACAAATAGTCAAAATAGACAATTCATGCATTTTGTTCAGCTCATGATATGAAACGTTTCACATCTGAATCAGAAACTGAACATCTTTGGCAAGAAATAAACTTGCTTACATACAAAATGAGAAATCTGGCATAAGTACTAATGCAATGAAGTTGTCTTGTGCTCTTTTAATATTTATTTTAGTTATATATCACTATATGACTGTGTCAAACCTTTTGTTTTTTGAAGGAAGCATTCCCCTTATATACAGTACATTTGAAATGATAACTTCCTATTTCAATACAATTATTGTTTTTGAAAAGTATACTTATAAATGTACCTATAATAATGGAATAAAAATTCTTGACACGGAGTGTAAGTTATCCCAATACGCAGATGACACGACTATGATTTTAGATGGCTCTGAATCCTCCTTTTCAAGATCTTTGTACTTACTCGATGCCTTTGCCTCCATATCTGGGTTGAAAGTTAACTATGACAAAACTGAAGCCCTCTGGATTGGCGCCCTTAAAAGTTCTAACTTTACCTTTTGTTCAAGCAAACCTATAATTTGGGCTGATGAGAAGGACTTTGCTCTGGGAATTTGGTTCTCTACTTCAGAAGACCGCTCTCTAGATTTAAACTTTATTGAGAAAATTGAAAAAATAAAGAGCATATTAGATAATTGGTCGGCCAGAAGGCTAACCCTCTTGGGTAAAATTACAATTATAAAAACCTTAGCCGTATCACAAATCGTCTACATATTGTCATCTCTTCCAACACCTCCTGACATAATTAAGAAAATCAACTCCATTTTGTGTGATTTCCTTTGGGACAATAAGGGCGATAAAATCAAAAGAACGACAATAATAAATAATTATGAGAATGGAGGGCTAAAGATGTTAGATATTCAAAGCTTTAACGAAGCCTTGAAAATGAAATGGATTCAAGGATATCTAAATGAAGAAAATAAAGGGAAGTGGAAACTTTTTTTTGAACATCACTTAGAGAAATATGGCGGTAAACTATTGTTTCGAAGTAATTTAAAACAACAAGATACTACACTGCTCAATCTCAAGGACCCGTTCTTGAATGAAATCATACAGCATTGGACCAAATTCAACTACAGAGATGAGAATTTAGATTTTGCACCACATGTATATGGTATAACTCTCACATCAGAATAGAAAACCGTCCATTCTTTTACAAATCATGGTTGAGTGCGGGAATAAAGGAGATTAGAGATTTGTTAGGTAATGACCAGAAGTTTCTAACCTACAATGCCTTTATTGATAAATACAGAATCAAAACCAATTATCTCGAATATTACAAAGTGATATCAGCCGTAGTTCATTACAAGAAGATATACTTTACGGCATGCAACAATGTAACTCCAAAGGACCAAGTTGACAACCTTCTGTCTTATACTAAAGTCTCCAAAAAAATATATGAACACTTAATAAATAACAAAGCTTCTATGCCATCTAGGAGTCAGGGTAAGTGGTTGGAAGAGAGAGACTGATTTTGTAATTCTAATATAACAGTAAATTGGAAAAGCACGTACTGTCTGCCATTTTTGTGTACAAGGGAGTCAAAGCTCAGGGTCTTCCAATCTAAATTTCTTCACAGAAAAATCGCTACAAATGATTTTTTGTACAAGATAGGCATTAAACAAAGAGATTCCTGCTCCTTCTGCGAGGGAGAAAAAGAAACCCTCATTCATCTATTTTGGAACTGCAAGCATACACAAGATTTCTGGAAGATCATCTTCGAGTGGATCTCCCAAAACGTTACGGATTTAGAAAATGTTACTCCTTCTTTGTCTCTTTGTTTTGGTCTTATTGACAACACAAAAGATTTTCTCCTTCATCATTTACTCGTTATATCTAGACATTATATATACACCTGCAAACTTGGAAACAAGCTTCCTAAGCTGCAAGTGTATATACAACTAGTTATAAACTCAATGGAAATAGAAGGACAAATTGCACATTATAATAATGATCCAAAGCCTTTTGGACTGAAATGGTCTCGCCTTGATTTTCAGATCAACCTCTCATGAAATACATAATACATTATATTAACAATATCTACAAATATACACCTAATTGCAATAACGTTGTCATAGAAAAATGAAAAATGTAAAATGAAAAATGAAAAAGCCAAATAGGAATTAATTAGCTTAATCGTCACAGCGACACGCGGCACGATTAAGCGTGCAGTGGCTACTGTTAATTTAAATTAAGCGTGCATGCAGCGGCTATTGTTATTTGAAATTTACCTAGGTAAAGGTTGAAATGATATGGTAACCGTCCATGTTGGAAATATGTTGCTACCAGGTTGATGTCATTTTCTGAGAATAACTGTTTCATGTGCACAGTTGCACTACGAAAAAAGAAAAGTACAAAAACCTGTTCTTAAACATAGTTCTTGTGCATGCTTTGAGAATTATTAAAATCTGGCGAGAATGTATTTTGTGAAGCTAATTAATTGCTATTTGGCTTTTTCATTTTTCATTTTACATTTTTCATTTTTCTATGACAACGTTATTGCAATTAGGTGTACAATACATAAGCAATGTAAAACATAGAATCCTCTAACTGCAAACTAAAATACTCTGTATGACATTTTGTGTATGTTTTGTGTGTATTGTATTGTATAGCACTATATGTATGTATGTAAATATTACTATATGAAGATTAAAAAAAAAAATTAAAAAAAAATTAATAATAATTTTATAAGAAAAACAACCTGGGTACAAAATAATAAATTGTCATTAAATATTCCCTCTTTGCTTTCTGACAGCATACATGTATGTGCCTGGTTACCTGTTACTTATATCAAATGTTATTTACCAATAGGAAAGTGCCAACAATTTGCCATGCCGAAAAGGTACAGATAGCACAGAGGAAAGTGGCATCTTTCTGCACAATACATTACAACCTCAGTCAGATGCAACAGTGCATAAAGATACTCTTGATCTACCTATGTTAGATTCAGTGGATGCATGGTCAAGAGAGACAATCATTTCAGACACAGGCAGTGCAGAGTTAGAAATCCTTGATGGATGGGAAAGTGATGTTAATGGCCATGAAGAAGGCTATTTTACAGCCAAATGAGTTGGATGAACTTCATAGTGGTGTCATGTATATAAGGGAACATCCAGGCTGGCACAAAAGATGGTTCACAATTAATGATCACTGCTTAACATGCTTTCGACACAGATCAGAGACTAAGATGTTGTTTCAAATCCCTTTAAAGGGAGCAAAAATCATCCCAACTGATCGCAAGAAAAGTCGGATGTTTCCAATTACTCTGTCAGTTCCGAGAATTCATGAGACCATCACTTTTGCAACAACAGAAGAACATTCAAGACAAGAGTGGGTTTATGTTGTGAATTATGTTATTTCAAGACTTGTAGGGGATGAGGATAGTCCTGACACACCAGAGAGTCAGTCATTTATTTCATATGACACTTACCTTAAACTTATTGGTGAAGAATCAGGTCGAGATAGAAATAGTATGACTGTTGAAATGCTTGAGCAGTCACGACGAAGGAAGCTCTCGGGTTGTCTTGATTCACCCAAACTGATGGAACCTCGTAAGAGTTGGACAGATAGTAAGGACAGTGCGCATTCAAATGCTGCTGATGCATCTTTGGCTCAGTGGAAAATTGGTCTTGATGATGAAGATGAAATGCTTGTAATGGATAATAACCTTGCACCTGGTCTGGACGAGGAGGAGTCATTTAAGGAGCTGCAAGAGGTGAAAGAAATAATTTAATTAATGTGTTATTAATTAGTGAGAAAAGCAGTATCACCCTTTAGAGCAAAGCCTCTTATGTTGTGTTCTTGTGCAAGACTCCCTCAAAACTCCTCCCTGACATTTTTTCCCAACGGGGTGTATAAGTAATAGTAATTAGAATGAGTAAAGTACAATTCAGGGAGTAATCGGGCGAGTAATTTTAAGTCAGCTGAGCATGTAGCGAAAGGACGATTTGAAATTATGAGCGCGATAACCATAAATTATACAAGAAGTCAAATAATATTACTAGCAGTAATCACAGATTATGGAGACGCGTTCGAAGGAATTTCCGGCAGAAATGAGCCCCTGAAAAAAACCAATAGGGGCGGCCATTTGGAAGACTGTCTACCAAAAATCTCAAATTTTACTGCACATAAACCACAGGACAACCAACACAAAATTAGGAAATGCGACTAGCATTACTAGCATCTGTGTGGACTTTATTCTACCAAAAACATCAGTTTTTAGACACAGCTGTCTAATTGCAGCTATCTAATTAAAGAGTTGAAATTGGTCACTAACATGATGACCGTGTATCAATTTTCGTAAGAAGTAGGCATGTGGACAGCCAATCACAATCAAGAATTTTGTGACTGAATTTGATAAGCATATATATACACCGACCTATTACATTGTGTATCAATCAGTTTAAAATTGTACAAGTAGCTTTATTCTTTGTTGTCCTGTTAACTTATCAATCATTCACCATTTTTTTTTCTTTTATAGATATTACCAGATATTATACAAGGATGCAAGGTTTCAAATACTGGAGGAAAAAAGAAAAAGAAGGTCTCCAAGGCTAATTCTTTGGGAAAAGTGGGTAAGTCGACAAAATAAGGGATCAAACTCTTTTGTTCCTTAACAAAGCTAAGATGATGCAATTTGCGGACACAAACCTGTACATGACCATTAGACTATTACTGTCATCTGTCTATTACTTTAAGGGTGCCATTGCATCCTTTGGTTCATTACCTTTGGAAATTAATAGAAATGGGTAGCCATTGCTTGGGAGGCTATTATTTGTAGAATTCTACAGTATTTTACCCTAACTTATCTTAGGTAGTGTTCATGTTGCAGGTAAAATCCAGTCCCAGGTTAGATCAGTATTCAATCTAGGTTAAATGTGTACCAGTATTAAATCTAGGTAAGCTATCCCTAACTCCAACACAAAGCTACATGTAACTCTTTACACAAAGTTAACCCTAGCTAACTCTAACACAAAGCTAACCCTAGCTAACCATAACAAAACCTAGACAAAACACAAACCTAAACAAAGCTACATGTAACTCTTAACACAAAGTTAACCCTTAACACAAAGCTAATAACCTTTGCTAACCATAAAACAAACCTAAACATCATACCACTGGCTACATGTATATTGTATTAGCTTTGTCCAAGGGTTAGGGTTAGCTTACCTAGATTGAATTCTGTGTACACATTTAACCTAGATTGAATAGTGATCTTACCTGAGACCAGATTTTACCTGCAACATTCACACTTGGTTCCCAGGCATTGGCCAGGGTACCGGCACAAAACTGGTTGTTGTTCAGATTACTAGTGCCCAATTTTATGAAATGTTATTGAAGGTACACCAGCTTACAGTCTACCATTCCCTTTGTAAACCACGAGAATTTAGTTTTATTGACTGAGTCGATAAGGTAAATTGACCACCGTAAAAATATTCAAATAACTGATGCTTTTTACGGTGGTCAATTTACCTTATAGTAGATATAAATTGTATGTTGACAATCAGGGGAGGGGGAGTGGCTGACGTCATGATCCCTAGAGGTGACGTCATGGGTTAAAAATAGGTACATATGATATCATAATCTATTTTAGGTCAATGGGGAGTGATGACATCATATTATAAATTGTTTGTTCGCGCCCGGGATCGGGGATTAGCTGACGTCATGATCCCTAGAGGTGAGATCATGGGTAAAACATGGGTAGAGATGACGTCATAATCTATGTTAAGTCAATGGGGAGTTGGAAATGAATCACATCATAATCTATTTTAAGTCAATGGATTGTCGGGAATAAATGTCATCATATTCTATTTTTAACTCGAGAGTCACACTGGGGTAGAATGATGTAATATGATTATTTTTAGATTTTTGATTTAATAATTTTAATGGTTATAAATTCAAGGGGATGCTCTATGAAAAGTTAAAATGGTAGTGATCTCGAAGCTAATATGGGTATTACTCTCTCTTTTCTTCGAATCTGGTTTGATCGATTTCGCTTTTTAGCAAGAAGTATAAGTTTTACTTTGAGTGAACTATTGTTTTTGTAACCACTAGACCATCAAAGCTGTGGACATTATAACCGAATAAAACTAATTAGAGGTTTCCGAAACATTCAAGTTTAGAAGCAATAAAATTGCACAGGATAAAAAACTGCTTCTTATTGGTATTTACTGCCGTTTTAGCCGCCACATCACTAGACTCTATATCGATTTTCAGTTTGCAAGCCATCACCCACTTTAAGTTTTAAAACATGACTTTACCAGATCGCCTTCAAAGTTCAAACTTTTAATTATGCGAACTTACACTAAACTAAATTTGCATGGAAAATTAGCACCTCGGAAAAATAAACAAAGCAACCAATTACATGCGCGCGCTAAAACAATAAACCCACACTTTATTAAGTTCAAACTATATTTATTGATAACAAACAATTTCATAATTATACAGACAATTTAAAAGCTTAGTTGGAAAGGAACAGAGTTTATTTATTCTTTTTCATCGGGTTTATACAAAGTACTCTTTGATTCCCTTGGTTTTCTCACCGCACTGCAATCATCGTTTCGGGTGAAATTAATGCTCTTGATTCTTTGAGTGCTTGTAAGGTTCAGCTCTAAATCTGTAATGCCGCGATCGCCTTTTAGGTTTATCATCACCAACATCTAAGTAATTTACTAATTGGATTCTCGGTCGTTTTCGCTTCGGTGCTGGCGAGGGTGTTTGTACTGTGGGGGGAGGGGTCAAGACGGTTGGATTTAAAGGTAGTGGCGTTACTGCAGAAGTTTCTTGTATAGTGGGCGCTGGAGAGGGTGTCGCGATAAATGGATTTAAGGGTGTAGAGGTTGTCACCGCTGTTAATGCTGTGGGTTCTTGTATAATGGTGGGTAAATTATCTTTCGGATGACTTGCAAAACTTCTTTTCATTTCATCAGACTGTTGAGGTCTTCCATTCAATTGATGTTTAAACGTCAGATATCTGTTTTGCAGCTCAAGGTACTGTTTGGCTTTGTCATTTTCCCCAAGGTCTGTACAGGAGAGAATGCTGTCCATTCTGTCCTGTAGTCCCTGTATGGCTAAGAGAACTGGAGCTGTCGAAAGGTTCTGTTGTCTGAGTCCTGAGAAATATTGTCTTGTACCCCTGTTTGATTAAATTGTTCTTCACCGGGTAGTACATTCGTTCGTAGTCTACAATTTTCTTGTGTGGTTGTTTTTAAATCCACCAGGAGATAACCAAAGGGTCTTCGTACAGCCTCTTCGTACTGGTTTATAAAGAAAGCCGTTTGCCCAGGATACATTTGCTTTGCTAGAGTCAAAATTTGCAGTTTGTCTCTGGGATTCTTGAAAAGGACCAAGTAGTGACTGTTTAAACTGATACTTCGGCTTTCCTTGCCCTGATGAAATAAATTCTGTACGATATAAATGACACTCAGGTTGCGGTGATGAGAACCTCGTGTAAAAAGGTTTACTATTCGCTTGTCTTTGCTAGCGTCAATCATTTGATCGTCAAAGACGATTAAGTTCCGTTTGTTGACATCGAAATAGGAATCGTGTTCCAACGCAGAAGGAATACCCTTGACAAATTCAATTTGTGGTATTGTACTAGCATTTGTATGTACGCGGGCTGCCATTGGGAATAACACCAGACAATCCTCTCGGGTGGTGGGTTTATCACGTCTGAGGCCTGTTGTAACAGTGATTGAACCCAAAACGTTTTCCCCGAACCGGTCATCCCTGCAACCATACAAGTAAAAGGGTGCTCGAAGTGAAACCGCTGACACTTTTGTGTAGAAATCGGCATTGCTTTAAATGGAGTGAAAGTAGGACTGGTGTGTTTGTTGGTCATATCCTGATATGTCTTTGCATACAATCTTTCCTGCTAAATGTCTTCTCACAAATGGAACAGGACAAATTCATGTCAACTCAATGAAAGCTCAATGTGAACTGAGAAAAGACGAATGTTGCTCGCTTATATAGGCTAGTTCCTCCTCAATTCTATTGTTTCCACCACCACCACCACAACCACAATTCTATTGTTTTCACCACCACCACCACAATTCTATTGTTATCACCACCACCGCCACCACAATTCTATTGTTATCACCACCACCACCACAATTCTATTGTTATTACCACCACCACCACAATTCTATTGTTATCACCACCACCACTACAACTCTATTGTTTTTCCTTCTATTCCACGATAAAAGACAGTTACTCACTATTCTTAGCTCATTCTACAGTTATGTCTCAAGTAGTAAAGAACAACCAGGGTTTTCTACAGCTCTTAGCTAATGGTCCCGATCATCAGCGCAAATTTCTCTTAAGGACAGCTTCTCCACAACAGGTTCACGCCTTGTTACATATTCTTTATAATGTTCTTAAGGAAAATATTCCCTGTCCTGAAACAAATAAGCGTGTTTTGCTCCGACATAAGGATGCTCTTATTAATCTGGCCGAGCAAAACGTTCCCTACAAGACAAAGAAGCAAATACTTGTACAAGAGGGTGGTGGCTTTATACAAGACTTAATGGCCCCCATTGTTACAAGCTTGGGCGTTTTGATGCTATAAAAGAAACTATACATCATTGCAATGATCATTTCAAGCTTGTTTTTAACGAGTACGGATTGATATGAAGAGAAAAGTAGACTGGGATGAAGAAGAAATGGAGAGCGGTATGGAAGACACTATAACCTCCGATGAGGACAACGATGACGAGAAAGACAACGAGGAGCCAAGAATTAAAGATGTTTTAGGCAATCTTTCCAAAGCGGTGTCAAAAGAACATGCTTCTGATTTGTTGCATAGCATGGCCGCTTCCAAAGATATCCTGTTTTGGGCACCTAGAGGCCAATTACTCCGAAATCAGCGCATAATACCCGTGACAAACATCGCAGAGCTGGTTGAGTATGTGCTACTTCCCCATAACGATGACGTAGCCCGACCCTGTGCGCTTAATACCTTTTTAGATGGACTCGCAGAGTTGGGAATTGATAAGCGTTTAATCAAGAATAAAAAACTGTTAAGCAATCTTTTAGAGAAAGAAAAGATCTATCAAGAACAAAAAGAATCCGACAACGAGACATATGAAGGAGATTCAACCGACAGCGAAGGAGAGGAAAGCGCTTCTGAGAACAGTCCGGCCGATGGGTCTGAAGAGAGCGACCAAGAAATTCAAATTGATGAAGAGGATGCAGGAAATTCAACCGACAACGAAGAAGAGGAAAGTAAAATAAGAAATAGGAAAATAATTCAGGCAAAAAGTCAAATCCCATGTCATCATTGCGAGAGTTCAAATGTGTATGTAACCGGAGTCGTGAAATGTCCCAAATGCTTTTGGCATGATAATAAAAAGATTTGCCCCATATGCGAGCACAAGATTCCTTTGGACAAAACTAAACTCGTGAAAGAGACCCTTGCTTGTTGCGATGATTGCAGTGCGGTGAGATACAGAAAACCAAGGGAATCAAAGAGTACTTTGTATAAACCCGATGAAAAAGAATAAATAAACTCTGTTCCTTTCCAACTAAGCTTTTAAATTGTCTGTATAATTATGAAATTGTTATCAATAAATGATAATAAAAAGATTTGCCCCATATGCGAGCACAAGATTCCTTTGGACAAAACTAAACTCGTGAAAGAGACCCTTGCTTGTTGCGATGATTGCAGTGCGGTGAGATACAGAAAACCAAGGGAATCAAAGAGTACTTTGTATAAACCCGATGAAAAAGAATAAATAAACTCTGTTCCTTTCCAACTAAGCTTTTAAATTGTCTGTATAATTATGAAATTGTTATCAATAAATATAGTTTGAACTTAATAAAGTGTGGGTTTATTGTTTTAGCGCGCGCATGTAATTGGTTGCTTTGTTTATTTTTCCGAGGTGCTAATTTTCCATGCAAATTTAGTTTAGTGTAAGTTCGCATAATTAAAAGTTTGAACTTTGAAGGCGATCTGGTAAAGTCATGTTTTAAAACTTAAAGTGGGTGATGGCTTGCAAACTGAAAATCGACATAGAGTCTAGTGATGTGGCGGCTAAAACGGCGGTAAATACCAATAAGAAGCGGTTTTTTATCCTGTGCAATTTTATTGCTTCTAAACTTGAATGTTTCGGAAACCTCTAATTAGTTTTATTCGGTTATAATGTCCACAGCTTTGATGGTCTAGTGGTTACAAAAACAATAGTTCACTCGAAGTAAAACTTATACTTCTTGCTATAAAGCGAAATCGATCAAACCGGATTCGAAGAAAAGAGAGAGTAATACCCATATTAGCTTCAAGATCACTACCATTTTAACTTTTCATAGAGCATCCCCTTGAATTTATAACCATTAAAATTATTAAATCAACAATCTAAAAATAATCATATTACATCATTCTACCCCAGTGTGACTCTCGAGTTAAAAATAGAATATGACATTTATTCCCGACAATCCATTGACTTAAAATAGATTATGATGTGATTCATTTCCAACTCCCCATTGACTTAATATAGATTATGATGTCATCTCTACCCATGTTTTACCCATGACCTCACCTCTAGGGATCATGACGTCAGCTAATCCCCGATCCCGTGGCGCCTAGGGATCATGACGTCAGCTAATCCCCGATCCCGGGCGCGAACAAACAATTTATAATATGATGTCATCACTCCGCATTGACCTAAAATAGATTATGATATCCTCTGTACCTATTTTTAACCCATGATGTCACCTCTAGGGATCATGACGTCAGCCACTCCCCTTCCCCTGATTGTCAACATACAATTTATATCTACTCCTTATTGACTCAGTCAATAAAACTAAATTCTTGTGTTTCACCAACCCACTGACGCAGCACCACAGTTTCTCTAGAAACTAACCCTATTCCTTTGTAAACCACCCTCATGCAGTACACAGTTTCCATACAGTATTCTGCAAGCATTTAATGTTATATCAACTACTATTGGTACTGCAGGTTCAGAGATCTTGACAGGAAGCTTTTTGTCTATGAATAGTAGTGAAGGGAAGTCATCTTCAACCTCTGACCTTCAAATCCCAGGCTCAAAAGTGAAAAGACATGGCTCACTAGTCACTTCATTGTCCTCTAAAGCTATGCGTGTCAAATCAAAGATAACAGGTTCTTTCTTCAGTAAAGGTACATTGTCAAATTTTTGTTTATATTCAAAGAATATTTGAGAAGTAACGTGAACTTTTTTAACTTGATTAATCAGAAAAATGCAGTTGTTTGCAAGTAAACAGTAACCCTTTTGTACTCGCTGTCTCTCATTCAGATTCGTTCAAACATTAATACGCATTGAGATGAAAATGGTTGTAATATGCAGAGATGCCAACTCTCCCGGATTATCCGTGAGTCTCTCGGATACGGAACGAATCTCCCGGTCTCCCGTACGGGTCACCAAATCTCCCGGATAAAAGCGACTTTGGATCTTTTCTCTAAAATAGGCTAAGATTTTAA
Source organism: Cladopsammia gracilis (assembly GCA_022457155.1). Lineage (NCBI taxonomy): Eukaryota > Metazoa > Cnidaria > Anthozoa > Scleractinia > Dendrophylliidae > Cladopsammia > Cladopsammia gracilis. Next base: position 9,735 of record JAJGOT010001125.1, on the reverse strand, counting down.
CCCAAATTTTCCCAAAATCCAAAAAAACGCGGTCTTTCATCATATCTTAACTTCACAAACGCTTTTCGGGTCTCAGGAATGCCGAAAATGGTACCTTAAGAGGGTAAAGCCAAAAAAAAATTTCCGGACCCCCAGAAAAAAAATCCCTATTTTTAATCTCCAGAGGTTGGCATCTCTGAATATGTTCGTTTTTATTTATTTATGTATTTGATCTTACATTACTGTACATTTTAAATGTGAAACCCCTGTACTTTTTATATGCGAAACCATGTAGTCCTGAGTGTTGCTGTCGAAGTACTTCGATTCGAGTTCAATGCATACTGTATAATATAGGTAAGAAAGAGTTTTGGAGGTGTAACATAGTTTTTAACATTAGAAAATAAAAATAAAATCTTCATAAAAATACATTGTAAGAACGTGACATGACAGGTGTAATATTAAGTAAAAAAACATAAGCTTATATAATAATAATACTCACAGGTCGTAAAGACGACATCGCCAAAAGCCCGCAGGAACTGTCCTCATTTCAAAGCACTACGTTTTCTGGATATTTACTTCGAAAGAAAGGTCCTAACTGGAAAAACAGGTGGTGTGTTGTGAAAGAACATCGGATTTTCTGCTACAAAGACTTTGGCATCGGAACAGCTGAACTGGAGGTTCCTTTGCAAGACACTTCGATTAGAACATTGGAAGAAAGCGATCCTGAAAAGCCACACATGTTTGTGTTAACTTGCGACAAGGAGGAACTGTTATTCGCCGCTGAAAATGAAGCCGAACTAGAGGAATGGATAATGGTTTTAAAGGATGAATTAGAGCCCACTGAAAGTTCGCCCGGTAAGCAATTCTTCTTTTTTTAGGAAGCAATTTATGAATTTAACGATGGACAGTCACAGACCTGAGCCCCTGACCCAGAGATGCCAACCTCTGGAGATTGAAAATAGGAGTTTTTTCTGAGGGTCAGATTTTTTTCGCGCCGAAGGCGTGAATTGAGTGACGTAGCGAGCATCTGGGGGGGGGGGGATGTTTTTGGCTTTACCCTTTAAAGGTGCCATTTTCTGCATTCCTGAGACCCGAAAAGTGTTTGTGAAGTTAAGATATAATGAAAGACCGCATTTTGTTTGGATTTTGGGAAAATTTGGGTTAAAATCTTAGCCTATTGTAGAGAAAAGATCCAAAGTCGCTTTTATCCGGGAGATTTGGTGACCCGTACGGCCGAGACCGGGAGATTCGTTCTCCGGGAGAGTTGGCATAAGTGTGACCTGAGCAAGCGTTCGACGAGCGAAGAGCAGAAAAATGGCGGGTGGTCCATGTCTAAATTTAATTGATTGAAAATTAATCAGTGCTTTCTGTAAGGTGAAATTATTCTCCCCCCCCCCCACACACACACACACACACGCGCGCGCGCGCACACACACACGCGCACACGCGCACACACGCACGCGCACACGTGCACACACACGCACGCACGCAATTTTAGCACATAAATGGGGAAAACGAGCGAGGAAAGTGGATTACCTCAACCGGTAACCAGCCCACATGTTCTGTAGTTTTACCAAACAGAATGACGCGTAAGTCGCGTAAGTGGTAAGCACTCCGGATAATACGAACCTCCGGGTAAATAATAAAGCAACAAATGTTCTGTAATCTGGCCATTTCACCTAAACAACAAAGACTAAACTGAACAATGTCACGAACATAGCAAACAACAAACCAAAGTTTTTGGCCAAAGCATGTTCGTTATAATGGGATTACAATGTACTAAAACCTTGGTCCCGGTTTGTTTCGCAGTTCCTGTGACAGTTTCATTAGAGAGAACAGAGCTATCACCGTCGCCAACTGAAGAGCAATCTGAACTATCTGCATCAAGAAGCCCATCAGTTTCAGAGAACAAACCCAAGGAATCTGGTAAAAGGAATAGGGACCTTTCACCTGCTGGAGGAAAAAAGACGTCCATATTCAGTTCTTTCGGACTTAAGCTCACCAAGTCAAAGCCCAAAGCGATTCCCAGTGTTCCTATTCCTTCAGTGGATGTTAGCACAAGTACCAGCGTCGAGGATGGTTTCGTTGTAGTTCAACACGCATCTAACGATGAAAGCAATCAAGGTAAGCCGGGCTTGAATTGACAAGAAATAGTCTATAGCATGTTCTCTATTCTCGCCCTGCCGAGCCCAAAGGGTCTCTCACAAACTGTATACACCAAATTGAAGAAACGTTGTCGGGTAAAAAGCATAAACCATGAACGATGCGACCCAAAGGCTTACTGGGAAGTTGGAAAATTTAATCTTCGTCTGTGACAGAATATACATTATATTAACACAGAATACATAAATCATGCTCTTAAATGTCTCGAACAAAGAAAACATCTTGATTATCAAGAAATAGAATATAACTAGCTTGCCAATGCTGCCTACCCAGAATCCCATTCGGTCTCATCGTTCATGGTTTATGCTTTTTTAAATGACAACGTTTCTTCAATCAGGTGTAAATCAGTGAGTTCCGCAAACTTTTCAAAACAAATAGTTTCGCCCAAACAGAGTCGGAAACGCTTGTGCTATAATTTTAATACCAGTGAACTGTTTCGAAACAGCCAACCTGCGTTGGATTCAATCCAGTAAAAACACCCAGTTGTGTGTTGTTTTTTTTTTACTGGCACTGGTGCCGGCTTATTAAACCAGCTTACACGGCAGTAGTTAATAACAAAATAACCTAGGTGAAGGTTAATGTGTGTTAAAGTGGTATTAAATAGTAAATCAAGGGATGGTGGTTTACTGAGTGTAAAGCACAGTTGTCAATGATTTAAGAGTAAAATACACAAAGTCGAGTCAACTGATTTCAATTTTCCTTGTCGGCTTTACGTTGATGCTTTCGTCGTTGCCTTCTTATTAATTTGGAAATAATCCGACGGTTATGATCACTCAGTTATCATTCAAGCGCAACAACATAACGAGAAACTACGTGACAGAAACAACGCCTACGCTACGTCATTGCTCCCTGTTTCCTTCCAATACTCTCGACCTCACTTTAAATATCTGTATCTGAGCGAATTGGGTGGATAAAATTAGAAAGTTTTGCTGTTTTTTTCCGTCTTTTTGTCGTGATATTGCTTATCATAGTTTCGCTTTGTTATCAGCGTTAGATGTTTATCATCATCATAGACCTTTTGCCAGTGTGCGCATGATTCCTTTTTTTAATTCCTAAAAGTTAGAAGAGTTTTCCTTTAGCCAAAGAACATATGACAGGTTTAAAACGCCGGTTTTAAGACCGGAAAACCTTCAGTGTCAACTGAAACACAGAAAACCTGTATTGATGTAAAGCTATCGAGGCATGAAATAGCATGTTAAAACTGAGCTGATCTAGCTGCAAATAAGAGGGCCTGTATTCGCTTTTAGAAGAAGTCGGTATAACATAATATTATATCAGGCGTCGAACTGAAAGAACGTTGCTATAGAGTTGAGGACCTTTTAGTAAATATGTTATGCAAGTTTTCTGTTGAAATCTCTCGTTTAATTTGTATCAGTTATATGGACGATGGTAATATTGATCCAGGTACTCTACATGTGCTTGTAGCACGTCATTTCATTCGGTGAGTTTCTTTATTCTAGGTGACTCAACTGTAACAGAAAAACATAATAATGTTGAAAGACTTGAAGTGACCACTTCCCATTCCATGGAAGGTTTTCTGAATCAACGCGTAGAGGAAGATATATGGCTAAGATGCTGGGTAAGTTTGCTTATTCCTAATTGACCTACGGTTTGTTGTTGTGTTGTGGTTATGTGTAAAGTTACATTAGGACTTCATTTCTTAATTTGGGTGACTTGTTCAATTCGATTAATTAAACTTAAATGTGAAATAATTATAGTTATGAAAGGTCCCGAAAGCTTATTGTTTTGTTTTGTTAGGTTGTGATCCTGTCTTAGACTAAAACCGTGATAAAATTCCTAGTTCACACAAAGCTTCAACATGTTCATATGATTACAGTGGAACCTCGATTTAACGAAGTGCCAAGGGACTGGGGAAATTAGTTCGTTATATCGAAAACCTCGTTATAACGAATTTGCAAAAAAACAACCAAAATGTTCGTTATATCGAGGTATAGTTAATAATTGTTTTGTAACGGTATTACGTATTTTGGAATCTTAACAAATAACTTTGCACTTTAATGCCTGTATGAAGCTACAGTACACTATAAACATAACTACGGCACTGGAAAACTGTACAGGTTATACCATTACCCTATAGAACACACTGTTGATCTGTTCCACATTCATCTTTTCTCGGGCGTTGACATTTATTCGTTATATCGAGGTAGATTTTACGTTTGGGCTGCTGGATTGTGTTCGTTATAACAATGATTTCGTTATATCGAGGTTCTGTTTGCCGGGCTGGAGAATATCGTTCGTTATACCGAGGACTTCGTTGTATAGAGGTTCGTTAAATCGAGGTTCCACTGTAATATGTTTAAGTACTATTGGTTAAGTTGTTTGAGTTTGAGTTGGTCAAGTTGTTTAAGTTGTCTCAAATATCGTGTTTGAGTCAGTCGACGGATGATGATGATGATAATGTTTATTAACTCTACACTACTCTTTGTGTTTTGTGCATCACTGTCTATTCCGCACCTCTACTAGAATTTCTTTATTATCAAAGTTGATATTGTTGGGGTCTTAACTTTAAACCCGTTAGTGTAATGAAAAGTTCTTTTTAATGTAGTTTATATCTTAAAGTGCGGTATCAGCGGCTTTTTATTTTGCATAAAAAGCGTTAAACTATGTGCCAAGCATCACAATAGTGATTTCAGGGTCATTATCATTGCATTCATACTTGCAATTCATACAGTTTTCGTGGGTGTTATGATGATCGAGCTAATTTTGGCGAATTCTTGGCGACCAAATTCTAATTGGTTGCGACTTAGTGGCCAGACACAGCTCTTATAACCATCAATTTTGTCTTGTAGGTAAAACTTGAAAACCACACTCTTCATATACACGACGACAAGTATAGTACAGACTTGGTAGTGGTGAAAATCAAGCTCAGTAACTGTGTTGTAAAGCATTGCAGTGACGCACAACGGCCGTTTGTTATGGAGATTAGAAGAGTACTGGGGCGATCGCACTACTTACAGGCTGAAAACGAGATAGGTACGCATGCACTACAAAGGGTCTATTTCAGGCTCAACCTCGTTCCCAGGGACCCGGGAACGAGGTTGTTTTAGACAACTCAGCAATCATCACACTGGTGTTTTATTTGGAAAATCCTTCAAAGGGATGGTTCAATAAAATAGTAAAATAAGACCAAAGAAATATTCGAAAGTAATGTGGAGAAGTTTTGAAGGAATTGTATATTGAGACGCACTACATGTGATCTGATGATTAGTAATGGTAATAGGACTGAGTGGAGTACAATTCAGGGAGTAATCGGGCGAGTAATTTCAAATCGGCCGAGCGCTACGCGCTCGGCCGATTAATTATATCAATAACAAAATGCGAGAAACTTAATGTAAAACATTTAATATAAGAGTGATTTTTTGATACAGTATAATGAACTTTAAAAGATGTAACGACATGTCAAAACATACATCAGGTTCCGGACAGCAGTGTTCACACTCTTCACATTTTCTATCAAATATTTTAAGCTATTTAAAATGTTTCCCAGAACTTGAATGTTTAGAGTGACCATATCTAGATAAACAACCGCTAACAACTCTCGTTGGACAATGCTCTCTTAACTAATACTATCAAAATGACTAAATTTTGTCAAAAAAGCGTCCCGAGCGCATTTTAAAAACAACTTCCGGAAATATGTTTTCACAAGTTAAATATTGACAACTGACTGACAGCTGACAGCTCACTTTCCAAATATGGTATACACGAGTTTCCGATCAAATGTGCTTCATTCGTAAGAAAGAATTTAGGTAAACTGTTCTTCAATATTGCAAAAGTGAGACCGAATCAGCATACATTTGAAAATATGAAGCTACAGTACAGTGTAAATTAACAAGTTCAGTCTTCATCAGAGTCAATGATATAAGCTTGTCTTCTTTTTCGAACTGGACCGCTTTCATCGCTTGTGATTTGCGATTCAACACGTGAACCAGCAGCCGAACCACACTGAGAAGATTGTGGCCCAAAGTAGTTTTGTATGTTAAGAGTGCAGTGGTTAAAATGTTGAACCGATGGATCGTAGTTATGGCTGGCTGAGGTGGATGTACGTGTGAAAAGCATCTGTGATGGAACAGGAGATTGAGAAGACCAGGGAGAAGACTGAATGAGCGGGTGAACATTTGTTGGTGCAATGGCAGCTGACGACAGCGAAGAAGGCACAACATCCACAGTTCACTGACAGTTTGAGCAGATGGCCTCACTGGCAAAACACTGGAGCTCGTTGACGTTGGTAAACTTGTAGTTGCTGAGGATACTGTACCCGAATAGCCGCTTATGATGTGGAAAAGTTGCATTCTTTTATCTTTGTCGATTTCATTGAGCAAACCGTCTAAAGTTGTGGGTGTCAGTGTTTCTAATTCCTGGAGTATTTGTCGTGACTTTGCCTTTCATCTATGTGCTGGTGCTTCGTTTTGTGAATTTATTTTCCGCTTCGTGAAGAGTTTCGTTGATAAGCTCGTTGGTAGTCACTGGAAACCTGGACTCGTCTGGTAAGTTTTCGTTTTGTTTTTTTCCGCGAGAGGAACTCTTTCAGTCTCTCGCTCGCCTTCTCTCTCTCTCGCTCGCTCGCAACTTCACCAGTGTTAGAAGACTCGTTTTCTTGTTTGACTGTAGCTTCCACGCCATCTAGGTTAAGGCTTTGTAACAAGTTGTCAAATTGTAAGGAAAACAAATCCGAATAAAACTCGTTGGACCAATTAATTTCGTCCATTGTGTTTTTTTTTTCAGTTTGTAGCCTGGGGAACCCGCTTAGGTCATGATTTTTCCTTAATTTTGATTGGTTAATCTGTTGAAGCAGTTTGATTTGATTGGCTAGAAAATCTTTCTGCTCAATTTTAATTGGCTGCTCAACTGTCCGATTTGACCTGTCCGATTACAAACTTCTTGTAATCGGACAGGTCAAATCGGACAGTTTGGGTATTGCAGTAGTCAAATTAAGCAGCAAATAAGGGCTTTTGAGAACCAATCAGATTCGAGCATTTTGTTATTGATATAATTATAATTAATATTGTCCATTGTAGGCACTGAATCCAATAACCCTTACAACCCTTTTTGTTGATTACCCAGCCATCTATAACTTAAAGTTTAATCTACTTTTGGCTTCCTACGGCTTACTTTATTTCCTTTCAGCTAAAAAGCTTCATGTAGGAGATGAAGCTTTAAATGAACCTTTCGCCATTGGGTTTTTGCATTATGAGTACTGGCTTGAATCATCAATATGTACGAATAGGCACGAAAAGTCAATACTTCGGACTCATCTTTGTTGCCGGGCTGAATGTGAGCATCAAAACTCCTTCACTTAATCAATTCACTCGTGTATTTGTTTCCCTTTGCAACAGAGTACCTTAAATGGAAGTCATCGATTAGTGGGTCAGTAATATATTCACCTAAAGTTAATCGCAGACCAGTTTTGACCTGGAGTTCTACAGAGGATGATAGAACAAACCATGGGCCTGCCTCTTCACTTCTGCTGAAATCAAAAGCTGACTCGGTTGACAGAGACGAAGTATTCCAAAAGTCAGAAGAGACTTCAACATCACAGGCTGGTTGCCCTGTGACACCTAACACGCCACTGAATCCTTCTCCACGGGTAAGTGGACTCAAAAATCACATAGACGAAATTCTACATATTTTCATAGTTTTCATTGTTCATAGTGTGTTTCCATGGAGTGTAATATCTGTTATCAGTTGTTTAATTTTGTTAAGTAGACAGGGCTCTGATTAAACTAACTGTATGCTAAACCAGATGTTCCTGTATACAGTGCTTGACTCCAGTAGTGAAGGGCGTAATACTATATACGATAATATCATTCGTAAAAGCGCTGAATGTGAGGGTTTGTAATTTTAACTTTGTGTCTTCGTCAGTTGACCATCATGACCCTCCAAAGGAAATAAACACCACTTCCAAACTTTTCAAATCCAAAAGCGTACAACATTGCGACTCTTTCTAGTGCAGTAAACGCCCGCTATCCTGATCATAAAACCGTTTCCTTGTAAAGTAGTTTGCTGCTGCCAACCTCGTACTTCCACTTTCTCGAACAATTCTTTTGTTTTCCTTTGAGAGTTTATGATAGAACCAGACTCTACATATGCATGTCTGTACTGCGTTTGACTGTCTGTACTGCGTTTGACAGCGTGTCACACGAAATATTAGTGAAAAAGCTGGAAAACAGCTTCGGCATCACAGGCGCACTGCTAGACTGGATTAAAGACTATCTGAGCGAAAGAATGCAGTTCACGGTGCTTAATGGAGTCAAATCCGACAAACTACCCGTTACTACGGGAATTCCTCAAGGATCTGTACTGGGCCCAACTCTTTTCACTTTGTTTACTAACGACCTACCGGCCGCGATAAGCGGAGGGGACCTGTACATGTATGCTGACGACACTTCCATTTATTGTATTGGCGAGAATGCAGACGTGGCAGTCGCTGCGCTAAATAACGCTCTGCAAGAGGTCCAAAGGTGGTGCATAGATAATAGATTGACACCCCATCCGACAAAAAGTGAGGCCATGGTACTCAGCAAGCAAGTTATCGCAAGACCATTACCCTCCAGTACTTTCTGGGAAGCTTAGTCCTAAGCTATGTCACAAAATCTCGCCTTTTAGGAATGTGCGTCGACGATAAACTAAATTGGATACCACACCTTTTGGAGCTAAAGAAAAACTTTGCAAATAAACTGGATCTATTAAAGCGCTCAAGATTTCTACCTAGAAATGTCCTCTTAAAGTTTTATTTTAGTGTAATTTTACCATCTGTGAAGTATGGAATTGTTTTGTGGGGTTCGTGTACTAATTCTGATCTTGTAAATTCAGTCAATAGTCTCCACTGTAGGGCAGCAAGAATTATATTTAATTTACCCAGGGACATGCCTTCAACTGATGTTTTAACTTATGCAAAGTGGCAGAACATGTCATTATACTATAAATTAGACGTCCTAAAGATCTTCCACAAAGGACACAATGATGAGCTACCCACACTTCTGTCTGAGAGAATCTGCACAAGAAGACAAAATCAATATTCGCTGCGGGGCAAGGACAGCTTAGTGGTTCCTAGATTCCAAACTAGATACATGAAGGATTCTCTTGCGCACAGAGGCGCTGTTCTGTGGAACCTGGTCACCTTCAAGGATCACGACTTTCCGTACTTGGGCAGAAAATACTTATACCACAGAATCAAAACCAGGGACTACGTAAAATATTTTAAATTTGACACTATCTCAGCCTCGAGCGTTCGCCGCAGAGACGGTGATTTTATTTATAATTAATTCTTAAAGTATATATATATATATGTAAATAGTCTCTTTTTAATTTTACTCTTTTATTGTATTTTAGATATTTTATTATACACACGACCCCACAAGCTAGTGAAGCTTTAAACTTTTATCGTGTTTAAATAAAGGTTTTTGTTTGTTTGTTTGTTTGTACTAAAATAAGTATTTGGCGTGCGAGTATCGGTGAACAGCGTAGGGTGAAGCATCAACTGTTTTCATTTTGTAGCCATCTACAGCTGATGATGTGTCCAACTCAGACAGCGATGACGGTGAATCGGCTGTACAAGCTGTTCCACAATCTGAG
>JAJGOT010001120.1:35000-69576 GCA_022457155.1 Cladopsammia gracilis | reverse complement strand
AAATTTTAACGGATTTTGGGATCATGTCCTGCAATGCAGCATATTTATCCATTTTCGGGCCCCAGATTTTGGTTTTTGTTAATTACAAAGTTCAGGTGGTGAATTTCAACCCTCTTTAGAAATTTGTTTTGTTTTTATTTTCATGGCCGAAACGTTTTGCTAAACCACAATCTCATACAAGGCTACTGTAAAATAATTCGTGGTTTCGGATTTGTGAATTTTATTTTTGTGGATCAACGGATTCAAGTACAAATTTAGGAGGGATGGATTTGTGTACCCTTATTCACTTCCCTCCTGAGAGCAATGATCAGAAATAGAGCCCACATTCGTGGCAGTTATTCTCGTTTGTCTGTGTTGCGAAATGACTCGAAACCAAGTGAAAGGTGTTTAAGTCAACAGGTAAACCCGTCTCGCGGTTAACATAGCCTGTGACGCAGTCTAGGTTAACAAACATAGATCAATAAACCGGCTGAAACAAATTGGCTGGCTGGTTTTTCATAAAGTCAATTTACTGGAAGAAATAAGTTTTTCTACATGCGATCCTCGTTCCTTTTTTTTTACCACAAAATGTTGCGTTGTATAATAAAACGGAAATAGTAGATTTTTCTTCGATCTAGTCATGTGATCGATGACGTGTACAGCTTGATTGATAGGTGGCGTTTTTCGTTTCCAAGTATAGATGTTCATATGTGTACTGCCCCATTGAACTAGGACAAAACTGAAGTTATTACATTTTGCGTCAAATTCATTATATTTTGCGTTACTTTAGTTTATTACATTTTGCGTCAAAAGTTATTACATTTTGGGTTACCGAGTTTATTACATTTTGCGTCAAAAGTTATTACATTTTGGGTTACTATTACTATTACATTTTGCGTCAAAAGTTATTACATTTTGGGTTACTATTACATTTTGCGTCAATTATTACATTTTGGGTTACTATTACATTTTGCGTCAATTATTACATTTTGTGGCGTAACAACATCACCCAAAAAATAGGAAATTCACCCAAAAAGTCGAAAAATCACCCGCACTGTAGGGATATCTCCCAAAAAGTCGGCGAAATTTAGACATTGTACCATTGAACCATGATATTGACCCAAAATCTAGGCTCAACCCCTTTGGAAAAATCTAAGATAGCCTTCAACGAAGTTTGACATCTCCAAACAGGGTCACGATGACCTTCTGACCACTGTAAAACATCACCAAACTTCATTTCCAAGTTCATTTTGACCATAGACAAACTTAGAAGAAATTTGAAATTTTGACCCAAAATGTTGGGACAAGCCCTTTGGAATAAAATCCAACATGGCCGCCAACCGAGTTTGACATCTCCAAATATGGTCAAGATGACCTTGTGACCACTGTAAAACATCACCAAACTTCATTTCCAGGTCCATTTTGACCATAATGCTGTTGCATGGTCGTTTAACGCTATAAAAAGAGTAAAATTACGGAGCAACAAAAAACTTGTACTCACTGCAAGAAAGACTTCGTGAAAAGGGACGTCATGAAGTGATCACCCAAATGTCATATAATAAACTCAAACGAAAAAAAATCAAAAAATCAGGGTTTTATCGTATTCAGACTTGTTCGACATTGTTGGAAAGCTCATGAAATAAGCAACAACATTAGTAAGGTTTGGTGTCCATTGCGTGGGAACTACGTCATGTCGCGGTCACCGAAACCTCCCTACTTGCTGGTTTACTTCCCTACACTTTGGTTGATGTTTGTACACTATGGTTGATTTTCCTACAATAAACATTTTAAATTTCTTTGAGACTTTTATACTTGTAAAGTGTCCAGAAATGATGTATGGCGCCATTTAGGCGTGTTTGGAAGCATTCTAGACGTGTTTTGAATATTTAAAAGTTTGTCTGATGGCCATGTTGGATTTTTGGCAGTGGTTGACCTCCCTACTTTTTGTTTTTTCCCCTACACTTTTTTTCAAAAGTTATTCCACAATAATCTTTACCAAGATATTTTTTACCCTCAACCGCTGTCTGAAATCACCCAGGATAGTGTCTGTTTCGACCAGTAAGATATGATTCAAACCAGGCCAACGTTTGAGATCTAACTCCATAAAACGCAAGTTTCTGGAGGAGAATAGAATGGTCCATGGTGTCAAAAGCTTATTTTAGTTCTGAAAATATCACACCATTCAGGAGAGATTTATCTATATTCTTAATCCACTCATTTGTTTCCTCCAATAAGGTGGTTTCTGTTAAAAACCCTGGTCTGAATCCTGATTGCGACTCCGTTAAAAGATTATTTTCATTTAGATAGCCATAAAACTAATTGAATATAACTCTTTCAATCAGTTTACTGACAACAGGTAAAACTGAAATTGGCCTGTAATTATTAGGATCAGCCTTGTCACCATCTTTAAAAACTGGGGAGACTCTAGCATGTTTCCATTCATCCGGTACAATTCCAGTAACAATTGAAAGATTGATTATGAAAGTCAAAGAATAAGTGATTATAGGTGCAGCTTCTTTCAAGAGGCGCATCGCTATATTGTCAAGCCCACTAGCCTTGTTTAAAGGTAGCTTGTTGATGAGACTAAAAATTTCTGCATAAGTTGTTTGTTTGAGAGTTTGGGTGCTTTTGAGTTTTGGGGTGTTCTGGCTTCTGGTGCTGTTAGATGTCAGGGCAAGTATATTACAACCATATGGCCGCCAGATTCCCCATAACTAAACCGATAGGAGTGCGGGTGAGACCGGTGAGAATAGATTACTAAGCAGTGCTCCCCTCTAGTTTTTAAACGATTATGAATCTATTGATAAGGTGAATAACAAAACAACCTTATTCGTATTTTGGTATTTTAATAAAATGTTCAAATATCTGCCCTTAATACAAATGCTAAATCAATCAATCTTTATTTGCCCCAATAATGTTATTCACAAAGATGCTATATTATAGTGTCTTGAAAGGAGCAGGAGCCCTCAACAAACCCTCCTAGGCTTTACGGGGAGAGCTCCTGTTACAAAGTTGATACTACATTTCAAAAAAAAAAAAAAAAAGAAAAGAATACATATGGCTGTAAATAATCAAAAGGGTACAATCTTATGAATTTCAGTACAATATATTCCGACATAAGATACAAGGCAATGTCGAATAAGAGATGTTTATTTTTTTATTTTATAAGAGATGTCCAATATTTTCGCCACAACACGGGCAGAAGGGTTATAATATAATTAGTAACGTCTAAACCTATGGAAAGACTTACAGTGGTCACTTTTAGGATATCTGCTACCTCAAATAAATACTCGGAACTTCTTCAGTACTTTGACAGCCTCGCTGTCAAAAATCGATTCAATTACGATAAATCTCAGTTTAAAATCTTCGAAGGCTTTTTTATAAGAAGCATTTTTCTTAAATATTAATTGCTGTATTTTCTCTTTATCAATGCCAGGATTTAGGAAGTACCTGTAATCAAAGTTTCCTTTTACAAAAAAATCACTCCTAATTTTTGTTTCTGGTGCACCCATACTCAACTGAATAGCATGACTTTCCCCATCGATTTGCATGACAATATCCCACCCAGTCGCCATCTTGCCCATAAACATACGTGGCTCTTCACTGATCTGATCAGGGTAAGATCTGCCTTTGACAGACTCGACACCTAAAGGGAAAAAGGGCACCTCCAGGGATTCTCTGATTAACTTGGATGACTTCTTGTCATAAACGAAGTAGTCTAATTCGCTTATGGTTGGAAACTTTGCTTCACAAAGCAACTCGAACAGGTTACCAACAACAGCTTGAGATGGAATCGGTAAATTGTGCACTTCTCTCATCTAAAGAAATAACAAAATTACCACTGTTAATAATTTTTGTAGGTTAATTAAAATACAAGCTGCTGCCAGTCAAACCTTCCTGTGCGACCACTTTTCCAAAATATCAAAATTTCCCCTGTCAAATCACCAGTCGTAACGTCTCGTAAGCGACCGTGGCCACTTTTGGGTCTGATGGTTGGAAATTTTCTACTGTTTTTAATCTCCGATAAGCGACCACTTCACGCGATCCCGGCTCACTACGGGTGCGAAATGGGCAATGAGACGCCGTGCAGCCCTGATATAACAAAATTTGTTCTTAAATTAGGGACCGGTCAATAAGGAAGGGGGGGGGGGGGGGGGGGGGGGGGGAGCACAGAGATGGTGGGTCACCTCGTTTTCAGCCTTCCTAATGGGGTGGGTCAGGCTATTTTGAGCCTCACAAAGGGGTGGCTCATCATATTTTAAGCCTTTGTACATTGAAATACAGCAAACTCCCAAAACCTTCTGTTAGCCTAGGGGCATGAAAGTCCTTGCAAAATCTACATAAAACTTGCAGGGAAAGGCCATTTGAGCGAACAGAACCCTACAAGCTGAATTTGTAAGTTTGCAGTATTACTTGTTACTCATGCGCAAAGTGGCATGAGGTAAGGTTTCGGCTCCGTTTTTCTTGTTATTATTTTTTGTGTCACGATTTTGCATGCAAAATTATGCGCGCATATTTTAAATTGTGCATTTCCGGTTCATAGCTTTGCCCTTTACATTTCCGGTTTAGTGACTTCCGGCTACTCTCACTTCCGGCAAAACATCGTTACTGAAGTGTCACAACAGCGTCTCCTACAAGTAATGTTCACGTCAGGTATATATTATTTTCACAAGAATGACTGGCTTCATTGTGGTACCGACACTTCTCCATGTCGGACGTCTTGTTATCTTGTTTAAAATATAAATTACTTCTTTTCTTATGGTACATTGAAATATAAGACAAATATTTCTTACGCATGCGCATGACAAACATTTTCCGTCATCTGGTCTTATTGGTGTGTAAGTCAGTCCTGTATTTCTCCCATCGAAGTGTACCTTTGCTTTTATACTCAGCATACAACATGACGCCGAATTTGTCGCGATTCTGAAAAACTAAGAGCTGTTTTTAATCAGAGTTCTTCCGAGGCAAAAATGCCAAACATCGATCTCTCGCACTGGTAAGCATATTATCAATTTCTTCCCCTGTTTACTGCCGATTCTTTATTCGGAGCAGTCCTCGCTGCCTGTGGTGAGTAATTTCAAGAATTTTATAAAGAAAGAATAGAAACACGGCAAAACAGCGTCGTTACTTCAGCCCATCGGATTAAATAAACAAATTGGACTTGGGGACTGGACTTCTGTGGATTATGGACTGTGGAATGCGTGTCATAATAGAACGTTTTCCCGTAACCTGGTTTTAATATGAAAATGAGTTCTGTAACATGCTAATGAGCTTTTAAAATTCTAATGCGGTGACTAAAAAACGAATACCGCCACTGCAATTTGTGTTGAAAAATTTCTTACTCAATGAAAACACAACTTTTATCATTTTTCACCTTTTTCAAACATTGAAAACTACTGAATCACAATCTCGTGAAAATTAAACCATCCGGCAAAAAATGAACTGTGTGACAAACATCTAGAATCTTGTTTGTTTCACTTTCTACTTTCTTTACACATACACCATGTTATAAACTGAAACCATCATTTTATCAAACGCTACTTAAACCAAGCTTTTATCACAAATCACTGTGCATGCAAAAAATTAAATTCTGGGTGGATGGTATAGAATCACACATCACTGAGCTTTCTACTGAGTGGTTTGTAATTTAACTATTTTCGCAAGATAATTTGTGGTTGAGTAGTCTCAAGGTTTGCAAAGGCAAAACAAATTTGAAAACTTGTCAAAATGATAAAACGTGTGGTTTGGTTGAGTAAAAAATGGTTTAATACAAAATGCAGCATTATTTTCAAACAAATCACCGCATTAGACTGTTAAAAGCTCATTAGCATGTTACAGAATAATTATCATATTAAAACCAGGTTACGGGCATACGTTCTATTAATGTCGATTTTTACTGACTTTATCGCTTTTTGTGGTTACTAGGTTACTGGTAACCACTATGTTGTCGTCTGACTTTCCGACGCGCGAAGTTGTGCCGAGTTCACCCGATTGCTGTACGATGAGACAGTTCTGATAGCTTCCAATTGGACGACTCGATTGTCAAAAATTATACAGTTCTGTTTGTACGTCCGCGCTTTGGATCCGTGGGAAAGGTAAACGAAGCTTTTTCGTTCTTTTTACTGCTTTACCAAGCACAGCTTTCACCAAATGTGGCCAAGTATTGTTTTCAAAGATTATTTTAGGTTTTTTCGTGGTTTGGAAAAAGGTTTTATAGTGAAAAATGGAGCTGTGAATCGAAGTGTTTGTTTGCAGACCATGAGCTATCCGAACTCATGATTCAAACGCCGCCAGCATTTCATTTCTGTACTTTTGACCATTCAGAACTGCATTTTTGATTAGCGAAAGCATTATGCGAATTATCTTTCCGGATAAGATTCGCATTCTATTGCACAGAAAAGTCGGCAATTTTAGAAAGCATAATAAAAATAGGTTGCTGAATTGAATTATTTTGTGATGTTTATTATATTTTCGCAGACGCTAGCCGCGGTTCCGCACCGTAATTAGGATACAATAAATCGCCAAGACTTCCAGAAGCAGAAAATCACTGAATTCTGATGCGTTTGGCTCTTTTAATCAAAGGAAAGACATTTTCATTCAAGGAAATATGAGTTTCATTAAAACGTTTTGACCTTTAGAAAAAATATTTTGGATTCATGATCGCACAGCGCGCGATCGAATTACATTTCACACGCGATCGAATTACATTTTACACAAAATTTGCATGAAACGAAGCTTGGCTTTTAAAAACTAATATATGGCAAAATCAAAGCAGTTATTTAAGGAACTAGCTTTATAGAAGAATTTCATTTATTTGGTCTTGAAATCACAGGGTGTTTTTTCCATGATGCATCATGCAATATTTATTTTTAAAATGTTTCACCAATTTATTGCACTCATCACAACAGTTTTGACATTATAAAAGCAGAATCTCCTGAATGCGATTACCTGTATTTTTTTTCATTACCTGTATATTTTGGGCTTCCAAAAATTAATTCAAAATCCGGGCGGATACTGATAATTCACGGTTTGGGAAGTATTAGACTAGTGTGGGTTTGATCAGGAATCAATGAGTGATGGTACAATGTGTGTCACGCAAAATTCGTTGAGGGGGGAGGGGTGCGTGACCCGTTTAAAATAAACGGTAAAACGTTCTTACGCAAGCGCATGAGTATAGGCTACTGGTTAGCCTCTTGTTTTTTAAGGTTTCAAGTAATTTGAGACCCAATCGCACAACATGCAAGTTTCAAAAGATATTGTATTTGGGGAACTTCATCAAAGAAGCAAAATTATTAGCTATTGTCTTCTGCTATTCTGATTGGTTAAGCACGAACATTTCCTAAAATTTATTTGACGCAAATGGATTTTCTTTATTTTTATAATGAAATATAATTATGAACCATCAGATCCTCCTCTATTCTTGAAACCAAAGATATTCTATGTGGGAAAGAGCCAATGCCGCAGAACAATGAAGTTTACTATAGTTCTTATGTGGAGCATTACTTAAAAGAGGATATGGACAAAAAACATGATGTGTTATCGTGTTCTGGGGGGTGGGTCATGTTATTGTCAGCCGATATCCTGGGGTGGGTCAGCAGAATTTATGCCCACATAAGGGGGTGGGTCATGCATTTTTGGGCCACCACTTTTCCAGCTGCTCCGGCCCACCCCCCCTATACTTATTGACCGGTCCCTTAGTTTTAGAGATTTGGTGGGGGTCTTAGATCTTAGTTTTAGAGATTTGGTGGGGGTCTTAGGTCTTAGTTTTTAAGATTTGGTGGGGGTCTTAGGTCTTAGTTTTTGAGATTTGGAGGGGGTCTTAGGTCTTAGTTTTTTAGATTTGGTGGGGGCTTAGAATAGATCGTTTTCACTCACGTGATCAAAATCTTAGCAACCCGGTGGAAGTTTCAATACTCCATATTGATCTCATCAGTTGCCGGTATTTTATGATTTCTATCTAGTTTAGTGCAGTGCAGCTCATAAGTTTCGTGGATGGAAAACCCCACACATTGTGTGCAAAACTTTTGCATGATTAATTTGTTGAACGGCGGAATAACAGCCAATCAGAGTCGAAAAATGTGCTTGAAACATTGCATTCAATCAGAACGGATAAATTATTCATTTGGACCAGAGGTGCTGGACTCATGAATCCTCCTTTGCAGCTCAGAAAACAGACTTTTGCATACAAACTGATGTCAGAACCTAGAATTTCGTAATGAACTCCCACCCAGCCTTGGACGATTTTTAAAGGAGAAATTGCATAACTTTCAGCACTTGTAAAATCGCCAATTTTAATCCCAGATATCTCTATCTTTAATAGAGTGTTTTCACTCACGTGGTCTGCAGCTATGCTAATTTATTTGAACAAAACAAAGTGTTTGCATTAGAAAAGAGTTCAATCCCCACAGGATTAGCTTGGGACACCAATATGGCCGCCGTTTTATCGTTTTGGGACACCAACATGGCCGCCGTGATGTCATGTGAAAACACTCTATAGCAGTTATGTATTATAAAACTGAATAGAACAATTCTTGCTACATAAACTCGTTAAATCAGTGTCAAAAATTAAAAGTTGAATTTCATTTTCTGCTTAAAAATTTACATGATAATGATAAACCACCATTGATAGTGGACTTTCCCTTCTATACTTTAGCATGCAGAAATGAGATACTTACCATTTCCAAGATGATTGGCGGCTCCTTTGAGACAAAGGCCAGAGAAGCGTCCCTTGCTAATGGGCTCATTGCTTTAATAAAACGCTTATCATCACATACTTCTTCTTTAAGCAAAGTCCAGGGGATTTTTGGAAGGAAAATGGGCATCTTTTTGCTTTCAATGGCCTCCCCACTGGCAAGATGAGTAAGAACTTTTCTGTAAATGCTTTGTTCTTGAGGGGTTTCATAGTCCCGATAATCTGAATGCAGGTATTCGATCATCGACGATTTTTTGGTTGTCTTAAAATCCTTGAAAAGATCTGTAAAGCTCATGGCTGTATTCTGTTTCTCTTCCAGATAAGAAACGAACTCCTTAACATCCTTCATATTATACCCCAAATACTCAAGAACTTCCTTTTTCTCCTCTTCAAGGACAGCAAACTTCAATTTCTTTAATTTCTGAAGGGGCAAATGGAAAAGATGAACAAACATTGTTTCTTTGTCCCACGCTCATGACATACGAATTGATAACTTTAACCCTTTGACTCCCAGAGTCAATTATGGAGACATGTCATGTAGTTCTAACTTTTGAGTCTGTGGACAAAATCCTATGGTGTGACTATTCAAATGAAACCTCTTTGGCAGTACTTTTGCATGGTATCATTTGTTCTAACTTTTGAGTCTGTGGATGAAATCCTAAAGTGTGACCATTCAAATGAAAGCTACTGAGCAGTACTTTCCTGTGGTACTGTTTATTATGCTGTACAAGGTGGTTCTAACTTTTGAGTCTGTGGATGAAATCCTATAATGTGATCATTCAAATGAAACCTCTTTGGCAGTACTTTTGCATGGTACCATTTGTTTTTTAATATTTTACAAAATGAAATTGGGATTTTTTTTGAATTTTGACTTTTGGCACTCTTGGGAGTGAAAGGGTTAACAGATCACTGACTTTCATTTATTTGTCTCCTTCCAGAGAAACCGAAATAATCATAAAAAAAACAATACTCTATTACAATGTGATTTTTTTGACTTGCCAAATTTTCGGTTTTATTTAAAAACCTTTCTTAGGGCAACTGACATGGAAACTTTGGAAAACAAAAAGAGTAAACGTTTACATACAGATAAAAAAAGTTGGCATGAGATGTTATACACATACAAGAGAATGGAAATAACACGAGATAAAAAGTAACAACAGCAATAGACAAACACATTCAAGACAAGAACAGAAAGAGCGTGTGCAAAAGTCAGCAACCAATATGTATCATGAGAGCCACTTTACTTCCTCTGCAAACAGAAAAATCATCAACATTATTATTAAGACCTGATGGACTAAGACATTTAAGTCTGTAAGTCCATTGGGCTCCCCTTTCTCTGAATGAAAGCATTTTCTATCTTCAATCTAACATGCCTACAAAATCCAGGAGATGCAGTCTTCAAGGAGTATGGTGTACACAAAGTAGGACCTCTTTGCAAGCAGTTCTAGTTTGATAAAGACCACGATCTTGCTCAGTGGCACAAAGTCAAGTACCAGATGTCATTGTGGAAGGTACCCTCCACCATTCTGAGAGGAAAGGACGATATGTCACCAACTGAGTTCATCCTCTCATCATGCATGTATTAACTTCTCCACATTGTGGCTGCTGCCCAGATTTGCCTGACCCAGCTTACACACTGTATGTCAAATGCAGCAGTAGAGAGGGTGAAAAAAAGGCTGAGAAGTTTCCTCAAGAACGATATGTTGGCCCTGTCTTCTGCATGTTTCACTGAACGGTCCTTCCCACCAGTCTGAGCGAAAATCCTTTCACGCATTAAAACAGAACAAAAGGAGTTATATGTGGTAAGGAGGGTGACAAAATTACGATCACACCATGCGAGATGACGTGTGATGGGTAAGAATCACAATGCTTCTCATGGGCTGTCCGACTAACATGATGCAAACACTACTCAGCTATATAAACAGTCATTCTGCAACTAAAAAAAAACAACTGATCTGCTCTCACTCACTGAGCACTGAATGCAACTAACGAAGGAAACCACTTAAGTTTCTGAAACCGGTCTTGCTAATAAAGTTCTTTTCAGAACATAATGGGGGACAGCCATTCATGCAGAAATAAAAATGGCCAGCCAACCATCCTGAATCTTCATAACTGATTCTCACAAACCTATAGCTGGCTCCATACAACCTGCAACCTTAAAAGGACACCCCATTATGGGGCCTTGCTCATTTCCTAGAGTTCCGGTTGTTGCTTGCCGGAAGGTCAATAATCTCTCCAAACGACTTTCTAGCCTGAGGGATTAGAGTTAACGACAGGACAATTTATCTCTCCAAATGACTTTAAGTCTGAGGGTTTAAATTCCTGAACTGAATACTGTCAGAACGATAGTGTTATATACGGTAAGGAGAGTGACAATAAATTATTACAAACAAAACAGATGCTCCCAAAGGTTGGAGGATCAGACCATGAAGGCAGTCTCTACCACCCAGCTGCAAAGGTTTGCATTGGTGTTGAAGTTGAAGTTGAACTTGCAGATGACCTTCAAACTTCTGAAGCCGTGGAAGACAGTGAAGTATTTTTGGAGTATGAGCTTCATCGTCTTGTCCAGGTTACAGCCCAACCAGTTACTAGTGATTGTGATTTATGTCATGATGCACTGGATGCTATTGGATATTGTAGATGTGGAATCTGGAATCTGGTGTAGATTCTGACTTTGAGTTTGATGTGGAGGATGACAAGTAATGTTTTCAGCTGCCAAAACTCACTGTTTTAATTGCCACAAAAGTTTATTCCTTAAAACGACAGAGGAAGAGCTGCTGTTTCTTTGGAACACAGTCTTAATGATAAAAGCCATGTGCCAGGTAGTGATTTTTGTTTGTTATTTATGGAAAGCCACTATTAAATAAAACCAACAATTTGGCATGTCTGAAATCCAGTGTCTTTTTATGATGATTATGTGCTAAATCTGGTAAAGCATGATACGAAACAGCCTCGGATTAAAGGCCCCCACAAGCAAGGAAACACTGTTCCCTAAAATAATGTTTCCCCATCAAACATTGTGGTGGAAACAAAATTTGTTTCTGAAAAACAAAAATGTTTCTGAAATTTTTAAGAAACATTTGGTTTCCACAAATATTGCTTGTGTGTGCAAATGTGGAACCAGTTTGAGTAACAGCATTTCCCAAAAACGTTTCCTCATTTGCAACGCTTTATGGGTAATTTCTGCATAAACCTATTTAACTACAAAATACTAGTACCTACTTTTTCAAACTCTTCCTTGGTGACATCTTTATCAGGCGAGAGAATAAACATATTTTGCACTAGAGACTCTGAAGATACAAAATTATTGTTGAACAATTTCTTCAGGCCATGTCTTGAAGCTGCAGCCACAATTAACCAATCCTAGAAATAAAATAAAAATTATTGACCTACATGTAACAGCAACATAATGCATTATTTTAGTATTTTCCAGAGTGAAATTTTCATAAACTGTCAATAGTTAAACAAGATGTTCTGGTATAAAAGGGGCCTGGTCAGGCCATTCTCACACCCATTTGTCAATCAACCATCAAAGCCGAATTACCGACAAACAACCTGCGCTTTTTCTACATGTAGGAGTGTTACTGATAAAATTCGTTTAATTTTTGCTAAGAATGTTTTGTTATAACATTAACAAATTATATCTTATTTTGGTTAATGATATATTTTGGTTTCATGAGATTTTGAAGCATGTTCAGTTTGCAGTACGCTTGACTCCATAATGTGTCACGGCTGCAAGGGAACAAATTTGCATTTCGCACCCGAAAGGTGTGAAATGTGGGAGGTGCCATCCCTTTTGTAGCGGAACTTCTTGTTTAAAAATTGTTACACCAGTGTCTAGTCCAGGGTTTGTTTAGCCTGCAAGAGCATCTGTTTCTTGAGGTTCCTTTTTCACCTGCCAAGAAAAACCATCTGCAAAATGAAGCTGGCAAATGATTTCTGCGATGACAAAGTTTCTTCTGTGTCTGACCAATTAATTTTCAAATTAGAACCAGTAAGCACACAGATCCTGCGTGCGGCAGGTGATAACATCCTGTACACATGTGCAAGGACAAAAGGACTGCATAAAGGCATGCAAGGAAAGCTTCCGGTACCCAAGTACATGCACAGCAAGCAATGAAAATAAATGTTTCCTTGTTTTCTGTGTGAAGCAATAGTATCAAATGGACAAAAGTATTTGGGAAAATTACTATTAATATGACATTTTTAAATCTTTCCCTTAACTCATTTACACCTAGACCAGCCAAAACCCCCCATGGGGGGGGGGGGGGGAGGGACGGGGGCATGGACCTTGTAACACTTGTGATGTCCTTACTTGTCACACCAGGAGATGGTTTTGATAATCAGCTAATAAAATAGGAAAAAGGCTTCCAAAGCATGCCTAAATGAGCATGATGGCATATTAAACTGGGCAAAAGGAACAGACAAAAACACAACCTGCAATGTTCTTGCATAGTAAAATGTGAATAGTTTGCCTCAAAACTAAGGATTTTTTTATACCATAAGACTCGTCTTGAGCAGTGTAAACTGTCAACAAAATGTTCAACATACCGATCCATCATCTACCCTGATTTCTTTAAAAATGTGATGCAGCACACGATATTCACGGCTTTCAGCTGAAGGTAACCGCTGAATGTTATCCAATAACAGGGTTGTCCTTTCCTTGTTCAAATACCTACGAAGTAAAATGTCCACATCTTCACTAGGAATCATGTCTGGGCTTACCTGCAAGAGATTACATTGAACATATTAAGCAACGCATCCATCAAACTTTTGGAGTTTAAAGGGACAGTATTAATGAAATTACGTTTTCCTTCTTCCAATGTGCCAAAATCCACAAAGTATACGTGTACGACTAAATTAGATAAAAATTCTACAGAGCAAAACAGAACAAGTGTTTTGGGGAAGAAGTGCAAGATTACAAGGACAACTACTTGCTTGATGAAAATGGTATCAACTTACCTGTAGATTGCAGGGAACAAAAACAAATACGTCAAGCCTATACTGTTCAAACTGCTTATACTTACATAGTGTTTTACAAGAGTGTCCCTAACTTCTGGTGTCTTCTGCAGCTTATAGAGCCTTTGTAGCAGATATGATTTTCCAACTCCCTTAGCCCCTGTCAATAAGACATTAATCAATGGCACGTGATTGCATTGTAGAACAGACATTAAAAAATTAATAGGTAATACAATCGAGCCCTAGTCTGCGGTGTTTTCAATCCAGGTCTAGAAAAAAATCACAAAAGGGTACAATCTTTTAAGCGATGCTGGAATTTTTCCTGCATCAAATGATAATGAAAAGCTGGTTGTTCAATCTTTGAATAGAAAACAAAAGGAGTTTTTTTTTTTATCACGTGTTGCACTCTGTTAAAATAAATGATGAAGAGCAACTGACACTATTTCTAAGTGGTGGTGCTGGTGTAGGGAAGACAACAGTAACACATTGTTTATATGAAGCTCTTGTTAGCTATTTTGATAGTAAACCAGGTGAAAATCCAGACAAAATTAAAGTGTTAAAAGTTGCCCCAACTAGCAAGGCAAGTTACATTATTTGAGGAAATATGATTTACAGAGTCTTCAGGGTTCCAGTGAATGGTGGGTTTCAATTTTCTAAGCTTCAGTGTGACGATTTGAATACTAAGGGAGAGCTAAGAGCTAAGGAGCTAAGGAAGAGCTAAGAGCTAAGGAAACTACAGGTTATGTTTATTGATGAGATTTCAATGGTAGGAAGTCGATATAATCATTTCCTAAATTTGCGGTTGCAAGAAATTATGGGTAGTACAAAAATAGTTGGAGGTGTATCAATTATAACTGTCGGAGATCTTTTTCAGTTAAAACCAGTTTTTGATAAGTGGATTAGTTTTTAAACTCTGATGGAGGTTATGGACCTTTAGTTTGAATATCTGGCAAAATTACTTCAAGATGTTTGAACTGACTGAAATCATGAGACAAAAAGATGACAGAAGTTTTGCTGAACTTTTAAATCACATTAGAGAAGGTATTATCATACAGATGAAGATGTTGATGTGTTGAAAACAAGAGTTTGTAATTGTGTTTGCAAAATGAGTCATTGTTTAATAAAGATTCACTCATATAGTTTCACAAATGACAGTGTGACTGCTTATGACATCAATTTTGTGAACTCACTGTGTGATAAAGTGTACATGTTCAGACATAATGAGAGCATTGCATAATTGCAAAAACTTACAGGAGATAGCCCAGAGGATACTGTGATTACTTGAATTGGGCTGAAATCATCTTGTAAAGTAAATAAACATTTAAAAATTACATTTACTGTACTGCAGCATTCTCCCAAGTCTCGAAAAATCCATTTCAATTCCCCATTTTGGTACTGAAGCACTCAAAATGTGAAAGATCATTCCATCACATTCAAGAATTTGATATCCACATTTCCAGAGTATTCTTTGGTGCTTTATCTTTCCATTTTGAACTCCAAAAAGGTATACGTGGAATGACAGAAGAGAGAAACAACATTTGATCTTGACAGGACCCTGAAACACTCTGACTATTCTCAGCTACAATGGTATGCTTGCTGTCATCTGAAACTCCCAAGTGATTTCAGACTATATCGTTTGAGCCCTCACGTGCTAATCTCCTGTGCTCCCATTGGTTATGAGTGTGATCCATTGTTACATTACTAACATCGGAAATTTCAGCCTGATAGCTAATGTGTATACAGCTATTTCAATTAACATTGTCGGATGAAAGCTCAAAGCCAAGACCACAAGGTAGTATTGGGTAGCTGTAAATAGCCATTGCATAAGAATCCCATACTACCTTGCGGTCTTAGCTTTTCGCCTTTTTCATGCAACAAGGTTAATAGAAATAACTGTACACATACATGTATGGCAAGCTGTTGAAGTAATTAGAAGTACTGCTGGCTATAACTATCCGGGTCTCCGAAAATTATCTTCACAAATTGACAAACTTGACTCTTAAATTTTGCTGGCATGTAATCACACAGGAAACCCAAGATGCAAGATTAGAACTAATTCCATGTGCACTGGCAGCAATAAAAAACTGGGGATATGCAACTTCAAAACTAGCTAAATTCTTGCTCATAAAAAGATCAGATTGAGTGTCATATCTTACCAACCACAAAAGTACAGGGCTTTGATCTCCTTAAAAAGTCTGCTCTCTTAAAAAAAACATCAGCTGCTCTGTGCTCAATGCCCCTAATGAAACAGTTCCTTGCTGCCAATATTCTGGACTTGAGGACCACCTGGGCACCGGCTCTGAACATAGTTCTGATATTGGAATGACTGTTAAAAGGGAAAACATTACAAAGGTTAAAATTTATAATGGTTTAGGCAGACAACAGTGTCAGTTAAAAATCCAATTTACACTGTGCTGGTTCCCAAAGAGGTTTCAGGCCCCAGCCCAAAAAGACATGCCCACATCTTGAGGATTAAGTCACTGTAATCCCCGAGATAAAAATGTTCTCCATGCCGCCATTTTGGTTTTGCATATAACAAGCATCACCAAACTAAAACCAAGAACTTTTAATACCGCAACCAGTGTGGAAACAGACTGAATAAAGGGATTGACAGTGATTGAAATGTTTCAATGTCAAGATACACACAAAATTAATATGCTACTATGGAGACATTTTATGTCATCGTGCAAACCTTTCTACCACAACCCTGTAATGTGATCCTATTTGGTCGATTGGTGAGGATTGTCGTTTCCATTGAGAAGGTTTTAGCTTTGTGACCCATCTTTGTCAATTAATTTAACTAATGAATCAATGAAATAAAGAAAGGACAGCTATTTTTCTGCCAGCTCACTGTAAAATTAACCATATGGAATCTAAACAGTTATTAATAATAACTATTTTCTAATCAAAATAAGCGTTTTTAGTGAATTGGATTGTTTTGTCTTCCTGTAGTTGTTCATTACGATGTTCAATTCAATGTAAGCTAAGTCAAAATACGTTTAACATAATGCACGCAAATAGTAGAGTATAAATTAAGAATGATGTTGAAGAAAATTCCCTGTACAGTATGTTACCCAGTATCTGACCTGTACCAGTATCTGACCAGTTAAAAATTCAGAATTTTCATTAAGAATTGTAGTAGCAGGAGAATAGTGTAAAGTAACAGGAGAATATTAATGAAAGAGCGAAGATAGCTACATATTGCCATCGAAATTTAGTCGAAGAATTCTGTGTAGTAGGCGGAGAATTCTCCGATCTCCGATGCCTAATGAACACCCTGAAAAATAATTTCAATTTTTGCGACGTGCTTATTAATTTCTGGCAAACGAAGTATTCTGAAAGGAAGCCGAACATTTCAGCTTTGAAATTCAAGTTTTCACGGGCTTTCAACTTGAGAAACACTTGCAGAGTGACATTTTCATGGCTAATATTTATGCTTTTCACTGCGCAGTGAAACTATCGCTGTTCAATTAGGGGTCTGTAAAATGAGATATTTGCAAAGGAACTGTTGGATATTTGAAGTGACGATACTCAAAGAAGTCAAGTGGTCAGAATATCGATTAATTCTTCTTGAAATTTAATTTTTCTAGAAAAAAGGAGGGCAGAAACATTCACTTAGTCTTGATTTAGTATGCCCAGTATCTGACCAGTTTTTTCTTTTCTGTGCAAAATCGTGCCGCAGTAGAAGCAATAGCGGAGAATTTACTTTTTTTGATTAATTTGTAATAATAGCATTCAACCATACAACATGTAATGGCCGTTAATGGGGGTCTATTACTTCAAGCCTTTCTGCTTTTCTTTAGACTCCTCATCACTTCTTGTGTTTAATTTGTTTAATATTACACATTATTGTAGACAAGTGATGGAAGTAATAAAGTTACAAGTTACAAATCAGTATGTATTAACTAGCTGTTTTTATCAAAAGAGAAGTGCTGCGAGTGTGTTGTGGTACGTTGGAATAGGGAACGCCATGAGTTGTCAAGTACCAAATTGCAGGCTGAAATATGGTATATGTTGGCTTTGTTTATACCAGATTATTTCTTAAATTTATTTATTCCAGAGCGTTGATTTTAGAAAAGTTGATGTCAACGGTGTTTTTAAGTGATCCTTATAAATATAGGAATAAATACCGTCAGATATTTGATCCCATATACCATGTTATGAGCTTGAAATTCAGTATACGTACGAATATATTAAAAGATCAACAACAAAAATGCTACAACAAAGTGGGTGTGTTTTTAATTTATTATAAAAACATATACACCCTTCAAGAAACGTTGTCCAACAAAAAGATACTCAATAAAACTTGTATGTGGCACTGTAAGGCCATGATTAATTTGACTTTCTCAAACTCATTAATAATTCATGACGAGAACACAAAGGAAATCACTACTGTGAAGGAGGTTTGGAAATCGTTTCTTAATTTGCATAGATTTTGGCGATTTTATTCCTTCGTTTTGTCCGCATTTAACGATCAGTTTGAGAAGCTTTATCAAACACTCGAAACAGTGTTTCATCAGATTTCCAAACACCTTGAAGTGGGTTAAAAAAAACTCGGCTGCGCCTCGTTTTTCAAACCCACTTCGCGGTGTTTGGAAATCTGATGAAACACTGTTCCTCGTGTTTGATATATTACATAAATCATTCAATATGCTTGCTGTTCAATGTGAAAATAGATATAACTTCTAGAGTTCTCATCCTTTTAAAACTGAAACATAAATGTATAAAATATCCAACAATGTTAAAATGTTCAATGCTAAGTAGCTGTTTGGAATGTGGCATTATAAAGCCTTGTTAAGTTTTCATTATTCTTTACAACAATCAATAAAAAATGTATACGGAACTGAAGGCCTTGATAAATTCGACTATAAATCATTCAATATGCTTTCTTTTCAATGTAAAAATAACGTTTGTTTTTGATTTAGACAAAAGTCATTAGCTGAGTATAAATTGGAAAGAGGACTTGATCAGGCAAGTAGTTCAAGGAAATCGTCTCTGCATCGGGTATAGAGCGGTCTTCAAAAGCTTTTAGATACATAGCATCGCCTTCGATTATAATTCGGTCGATAGTATGAGAGTTCCACGTAGAAATATCGCACGAATTAGCCCATAACAAAGCTGAAAGACTCATAAAAGCACACTGTCTTCCTCTAGAAATATCATTGAAACGATAATTACCTTGATGAATACTTCCACGGGCGGAAAAAACAGAATTAAGCATGATAAACTTTCAAACCTACCTTCTCGCGACGTGTGAAATCGAAGAGAGAAAGACGTCATGCTCGAATTGGCGCATAATGATTTGTTGGATTCCGCTGACCAGTAGGTATGCTGTCTCGTAAAATTCGTCCATCGCGACAAAGTCACTCCAAAAGATCGACTTTTCAATCAACTATCATCGCGAAAGTGGCGGGAATAGTGTGCGAACATTTACTAGAAATACGTGTCTCGCAGAACCTCGCGAAGCTCGGGGGAGGATGCATTGCAAAATTTTAGCGATGTGGGAGGGAGAGATGGAATTTCTGATTTAAATGGAGAGGTTGGGTTGCTTGCTGGCAATGACCTGATTTAAAGTTGAGACATTTTCCTTCTTAGTCTCTTCAATTTAACTTGTACTTTGTGGCCTGTCTTCCTAAAATAAAATAAATGGGAGCTGGTGTTGGTCAGTGTTGGGTTTTGAGCTGTGGGTCGCTGTAACTGCCATGGGACTGCCATGGGACTGCCATGGGACTGCCCCCCCACCCCCCCCCCCCCCCCATCTTCATTAATTTTTGTCAGAAGGAAAATTGGTCTGAAAGTGGATGTATTAAGTACTGTTGTAGGGCATGAGTCCAGGACAATATGCAGTGGTGTTCTGTTTATTTTGATTGTCTCAATTAAATTCCATTTTTGAAACTTGTGAGCTAGTGCTATCTCCTGTTCCCTTTACATACTGCTATAGTTTTTGTTCTATATACTGGGAATCAAACAATTGGTAATGCAATTCTCTATTCGTTTGAATGGTTGAGATCACAGGAGGTTACTGCTGCTGAAAAGTGATGTTGTCCAAAAAATAACAACTCAATGGTGAAAGTGGCATGAAATTATTAACCAATGCTAAAAACGAGAAAACAAGCTGACAACGTTTGGGCCAAAAAAGGAAAACAATTTTTAATTCTAGAGAAAAAATCTCCCCCGGGAGGGAGGGAGGGTACAAAACTAAGGTTACATGCACTACCGGCGAGCACGAGGTAATGAAATCGGAGCCGGAGAAAATTGACAGATGACGCCGATCGCAAACGTAATAATTAACTAGTTTAACCTTAACAGACAAAACACTCAAATTATTAACCAATGCTAAAAACGAGAAAACAAGCTGACAACGTTTGGGCCAAAAAAGGAAAACAATTTTTAATTCTAGAGAAAAAATCTCCCCCAAATGAAAGGATTTGATTTGAAGGCCCAAACGTTGGAAGGAAAGGGGGGAGGAAAGTGTATATGGGAAAATATGCTAAGAATTATAGTCATAAGAATTTAAGCGTCAAGGCCAGCGGCCATTAAGTCAGCAACCATAGTTCGTTGGCTGAGAGGAAGTGCCAAATAACGCCGGTACGCTTCCGAACGCCAGTCGCCGTGTCGTTGAATAAGACGCTCTGGGACTCCAGCCTGGAATGCGAAGGTAGCACCACCACGTCGGAAACTGTGGGGCGAGTAGTCGGATGGACGCAAGCCGATCTGAGAGATAAGCGACTTGAGCGAGTTGGTGAAGACAGCGTGAGTCACGGGACGCAGGGTACCATGGCGTGGAATGGAAAAGAAAGGGGCGGACGCGGGGGCTGGAACCAAAGTGAAGTACTGCAAAATGGCGGAGATGGGGCAGAGATCCGAGCCGGGAATTTTTGGCAGTGGAACGAAAAGAAGACGATCTTTGTGTTGAAGAGTCTTCGACCACTTGATGCGAAGAACGGCCCCGTGGGAGGTGAACTTTATGTCGTCACGACTCAGATGACGGGTTGGGTCGAAAGCGGTGAGTGAAGGCACGGTGAGATTTGACTTCCGGAGGAACGAAAAGAAACTGACCGTAAAAAGGCACCAGATGGCCGCGTCCACCGCAATGGTGAGGTCGAGTCGCGACCTGATGAGGAGGAGAATTGCAGGAGTGATGGGAGACTTTGTGTGTGTTGCCAAGCCGAGAATACGCTTGAGACCCTTTTTAGTTAAGGTGACCTCGAATGAATCCAAAGCGGTGCAGGGGAACCCGTGAAATAGGTGAAGTAAGCGCACACCGTTCAATTTGTTCAGGATAGTTTGGTATGACGAGGTAAAACAGGCCGAAAACGCAGCATAGGATGAAAGTGTCTGAGGAGATGCAGGCATGGGAAGGAGTCCAAATCGTGAACAGAATGAGAAGAAAGACTTCCAGTGCGAATTAAGGTTTTTGGTCGTGCCAGGAGCATAGGCGTGGGCTTGGACCGAGGCGGTGAGGTCCGATAAGGCTGGAAACGAAGCTGGAGTGGCGCTGGGGTGGAGCCGAGGGTGCGGAGGATCTGTAGAAAAACGAGAAGGACTTGGGTGAGAGAGGAGAACGTTCACATCTGAATGTCACAAATAAAAAGGTCCGGAGGGCAAGGGGTGGGTGTAGTGACGAGGTCAGCGGTAAGGGCGTGAAACTGGGCCTCGTGAAATGGGGCGGTGTGCCAACGGCTGAGATGGTCGGCGATGGTGTTGTTGCGGCCCGGGATGTGCTCTGCTCTCAACTCGAAATCGAAAATGGCGGACAGGAACCAAATCTCCCTGAGGCAGGCTTGCATGCCAGGGGTGCGGGAGCGGCCCGAGTTGAGAGCCTGGACGCTATTTTCGTTGTCGCATACAAAACTAAGGTTACATGCACTACCGGCGAGCACGAGGTAATGAAATCGGAGCCGGAGAAAATTGACAGATGACGCCGATCGCAAACGTAATAATTAACTAGTTTAACCTTAACAGACAAAACACTCAGATTCTCCCAGCAGTAACAATACTATACTTTGGATACAGGTCATGGGAATTACAAAATTGATTACAAAACATGAATATTCAAGTTGAAGCAACAGATTCTCTGTAAATACCATAAGCAATGTATAGAGACCTGGATGGAGAATTTGTAGGTTAAGACCAGGACTTAGGCCTTCATGACCGGTTAGCGCCTTTAAAAATCTTGAAATCAAAATTAATTTGTTGATGTACATTCTCGATGAACATGTACATTGATGTACATTCAGGATGAATTCAGCCTTTTTAGTTTGCAACATATAAAAGCGGTTTTCTGTCTTTTTTTCGCCGTTTCTAATCAAAGATTTCATTCGCCTTTGGTAAATACTGTACGCTAATGAAAGCTCAAACGTTTGGAGCAGAAATTGGGACACCGTCCACAGACCCTCCACAAACCGTCCACACACCGTCCACAAAAATTTGAAAGTTTACTTTATATTATTGTGTGTGAAATCCAAAGTTTCAATGATATTCAGTGCGCTCAATGCCTTTCTTAAATTCATTAAGCAAAATGTTTTTGTTTTTAGTTTGTAAGTCAGCATATCTTGCGTGACTGCGTGACGCACTACGCTTGTATTACCTAGAACCATGTGCTTCGGCCATGTTGAAACAGCTCGATTAAATCTGTTAAATAGCTCCTGTCTTGTGGCTTATTACATGGTGTCAGAACCTCCGAAATCCACACTTCCATAAGTGCCTTCTCACGTTTGTGCTCGTAGAATATCTACCTCGCTCTTTCCACCACCATGGGAAAGGACAGACCCGTTTTTGACGCCAGCTCCGACGATCGCCGGCGGGCGTTCAAGTTCTTCATTGCGAACTTTAGGGATTTCTGCATCATGGAGGACTACGTCAATCCAGCCAAAGAACTCGATAGCGATGATTATTGGATCGCTGCAAAGAGACCTAAAGTCATGGCTGCTCTTCGACGAGCTTTCCCACAAGCAGAATGGGACGTCCTGACTACTACCAAGATTTTCTCCACTTTTGACATCAAAGATGCATTCCAGACAATCAAACTAACTGATGAATCGTCCTTGTTGACCACTATGCACACCCCTTGGGGTCGCTATCGCTGGACCAGGCTCCCCTTCGGCATCAGCTCAGCCCCTGAGGAGTTTCAGCGTCGTCTGCATGATATCCTTTGTGGCATGGACGGTGTTGTCAACATAGCAGATGACATCATTGTCGTCGGGAGGGGGAAATCCCTAGCTGAGGCTCAAGTTGATCATGATCGCACCGTCACAGAACTTCTAGACCGCCTCATTCAACACAAGCTTAATCTCAACCCAGACAAAATCAAATTTAAAACGTGCACTGCACCATTTATGGGGCATGTACTCACCCCAGAGGGACTGAAACCCAGTGAGGAAATTGTCACTGCCATCCTTGACATGCCTCAACCCCAAGACAAGGCGGCCACACGACGCTTCTTAGGGACTGTTACCTACCTAGCCAAGTTCTGTCCTCACCTCAGTGAAGTGGTCCGTCCTCTCCGTGATCTCACTCATGTTGATCAAGAGTTTCTTTGGGCCGACCAACATGCCAAAGCATTCGCTCAAGCTAAGGAATTAGTCTCGAAAGCTCCATGTCTACGCTATTTTGATGTACATGCTCCAGTAGCACTTCAAGTCGATGCCTCTGAATATGGCCTTGGTGCTGCGCTGCTCCAACCTGCTACTCATCTTTGCGACCCCGCTAAAATTCAGTGGCAACCCGTCGCCTACAGCTCCAGCTCACTCACCCCAACTGAACAACGCTACGCTCAAATCGAGAAAGAAACGCTTGCCATTGTTCATGCCTTTCATAAGTTTGACCAGTTGCTTTTTGGCAAACCGGATGTGACTGTACACAGTGACCACAAACCTCTCGAGACTATTTTCAAGCGTCCACTGGCATCTGCTCCCCGGCGCCTGCAAAGCATGATGCTCGCACTTCAGCGCTACACGTTTCACGTGGAGTATCACAAGGGATCATCGCTTCACATTGCTGACACGCTTTCTCGTGCGCCTTTATCCGAGATGTCACACAAACAAGTCCATGACGAGCTGGTTTACCGTGTAGAATTCGAAAATGACAACCCAGAACTCTCTGGCTTTCAAGACGCCACTTTACAAGACATTGGAGCGGCATCTAAGGTAGACCCTGAACTGATAGTCTTACGCTCCCTCATCGAGTCAGGGTGGCCCAGTGACAAAGCCAAAGTACCACACCTCGCACGTCCATACTGGCATATCCGTCATGAACTCACTGTAAACGAGGGTCTTCTTTTCAAACAAGATCGTGTTGTTATTCCTACTTCTCTGCGTCCAAACATCCTCTACAAGCTCCATGCAGCTCATCGTGGCTCAGAATTCACACTCCGTCATGCTCGTAACTGTGCCTTCTGGCCAGGTCTCAACAGCCAAATCACGGATATCTGCAAAAACTGCGCCACATGTGCCCAATATGCTCACCAACATCCTCGAGAACCCCTACAGCCCTACCCAGTGCCTACTTTACCTTGGCAACTTGTTTCTCAAGATCTATTTGAACTCAATGGTGTTGCTTACTTGATCACTGTAGACCATTACAGTGACTTTTATGAACTTGATCGATTGCCAAATATCCAGTCTTCAGCCATTATTCAAGCAACTAAGCAGCATTTTGGTCGTCATGGAGTTCCCCACACCCTCGTATCGGACAATGGGGCCCAATTTACCTCTGATACATTCAAAGTGTTTGCAAAGAAATACGGGTTTCAACACATCGCCTCTTCCCCTTACTGGTCACAGTCCAATGGCAGAGCTGAGGCAGCAGTCAAATCTGCTAAACACATCCTTCTCACTGCAGAAGATGTCGATTTGGCACTATTGTCTGTACGCAACACTCCACCAGCAGGACACACCTTTTCTCCAGCTCAACGGTTGTTTGGTCGCACGCTTCGCACCGACCTGCCGCAGACTGTCACCACTTTGGAACCTTGCACTCCCCCATTTGACACTGTAGTTGCAGAACACGCACACCGAAAATCACAACAGAAAAGAGCATATGACAAGCACGCTGGTCCACCGCTCCCTGAACTACCATCTGGAAGTTATGTCTATGCCAAACCACCACCAACCTCCTCCGCTAAGGCCTGGATCCCCGGGGAAATCGTTGGTCCCGCTGGCCCACGGTCCTACTTTATTCGGACTGGCACAAGTCAAATCAGACGAAATAGGGCTCAGGTGCAACCTGCTCCCCCTCGAAACACTGATTCCGCTCCGTCTCATCTGAAGGTTGCGTCAGATCTCCCTGACAAACGTCGACTAAAGTCAGGAGTTTTCCCTGCATCGGCACCCTATATCCCTCCCAGACCCGCAGCAGATGCATCACCTGGATCCGAACCTCTGTCTGCTTCCCCCATGACACCAAATGCAGCACTTGAAGCCCCGATACCCGTACTTCCATCATCACCTCCTGTCTCTCAACCACCTGCATTTTCCTCACAAGCCTCTCCGCACATACCAACGCTATCCAGTTCACCAGCCAGTCAAACTGTCACCCGAAGTGGTCGAGTCGTTCGACGTCCTGCCCGCTACTCGGATTAATTTCAGTTACATTGTTTCTCTTTTCAGGTGAACACTATCCCTTACTTTAGTGTCACATAAAGATACAGGAGATGAAGGCAGAAACAGGAGACTTGAACAGAAGACAGAAAATGGAACACTGTTGAACAATTGTTCATTTTATTCTTATTTTCTTAGTTTTTTTTATTTTTGTTGTGTTTCTGTGATTTATAAATTACTTAAATGCTGTTAAAGAAGAAAGCGTGTAAGTCAGCATATCTTGCGTGACTGCGTGACGCACTACGCTTGTATTACCTAGAACCATGTGCTTCGGCCATGTTGAAACAGCTCGATTAAATCTGTTAAATAGCTCCTGTCTTGTGGCTTATTACAAGTTCGTCATTATGCGTCTTGATGAGCAACAGTTTGACATCAAAGCATGGTCAATACATTTGCAAAATTACGAGTGAATTCCTCACTCTGTTTTGACCATGTTAAGACGTTTTTCATAAATCCGGCAATTTCTTCTTTGCAAAAAAAACGGTCTTACAGGGAGCCGTGGTATTCCGGTTATCATCTTTCGATATCCCATACTAGAAAAGTCGGAACTCTCTCGTAATTAAAAGGAAAATTAATCGAACACAATCGAACTTAATTAATTAAATGTAATCGGCGCAGATTGAGTTACGATGAGTTTGGGGCTTCGTACGAGCTTCTAATCATCAGAAACTGAAAAAACTGATTAATTGGTTTGTAACGATATAGATAAAAAGACTATATTTCAACTGTCAACTACAGCCTGAAACACGTTGATTGAGTGCGATTTTGTTCGAATGAGTTCTATAACTTCGACAGTCGACGTTTGATTACGAAATATTGCATTTTTACCTCTGGTCTCTTTCTAATAACGGGCACTGGCTTTGTGATCGCGATCATGTTTGTAGCTATCAGTGCTAACCACCTCGCTCACCTCACAAGTGAGGAAGTCGACGTTTGCATGGAGCGAGGTGGTTCTTATCAACACGAGTTTACGACCTCGAAACCGCATCGAAAACTTGACAAAAAAAATTGTGGTAGCGTTAAAGTACATTAAAATTTCCATTTTATCGTTGATAAGACAACGCGAAATGGGCCTCTGTGGTTTGCGACATGTTATCAAAGTTGCGCGATAACGTAATAATTTGAACCAACCTCCTCGCTTCAGTACCCTAAACTTAAATTTCTTCAGCCAACTCAACTCATCTTTTATCGCACCTGAAAAAAGGATGAGATTGAAGCCATTGTTTAATTGGGAGCAAACGAAACCAACAATTGAAAATAAATCGAACGGTACGTTTTTCTATGAACAGGAGAGCTAAAATTATGAATGTTAGATTCTTTGGGCTCACACTGGGTGGGGTCTGGGGTGCAAAAAGCAGCAACATGCAGCAGACAAGATTTCCGCAAACTTTTGTAGTATATCAGTTGAAATTAAACAGACGCGCTGACAAAAAAACGTAAAATAACTGTTGAAAGACTTGAAAAGTGTTAGCTCACACGATGCGATGGGACATGTAACGTAACTGTTATTGAAATAGAAATAAACAAATTGGAAAACTAAAATTAAAATGTTTTGTGAAAGAGTCAAGTTAATTTCAGCAACAGTATTATATTTACAAAGTAACCGTTATCTGGTCTTGATTTCCCTCGTGTCTCGTGCTCATGTGTCCCGTGTCCGTGAAATACATGTTACATTTTTTCACTCGTCGTATGGCTCCCACAGTATAACTAATAACATTAAAAAGTAGTGCTCAATAATTCCATTTGTATTTTTATCCACAAACTTAACAATCAGAACCACCTTGACAAGCAGTGTAAACAGCTGCAATAGAGAAAAGTGCTGCGGTACAGTTGCTTTCATTTGAATGGTCACACAAAAGGATTTCTTTCACTGAACGGCAAAAAAGTTAGTAGCACTTTAGGCTTGTATTGCATAATTAATAGTAACACAGGAAAGTGCTGCTAAACTTGCTTTGGTCAAAGTGAAGGATTTCACTGATTCACAGACGATTTGAAAGTTAACGTTTTGCTCATCAGTTTGCTTTTTCATTTAAATGATCACACTTTAGGATTGATTTCATCCAGACTCAAATATTAAAACCATCTAGTAAAGTATAAAGCAGCGCTGTATGAACGTGAGTAAGGTGCTGCTACTAAAAGCTTCCTTTTGAGTGTTCGACTCTTGCTTGAAGCGAATAGTAACAATTTGTCTTAAGCCAAGAGTTTGGGTTATAGATTGTTAATAACAAGTGATAGTAACAACACTAAATGCAAAAGACAGTACAAGGCTGGGTTACCTGTTATGAAATCTTCCTTGAACCCGCTCACTTGAGAAAACGGCACAAAAACAACCAAAATAAGAGTGAACATAGCAAATACCAGAAATATAACATGCAGTAAGAGGTTATAACTTGGAGACAGCTAAATAAATATAAGCTACATTCAGTGTAAAGCAAACGGTATTTTGTATTGAAACTAATCAAGTGATGCTGTAATACATGTAAATTAAAGCACAATAGCCACGGTTACACATTTCAACTTTCCAAATAAGGGATAGACTATTTCTTTTTCGGGGAGGTGGGGGATGGGGGGGTGGGAAGGCAATTACCAAAAAAAAAAACAATCGCGAACAGGAAAAGTAGAGGAAAAAATCATGCACAGCACAGTATCGAACAATGCATACTTACGACATAAGCATGGAAGCGAGGCCTAAGGGCCACATCGCAATTAAATGCTGCACTGCTGCGCTTTGTAATAATCGTTCCGATAATAGGAAAGACCTGACGTTTCATACATTTCCGAAGGATTCTTACCGAAGGTTAGTTTCTCCACCGTCCACTTTTCAACTGACTTTCATTTACTACAACTGCTCCAGGAATATCTTCTGAGGTTAATTTTTAATCTCTATTTATAAATCACAGCCGGATGCTCTTGTTTCCGCCCCCATATTTACTTTTTTGAAGTTTGCGGTAAGTTTGGTGGCCCTTAGGCCTCGCTTTCATGCTTACGTCGTAAGTGTCTATCCCGAAAAAAAAAACGTGCGTAATCTCAAGACGGAAAAAAATCCTGCCCAGAAATATTGCCCCCTCCCCCCCACTCAAAAATGAAATGGTCCATCCCCAGCAAGAGCCGATGCACACTTAATTTGAATTAATAGCCACGGCTATTGTGTAACCGCAGCTAAAAATAGCAATTGAGGCGAGATTGTGCGTAGTTTGTTTGAGCAGTTGTAGGATGCAATAAAGAATGAAGCAGTGATTTTCTTCGAGGAACCTTTGAGTGACCTTTTCATGTGGGGAAAATGAAACCAGAGAAATCTCAGGCGACTGGGGGTTAATTTGCCCAGTGTAGAGTAACTCGTCTATAGCCACCCAAGTCCGATGTTCTTTTTTCACTTCCTTTTGAACAAAATTAAGCAATACAAGGTGAGGGAAACAACAAAAAAAGAATTTGGGACCGGGGTAGCATAAAAAAGCCTGTATAATTGAGGGGTGCCTGTTACGAAGACTTCTTATGTCGGCGTTTATATGAGCAAGAGTTTTGTGTTTTCACTTTCCTCTAACAGTCTTTATCGTTTTATTAGTTTTATATCTCAAGAAGAAGGCCAATGTATGAGTACAGATCGTCTTTTAATTTGTTTAATTATTAGCTTACCGCTCTAAGGATCCCCCGGAGAAACAAAGACCAGATGCTAACAGTCTATCACCCTCCCACCACACCTCTACACTATTTTGGGGCTTCCAAACATTTCTTATCAAGGATGTGAACACTTAAAATGGTTCGTCTTTTTATTTTGACAACCTGATCAAGTGAGTACCAAGCATTGGAATTGCAATTCATAGCTAAGAACTAAGGTTTGTTCAATTTGTGACCTCATTTTAATGAAGAAAAGAAGGAATGAATCAATGACCGAATGATGATGAAGAGAACTTTATTTGTCTCCAAATCTTACACAGGCAAATAAACATTTTCATATGCAATAACTAATTATATTGCGTAAACAAAAAAATATGGATATAAAAATATAAACTTATAGTTAAACTTATGCATATTTAACGAAAAAAAAACAAAAAAACTTATGCATATTTAACGAATGAATGCTTAACGTTCTTTTCTTTTTTATCTCCAGGAATTCTTGTTCCTTTGTTATCCTTTAAACGAGGCAACCTCGTTCCCAAGGTCTTCTCCTTCTCGTCCCATCGCTCCAGGGGGCGGGAAGAAGAGAGAGACTCTGGGAACGAGGTTGTAAACGAGGCAGCTGATGGGCTACTGTCACAGGAACTACTGCTGTTTACATTTGGTTCAAGGAACTGACATTCAGGAGCTTTAGGCAGGTCAGAAATATCTGTAAAAAGAAAACTGTAGTTAGGCTCTTAATAAGAGACCAAAGGTCAGAAATATCTGTAAAAAGAAAAACTGTAGTTAGGCTCTTAATAAGAGGCTAAAGGTCAGAAATATCTGTAAAAAGAAAACTGTAGTTAGGCTCTTATTAAGAGGCCAAAGGTCAGAAATATCTGTAAAAAGAAAACTGTAGTTAGGCTCTTATTAAGAGGCCAAAGGTCAGAAATATCTGTAAAAAGAAAACTGTAGTTAGGCTCTTATTAAGAGGCCAAAGGTCAGAAATATCTGTAAAAAGAAAACTATGTTTAGGCTCTTAATAAGAAGCCAAAGTCACCTGATTAGAAAAAAGGGCAGGGTCTTGCGCGAGTAAAAAAAAAACGGCAAAAGGAGAGGGGTCAGACTAAAAGAGGACCTCGATCCTGCTGAGTCACATGAACAGCAAACTAAAGGTTCACATGACGTACTGCTGTAGTAAGTTGGCATGCTGTCCAATCAGTCGTAGGGCGGTCAAAATTTTTGCAGATGGTATTTTATTCGACTTAAACCAGCGTGTTGCTGTATAAATTTTACATATCATCATCATCATTTTTTCATCATCATTTATTTCAATAATTTATTTAACAAATTAGAGAAATATACAACCCGCATATAGCAAAGCTAATCAAAGCAGGTTGTATAATTTACAATCAAATTTAGCAAAGACAAATTATTAGTAAGATCAGGTAAATAATAATAAATAATTAATTAATAATAATAATAAATAAAATAAATAAATAAATAAATAAGTAAAACAAATAAATAAATATATAAAACTGCACAAAATAACTCGTTAATAATTTGGACTGCTGTATTAACAAACCATCTCTGTGGGTTTGTGTTGCATTCTGGGCTGATGGCACAATATTTATCACTGACCTGTTGAAGAGCTTTCATGAGATAAAGTCTTGCAAACATTGTGGGGAAAAGGTGATGTCGAGATTCCTGGAGATAATTAATAGAAAATTTACGCTCATTGGATTGTTAATGTATGGCCTAGCATTTGCTTGCACTTCTACATATATTAGAACACACACACAACAGGCCTGCACACACAAAAAGGCATTAACCAAAGGAAAAAACGCTGAACTCAGTTTTGTATCATACACTATATATGTCATATGTTAGTTTTATGTTGTGTTTACAAGTACGCTGTCTACATGTCATGTATTAGCCAATCATTTATAACCATGTATTTTTCAAATTTTAGGAGCCGTTACAATGTTTTCTATCAGTATAGCCCTGGCCCTGAGTTAGACTAGTTCTATTAGTCGAAATATTGGCAATTTAATAAATCTGCCCTTTGCCGTAGTGCCTTGCATTCAGTTTTGTATTAGAACACAGGCCTACCATTCTCAGCTGCGGTGGTAGACTGTGCTTTCAATCAGTTAAATGCTATCGCATCGGTAATTATCGATTACTAAGCCTAAACTCTAAAGGCGATATTTAGACTTTTCATATCGAAAATTGTTTAAATGTTGTGTTTCTTCCTTGTGTTTTCTTGGCAATTTGATGCATGACAAAAAAGTTCCTCCAAACTAAAACGCTTGAACGCAATCCTAATTTCGTGTTGGTTGTACTGTGGTTTATGTGCAGTAAAATTTGAGATTTTTTGGTAGACGGTCTTCCAAATGGCCGCCCCTATTGTTTTTTTTCAGGGGCTCATTTCCGCTGGAACTTCCTTCGAACACGTCTCCATAATCTGTGATTACTGCTAGTTCTATTTTTGAGTCACTCAGAATAAACAAAGGTACCGAAAAGCTACCAATGGTCACTCGAGCATACTGAACAGCTACCGATTGTCTCTCGAGCATACTGAACAGCTACCGATGGTCTCTCAAGCATACCGAACAGCTTCCGATGGTCACTCGAGCAGACCGAACAGTTACTGATGGTCACTCGAGAATACCGAACAGCTACCGATGGTCACTCGAGGAAGATCTCCCAAAGTTTAGCAAAGATTTTCTGAAGACTTTCCAACTGAAAAAGCCCCAAAACCACATGAATATCTTGTCAGAAGACCACCACCCAAAGATTGGTAAGCCTGTGGTTACACATCACGTTCTGTCCACATGAACTACCATTTAAATTAGATTGGTACATCTGTGATAAGACACATTTCTGGTGTGCCTGATGGGTGTGGCTTGGGAATCTGCTGATGAAACTATGTTTGTAATTCTGCAAATGAAGGTTCTAGGGGTGAAACCTCAAGAGTTGTCTACAGTCTACAGTTGCAGCTTTTAAGTCGGCTATTCGCGATTTAGAATTCGACACCGACTGTTGTCCTTTCTGTAATTAGTTGTAAATAGTTTGATAATACATATTGTAAGTTTATACTCTTATCATATTACTCTATATTTATCTTATTTTTATTTATTTCTTTTATTTATTTTCTGGAAGACATTAGCAATTTTGCTATTTTAAATTCAAGGTGAAATAAAGGTTATTGTATTGTAAGAGTGACCATTTAAATGAACGTTCCTGTGGTGCTGTTTATTATTTTTGTATAAGATGGTTCTAACTTGAAATAAAAGTTCAGTAGTTCCCAAAGAACTTTCTGTTTAAGAGTTCATGCTCACTTACCCCAAGAATGTGTACTCTTCCATAATAAGAACTAAACTTATGGCTCAAGGTGAACAAGAAGCAACAAATCTGCAAATGAGTCGAGCGTTAAAATATTGTCTCTGCTTTCATAGCCATCAAACCTAGCTCTGGAAAAAGCTACCCTTAAACTTTCAACTTACACTTAAACTTCTCTGATTTAATGAATTATACACTCCACCGGTAAGCCATCCGGCCTCCCTAATGTAATGAAGTGAACAGGCCAGGTTAGGCTATCAGTGCCACCATTCAAGGTTCAGCTCTGTATAGCAATGACCCTGGATATGACCAATAGTATATCACAGGTTACCCACAAACTGCCCAGTGTAAGGGACTATTTAGTTACCTTGTTTGTGTCACAGGTTACCCACAAACAGCCCAGTGTAAGGGACTATTTAGTTACCTTGTTTGTGTCACAGGTTACCCACAAACTGCCCAGTGTAAGGGACTATTTAGTTACCTTGTTTGCATAGATGATAGTATACCACAGGTTACCCACAAACTGCCCAGTGTAAGGGACTATTTAGTTACCTTGTTTGTGTCACAGGTTACCCACAAACTGCTCAGTGTAAGGGACTATTTAGTTACTTGTTTGCGCGGATGATAGTATATCACAGGATACCCACAAACAGCCCAGTGTAAGGGACTATTTAGTTACCTTGTTTGTGTCACAGGTTACCCACAAACTGCCCAGTGTAAGGGACTATTTAGTTACCTTGTTTGCATAGATGATAGTATACCACAGGTTACCCACAAACTGCCCAGTGTAAGGGACTATTTAGTTACCTTGTTTGTGTCACAGGTTACCCACAAACTGCCCAGTGTAAGGGACTATTTAGTTACTTGTTTGCGCGGATGATAGTATATCACAGGATACCCACAAACAGCCCAGTGTAAGGGACTATTTAGTTACCTTGTTTGTGTCACAGGTTACCCACAAACTGCCCAGTGTAAGGGACTATTTAGTTACCTTGTTTGCATAGATGATAGTATACCACAGGTTACCCACAAACTGCCCAGTGTAAGGGACTATTTAGTTACCTTGTTTGTGTCACAGGTTACCCACAAACTGCCCAGTGTAAGGGACTATTTAGTTACTTGTTTGCGCGGATGATAGTATATCACAGGATACCCACAAACAGCCCAGTGTAAGGGACTATTTAGTTACCTTGTTTGTGTCACAGGTTACCCACAAACTGTCCAGTGCAAGGGACTATTTAGTTACCTTGTTTGTGTCACAGGTTACCCAAAAACTGCCCAGTGTAAGGGGCTATTTAGTTACCTTGTTTGTGTGGATGATAGTATACCACAGGTTACCCACAAACTGCCCAGTGTAAGGGACTATTTAGTTACCTTATTTGTATGGATGGTGTTACTTTGCGACTTCGAAGTGATTGCAGACACTGTGTCCTTCACAACTGACGGAAACGCCATTCAGTCTATTGAAGATGATAAAGAAAAATCATTACTAAAAATTATTGGGAAAACACCATCTGCTTTACAGTGTTTGGACTGGGAAACAAGCTGGGGGAGTGGAATGGGGATTCATATTATTCTACGTATGAGATTCTCTATTACGTGACTCAGAATGGTGGTTTATTTCATCGATTGTTTGTAAATTCATTGTAATGTTTTTAGATGTATAATAAGGATTATTATATTGTACTGCATAATATAATATTTTAAAGGCATTGTTTTAATGTTGTAAATTACAACTTGCGCAATCAAAGACTGACCTCGTCACGCAGAAGATTGAAATCCACCTCTGTAACAGGAGGTAGGTCTGGATACACACCTACACATACACAGATGCTATGGTTAGTTGACATTATAGCATGTAACCATATTTTACCTTGCTATGCTATCAGGAAATCAGATGAGAAAAATGGACAAAATTATTAAAGGAAGATTGCTTTCAATATATATTTGTGAATATAAGCAATTTATTGTTCATTGCTAGTGATTCTTGGTTGTTTTTAAATACCACTATTTCATACCAGTATTCTTTCTCACCTTTTTGGACATTTTCCTCAAAGTTTTCAAAAAGTTTGGCCAGCCTGGCACAGTTATACATAACAAAAGTTGCTTGTCTAAATTCTCGAGAAGATTGAGACAAATCAATTTTGACCTGGAAATAAAGAGGAAACAGAAATAATTATGTAAAATAATTTGCCCATTGAAATCCTCTTAGGTTTATAATGATCATATTGTACAGAATAGGTTAAGACCCTTAAAAATCTACAGATGAAATCCAAGCATGATATTTCATTGAATAACATGTCTGTTTGGTGATCTTTAT
Organism: Cladopsammia gracilis; assembly: GCA_022457155.1. NCBI lineage: Eukaryota > Metazoa > Cnidaria > Anthozoa > Scleractinia > Dendrophylliidae > Cladopsammia > Cladopsammia gracilis. The sequence goes on along the minus strand of JAJGOT010001120.1, from coordinate 35,090 downwards.
TATGTTGTATACAGTGGCCAGGGTCAAGGTAGCTGTAACATTTGAATCTGTGGATGAAATCGATGTGTGACCATTCTAATGACTGCTACA
>JAJGOT010001120.1:0-32500 GCA_022457155.1 Cladopsammia gracilis | reverse complement strand
ATGATCAGTGTTCATTACTTGTGTCGAGATTGTTTTCTGTTTAGTTACGTGTGTTAATAACAAATTATGGCTTCTGGAATTTTACCCCCACAAAGGAGAGAAATCGTTGTCTGAGGAGATGGAAATTGTTTCTACCGATCGAGCTATTGCTCGGTGGAGGGATGAAATCAACGATAGATAACACGAGGAAATCCGAAGGTTGTGTAGTAGTTTTATTGAGAAACACCCACACATTTTTAAACCGCTACTCTTCTCTTCGATGTGCGACAATCACAATGACCCACAATGAGAGTCTCTATAACCTCATTATAACCTTGAATTTATCAAGATTAATAGCTCTAGCCCATGACAATACATTTTGCTTGTTCTTAAGCGAGTAAGAATATATTCCAACGTGACTGAGGAAGAATGATTTGCTTTTCTGAATACCTTCGATCGTTGTCACAACCCCACACAGCACAATGCATGACCGCCGCTGGGCGTATTTCTAATAATTATGTTCTTCGTAGTACATGTAGCATCGAGCTTACTAATTGCAAGAAAACAACTTCTCGACACAAGTTATTACAACTGAAAAGTCTTTATTGAGTCATTTCCCTCAAATTCACACCTAAATCTGTACTATCGAGACCATTCATGGTCACGAAATAGTACTCGATGTAGATTTCACAATCAACCTTACGCAAGCAAGAGTTTATCGATAGATTTATCACATTATTCAAACAAAAACTTACACTTTCCACGTATCAACTTTTCTTAACTCCATTTCTGATAAAGTAACAGCGAAAAAGCATTATTCTCTTCCCAAAATCGAAGTTTTTGACGAAAAAACAACTTTACACCGTAAGAGAAAGGAACAAATATACCATATAAATAAAACAAGGAATTTCTTTGTACCTTAGAAGATCCATTGCATCAAGGGGATATTGAATTTTTTCTCCATCCTTGTTTATTGTCACAAGCCCATGAGCAAAAAAGAACTGAAGAATCCAAAATAATAAAGTAAATTATTAAGAGGCACTTGCATAAAAAGAAAAGATGTCTCCTTGCCGGACTCGAACCCTGGTGTTGAGATGGATGACGATGACGATGCAACTAGACACCGGCAAGAAGACATCAAGGAAGAGAAAATTTTAAATATAAGTACAGCCAAACCGGAAGCGGAAGTCGGAGGTCTCTGACATTGCGAGTGACACATATGTAGTGTTTCGGGACTCGAACCCGTGCCAAGATGGTTAATATCTCAAAGACAATTTTATTTGCCTAAATAGTAGAATGGTGTAAAGCCTGATTTCCATATAATCGCAACAATCGCAACGATCGCAGCGAACGTTACGATCGACGATCGCAGCGATCGTTACGATCGACGATCACGCTGTGATTGTTGCGTTCCGTTGCGATTGCGATCGCAGAGATAGAAAAAATTTCTATCTCTGCGATCGCAATCGCAACGGATCGCAACGATCGCAGCGTTTTGATTTCCATATCATCGCAAGGGTCTCAAGAATCGCAGCGATCGTCGATCGTAACGATCGTTGCGATTATACGGAAACCAGGCTTAATGCGTGAAAATTAATTGCACTATGTTGCCATACTATGTTCAGATAATTTTACACCCAGCAGACGCTTAATCCTGGTTTCCATATAATCGGAACGATCGCAACGATCGCAGTGATCGTTACGATGGACGATCGCTGCGATTCTTGCGACCCTTGCGATCATATGGAAACCAAAACATTGCGATCCTTGCGATCGTTGCGATTGCGATCGCAGAGATCGCAACGATCGTAGCGTTTTGATTTCCATATCATCGCAAGGGTCTCAAGAATCGCAGCGATCGTCGATCGTAAAGATCTGTTCTAAATGCCTGATGATTCGATTTGATGATACTGTTTGCGAGAACGTCTGAATTAACAAACAAAGTGTTGACACCGAAAAATCACTTTCAACACAACTACAAGTGCGCGACTTCAAAGATGCGTGCGGCAATTACTTTTTCTCCTTACTTTTAAACGCGACCAAAATAAATTTATAATTGACAGATGCAGACTCCATTCTTCTATCTCGGAGAAAAAAAATCAGCTTAAAATACTCCAAATTCTCGGAGATATTCAACATTGAAGATTCATGTTTTTGAGGATGGAATTTCAAAAAATCTTCGCGCGCTTATTGGTTGCTAAGCAAAGCGTGTCCAACTTTGCAACTTTGCAACTTTGCAACTTTGCAACTTTGTAAGCTTTCTAATGTCAAAACTATACTATGCCGAATGAATTGAGTAAACAGTCGCCGACAATTAAGAAAAAAAGAATAAAAAAAGGAAAAAGAAGAGATGTCTCCTTGCCGGACTCGAACCCGAAGAAGAAGAAAGAGGTGGACGAGGAGGAGCTGATTATGGTGCAAGACACCGGCAAGAAGACATCAGGGAGGGGACAATTTTAAATATACAGCCAAACCGGAAGCGGAAGTCGGAGGTCTCTGACATTGCGAGTGACATTGCGGATCATTACAGTAAAATGTTTAAGCTAGGCTCGTTTAAATTTCAAAAAACCCTCGCGCGCTAATTAGGTCATGTACCTTTACGCTCTTATATCGCGCTCTTATATCGCGGTCGAGAAGGTATACAAATAAAGCTTACTAAAAGCTCTAAACGGTTATTGATTCTATTTAAGATAGTCTTTCAAAAAGGGTCTAAATTAATGCGCGAACATAAGCCGGTTGTAGTGAAGTTAAAATTGAGCGAGTTATTACGAATGGGGCAAATGCAATAAATTTTAGGCGTCTGGGAGATACCATGACATAAACTACCACCAACTAAACGAACTAGTTAACCTCATAATTATTCGAAATGCTTTCAAATATCACCACAATCTAGTAAAAGATAAAATTTATATAAGAAACATTTCAGTAAAAAAAACTTAAACAAAGTATTTTTCTGGATTCAAACCCGAGCCATAAATTATTTTATCAGACTCGAACTCGCGCCAAAAAGGGCTTAGAGCGCATCTACGAACCAACACGGTGCGCAAACACGACCTAGCCAATTAAACAGTAAAAATTTAGCGTTACGACAAACCCTAAACCTGACAAAAGTCGAAAAAAGAATAAAACCATTTGCTTTAGAAGCGAATAATGAGCTTAACCCAATCAAACATATCACCAAACGTCATGATATCACCAGAAAAAATACACTTTTCGTAGACCATGAAAATTAATTGCACTATGTTGCCAAACTCTATTCAGATAATTTTTACACCCAGCAGACGCCTATAGCATTCTACTATTTAGTCAAAAAAATTACCTTGATATATTAAATTGTGTTTGAGATATTGACCATCTTGGCTCGGGTTCGAGTCCCGAAAAATACCTTTTTTCCTTATAACTATTAAACTGCTTTCAAAAATCACCACAAGCTATTAAAAGAGATAAAACATATATAAGAAACATTTCAATAAAAAAAAAAAAAACCTAAACAAAGTTTTTTTCTGGATTCGAACCCTAGCCATAAAAGGGAGTTTGAAAAGCCACAGACCAACAAGGTGTGCAAGCTCTGCAAACCCAATTATAGGGTTACAATTTAGAAGCTCGTTTAGTTTGTTGAGCCGCTGTAACTTCTGTAACTTCTAAACTACTTGATGGATTTGCTTGAAACGACAAAAACGGTATGCTTTTCATTCTGAAATTCCAAATATTTCTTTAGTTTGGACTTATTCGGGGCGGATCATTACAGTAAAAGGTTTAAGCTAGGCTCGTTTAAATTTCAAAAAACCCTTGCGCGCTAATTAGGTCATGTACCTTTACGCTCTTATAAATCAACAAATTTTTATGCTATCGCGGTCGGGAAGGTATACAAATGAAGCTTACTAAAAGCTCTAAACGGTTATTGATTCTATTTAAGATAGCCTTTCAAAAAGGGTCTAAATTAATGCGCGAACGTGTCGAAAACAATTGGCAGAGATGACTAATTATTGTTACACGATTTCGTTGGTTGTTGCGTGAAAATTGATTTCGCAATGATTTCAAACTTTATTCGCATAATTTTACCACAAACAGACGCTTATACCACCCTACTATTTAAACAAAAAATATTAGCTTGATATCTTCAGTAGCCTTTGCAGAACAGTCAATTGCACGTGACATTGAAATTACTGAAAGCCGCAAATAATGCTTGATGGGTGAAATTATTTTTCTCGCTAGTTAAAACGAGTAACCAAATTGTTTTGAACTTAGCAGACGTCCAAACACTTGTACCTTTCCCTTAATTAAATCGTAAGTTTATTGTACCACAAATAAGCGTTTGAGGGGCTTATTTTCAACATCCTCTATTATACCCAGCGTTTATTCGGGGATAATTTCGATTGTACGCTAATTTTTAGGTGTGCTTTTGGCGGCCAAAATCACCGCGTGACTATATCCAATCTAGGAGGAAAATATCTTAAACGAAAGCTTATTATGTGTTCTAAATAACTGTTGTTTCGATATTTGGAAATTGTTTGCCAAAAACCGTATATAAACTGGCAAAATTTGCGAACCGGCAATCATGTTAGACGTCCAGACTTTCCGGCCGTTTCCTGTGATCCCGAAAAATTGACAAAAGCAAAAAAATATTTAACGAGGGGATTATGGAAATATTTTCACGGAGGAAAAACAGTTTCTTTGTTAATTCAGACGTTCACCCAAACAGTATCCTGAAATGGAATTGTTCTTAAGCTTTGTTTTAAGACCTTTGGTACAAAAGTGCAAGTTGGGGAACCTAATTCGTTTGCACTTACCGGCCGCGGGAACACGCACTTTGCGGCCACCATGTCCTTTGCGGCCGTTCCGAAGATGAACTTTCCGGCCACCAGCCGCGGCACTTGCACGTTCCGTCCGCAGGATGCACTTACCGGCCAGTCCTGAGAAATAACATGATGTAACTTCGCGACGTTTTATGGGTTTAGCCCCATTTTTTCAGGGAAGTCAGTTTAATGACTGCGCCACATATTACTGTTTCGAGAAATCAATTTTTTCTGCTCAGTCAGCATATTTTCCGAAATTTGCCATTTTTGGTCAGCTGTCAATCAAAGTGACACGACGTCAATTAATACGATTCACTAGAATACTACACAGACATGTAAGTCAACTTTTCTTTGATCAGTGTTGCGAGTTTAAAATGAATCGACCGATTAGTTTGTGAGGTGTAGCTGTTCAAAGTTGGACACGCGTTGCTTAGCAACTTTGACGGGTATCGAAACAATCGTCACATGACCATTTAGCGTCATATCTGTTAAATCTGTTTAGGCAAATAAAATTGTCTTTGAGATATTAACCATCTTGGCACGGGTTCGAGTCCCGAAAAATACCTTTTTTTCTTTATAAATATTAAACTGCTTTCAACACAAGCTAGTAAAAGAAATAAAATTTATAAAAGAAACATTTTTAAGTAAGTTTTAGCCAATTCACTCCCATTGTCAGAGAGATAACACTACATATGTGTCACTCGCAATGTCAGAGACCTCCGACTTCCGCTTCCTGTTTGGCTGTATTTATATATAAAATTGTCCCCTCTCTTATGTCTTCTTGCCGGATGTTTTGAATACTCCTCTTTGTCATAATCGTCTTCTTCCAAACTTCCCGGGTTCGAATCCGTCAAGGAGAAATCCTTTTTCTTTTCCTTTTTTTCTTAATTGTCGGCGACTGTTTACTCAATTCATTCGGCATAGTATGAAAGTCGCTCATTTATAGTTGTGTTGAAAGTGATTTTTCGATGTCAACAGTTTCTTTGTTAATTCAGACGTTTACCCAAACAGTATCCTGAAATCGAATTGTCAGACATTGAGAACAGTTCTTAAGCTTTGTTTTAAGACCTTTGGTACAAAAGTGCAAGTTGGGGAACCTAATTCGTTTGCACTTACCGGCCGCGGGAACACGCACTTTGCGGCCACCATGTCCTTTGCGGCCGTTCCGAAGATGAACTTTCCGGCCACCAGCCGCGGCACTTGCACGTTCCGTCCGCAGGATGCACTAAACCTAAACCTCAGGGACCATGTTCCGCATGGTTTGCAAAACTTGCGAATTAATATACGCTTTTTCACAGACAACTTTCAAAAAATTATCGAAACGACAGTTATTTAGTATACATTTTAAGCTTTATTTTAAGATGTTTGTCACAGAGATTGGATAAGCCTGGCATTTTCTATTTGTGGTGAAAGTCATTGTTGGGAGAACTTACATACTTTTATATGCAGCGCGATACAAATTCAAATACTGTTTCCTCCTTTTAATTCCTTTGCCTTCTCACAGAAATCTAAAAAAAAAAAAACTCCGGCATATCGCAATCCTTAAACATCTTCGCCCCTTGATGTCAGAACTTTAGAGTATTATTTAGGTTAAGGTTAGAAAGTGCAATACGGCCAATACGTGGGTAAAGGTATGAGTTAAAATTCAAATTGACGGTAAATCCACGACCTTTGAAAGCGCTTAGCACTCTTTACTTTTGACCTACAGTCATGAAGCTTGGCAGGACTCCTTGTTTTACTAAATAGTCATGTCTGTTGCGATCGACAGTGGTCAAATGACGTTGTCCTGTCATAATCCTGAGTTTTATAAAATAACACTTTAATTATTGCTCCGTGGTGTGGCATTTTTGCCGTTCGCGCAATGCCTATAAACTGGAAGTTTTAAAGAAGCGAATTTTGAGATTCATACTTGACAAATTTAACTCTTGATATAGCTATCTTCTGGACACTGTAAACTCAATTTCTCTTTACGATAGTCTTGTCCAATGCATCCTTATTTTACCTTACAAAATCATATTTTTAAGTACTTTTCCGAAGTACATGACAAATATGTTTACTTTATGCCCTGTCAACTACAACCTACATGGTAATAATGTTCTGTCCCTCCTCAAGCTGCTAACTACAATTTATGGTCTTCATTCTACTAAATACTTCGCTGTTCAACTATGGAATTCGCTCCCTTGCAACATTCGGTCCTCTCCTACACTTCCTGAATTTAAAATATAATCAAACAATGTATCGCTTGTAATAAGAATATAAAAATATGCTTATGCTGTAAATATTTATTTTATTGCCTTGTAATATGCTTTTTTGCTCAAAGAAATTAGCTTCTTACGCTAATGTTGAATTCGAATTGAAATAAAGTTTAAAGTTTGTGCACTAAACTGTACATATCACGCGATTGCTTATTCAACGCGCATGCAAAAATGTCCTTTTTCAAACAGTATAGTCCATTTTACCTGTTATATTTTTATAATTTTGATAGTACATGAAAGATGTATTTACGTTTTTCTCTGTCAACTACAACCTAAATGGCAATCAAGTTCTATCCCTCTTCAAGCTGCTAACAACTTATGGTCTTCATTCTACTAAATACTTTGCTGTTCAACTATGGAATTCGCTCCCTTGCAACATTCGGTCCCGTTCTGCTCTTCCCGAATTATAAAAATATGATCATGCAATGTATTACTTTTAATTAGAATACAAAAATATGCATATTGTGAAAATATTTATTTTATTGCCTTGTAATATTGTATCTTGCTCAAAGAAATTAGCCTCTTACGCTACTTTTACATTCCAATTGAAATAAAGTTTCAAGTTTGGTGCTGAACTGTACATATCACGCAAGTGTTTATTCGACGAGCATGCAAAAATGTCCTTTTTTGAAGAATATAGTACGTTCCACCTGTTATATTTTTAGAATTTTAAATAATGGCCAACATTAAAGAAACCACTAATTACCCTGACGACGCGGAAATGAACAAGACCATCCACGAAGCCACAACCCAACCAGAACCTCGACTCGGACCGGAAAACGCAGACGAAGCCAACACCAGACCTGATCCTGAACCTGGACTCGGACCGGAAAACCCCAACCCCAACTCGAAACCTGAACCCGAAACCCTGACCGGACCGGATAATGGACGCGCAAGTGGTAGTGAAGATCCGGGGGATGAAACTGACGCATCAAGCTCAACCGAAAGCATTGAGCTTGAGGAATTTAACGATCTACTTTTGAAGGTAAAGAAGGTAAATGAAGATACCAGGGTTGCAAAGTGGGAGGACGCCCTTAGAAGACTAAAAGACGGAGAGGAGAGCGCCGTAGCTTTATTTACAGAGACCCCGACGCAATATACCTCCGATGGAATGTTTTGGCCACAAAGACCGACCACTGATAAGATGCTTAATGATTTCAACATGATGGCTAGTTTACGTAAAACGGCGGAATTATTAAATCAGCCTCTCCTGATGGACGCCGCAGACGTCGGGATGGCATACATCCAAGAGTGTTGCATGCTACAGAAAAATAGACTGATGTTTTCATGCCCGATTACGACAAGTGATGTGGTAACAAACGTCATCAAACAGGTACGGTCATTACATCAGCTGCCTCCGTTACCTAACGCCAGGAAAGAGGAAGAAGAAGAGGACTACTTTTTCCTCAAAAACACCTTCGAAGACGAACCAAGGCGCTTTCCAATGGAAATGATGAGAATAGAGGTAGACGACATGATGCCACAACTAGGAGAAAACAGCGAAGAGAATGGTGACAATCACTCTAACGGATTCGATGATGGTGAAGCTCTTGGCCAATCAGGTGATGAAAGGGGGAGCGAAGAAGACAAAACGGCCAAGGATTGTAGTAGCAAGAAATCAAAGAAAAGGAAACGGCAATGTCCCATTCGCGACTGCACTTACTGTGGACCTCAGCTGCGACGCCACTTAAAAGTGTGTCACCCGATCGAATGTCCAGACAAAGAAACCTTGGAGCGCTTGGTGGCCACAGCCGACAGAAAAATTAACGCCTCTAAGAAGAAGAAGGGAACTGGAAAACCTCTATTCCAATGTTGTGTGGCTGGTTGCAGCAAAATAGTGCAGCGGAAGGCCAAACATCTGAAAGAGGTCCATGGAATGGATGGAGAGGAGAAAACAAGAATGTCCCTGATAATGAAACGCGTCAATGATCCAAAGGCGGACGTTAAGAAAAGAGTTCCAAAGACGAAGAAGGATGAATCCAGCGAATCAGAAGATGATGATATCCGATCATCTAAGAGGAAGCGAGCTTCCCGGAAGAATAAAGGAGAACCCGTAGCTAAGAAGGCAAGGAAACAACATCAGGAAAAGTCGGCGTCTTTTGATTCCAGCGATTCAGAAAGGACGAGTGCTTCCAACGAGACGGCAAAGAAACCACTGAAAGATAAACCTGATTCAAGCTCGGAAAGTTCTGACGAGAGCAATGCTGAAAATTTATCACAATCCAAGAAAGCTAAGGAAGAGAAGACTTGGGTGGAATATTATTCCAAATGGGAGGAAAGGATGGAGAACGTCAGGGAGCATTACATGTCTTCCTTTTACAAATATCTGACCGGGGGGTACGGTGGGAGATTGTCGGCAAAAAACGCAATCCAGCACGTCCGCCAAGTCCACCGCATGCTCAAAACCATCGATAACAATCATGATGACTTGGCCTGCCTCACGAAAGATAAAGGACGTCGTGTCTGGGAAAGGTTCGTGGAGCCGAACCTTGACGAAAAAAAGATGGCGTGTGGGACTTTAAAGTCTTATTTGGAAAGTCTGCGCATCTTTTGCGACTTTGCATATAACAGTTTTCACATTAAAAAGAAGATGAAAGTTTCAAAGGAAGAACGTGCGAAAATTCGCGATCTCCCGAACATACTTCAAAGATTCAGGTCCTCAGTTCATCGATCGACGACTGAAGACACTACGAACAGGCTGATAGATGAAGCCTTGAATCAGGTGAGGAACGAGGACCTCCAACAATTTGAAACTTGCGAGCGAACTCGCGAAGCGGTGAAAATTCTGGGCGATGCAGCAGATGGGAATATTATCAAAGAGAGGGAGTACGTCCAGGTTAGGGACTACCTTATTTGTAAGATAATCATGGAGAATGGTTCGCGTCCCGGTCCTTTGGAAAGCCTAAAAATAAATCGCTTTGAGAACGCTGTGCAAGACGAGGAAAGTGGGGACTACGATATCGTTGTGGCCAAACAGAAGACTGCTCGCCACCATGGCCCGGCCGAATTATGCGTGGACGAACGCATATACAATTACATGAAGATTTTCCTCGAACATATACGCCCCCGCTACGCCAAAGACGAAGTGCATTTCTTTGTAACCGACGAAGGGACTCCTTTCAGGGGTGCCAGCATTGGCAAGAGGGTAACAACGTACTTCAAAAAAGCTGGCATAAGAACAGACATAAATGTTACCGCGACCAACCTCCGCAAGTACCACTCCACCAGGGCATTCAACATGAGTGCAGAGGAGAAGAAGCTTGTCAACCAGCACATGAAGCACACGTCACGGACGGCGGACAGGAACTACGTCCTGAAAATGAACCCCAAGAATTCTTCCAAGGCAAGGAGGCTGATGGTGTCATCAATTAATAACGGAGCGGACAAAGAGTCAGAGATGGATGATAGAATGGCAGCTAGCACGATGGACAAGTTGGCTGCCGCTATAAATCCAATCGAAGAAAAAGCAGAGCGGGAACAGAGAATGCCAACTAGCACGATGACCAAGTTGGCTTCCTCTGCAAAACGAACCGAAGAAAAGGAAGAGCAGGGACAGAGAATACCAACTAGCACGATGACCAAGTTGGCTTCCTCTCCAAAACGAACCGAAGAAAACGAAGAGCGGGGACAGAGCATGCCAACTAGCACGATGACAACTTCCTCTACAAAACCAAACGACGAAAATGTGGAAGACGATGGCAAGAGTGGTCCTGCACTTACCGCGAGAGACAAGCTCGTACTGGACGTCATTTTTAATGAAGAGATCAAGACAAACACCCCAGTATTTCAGGCAGACATCACGAAAAAGAGTGAAACAGATGTCTACCTACAGGAGCTCTTGGAAAACGGAAAAATAAAGGCAATCTATCTCCATGTGCATAGACAACGAAAATTAGCCTTGCCAAACGCAATCGCCCAGCTGCCATGCGAAGACCAAAGTCTTCGGACTAGCGATTACGTCGCGGGAACGTTATCATCCAAAAGTAGTTACAGAAGAGCGTGGTCTGCAGGGCAAACAACGGAGATCGAGACACACTTTGCTGAATTCGAAAAACTACCAAAGAGGAAGGATGTCATTAAAGTCTTCGAAGAAGACCAGGTGCTTCGATACATCCTTCGAACAGAGGGAGAAAACCGATGTGTCGAAAAAGTGAAAACAATCTTCAAGCAGCGGGCAAATAAAAAATAAGTCCACAATAAGTTGAAGTTATGAGGTAGAGCGGAACATGTAGTTCCCATTGAAGGTAGAGCGAAACATGTAGCTCCCATATGAGGTAGACCGGAACATGTAGCTCCCATAGGAGGTAGAGCGGAACATGTAGCTCCCATAGGAGGTAGAACGGAACATGTAGCTCCCGTAGGAGGTAGACCGGAACATGTAGCTCCCATAGGAGGTAGAGCGGAACATGAAGCTCCCAGATGGAGAGCTCGCCTTCTACAACGAGCATCTCCTATAACTAAACCATCAAGTAAAAAAGCAAGTTCTGCAACAAGCATCTGCAATACTTCGCTGATAAACAAAGGATACAGAGCAGTTTCCTTTATTGTACCTATCGCCAATTCGTTTCCTCTTTATTTCTCGTAATTTTTCTAATTTTCTCCTGGCGACAATGAGTGGAGCTGATTACTCCATGATACCCCCTGCACGACAGGTTAATACCCTTGATTTAACCTCATATTTCCTATCAAGGGGGGGACCAGGAAATCAATAGACTAAAACGTACTTTCTGTTACTCTTACTTACTCTGGCAATAATCCGATTTTAAACGCGCCTAGTGTTTACCTTTAATAATCCATCCAAGTCCACATAAGTCCAAACCCAAGAATTATTTGGAATTTCAGAATGAAAAGCATACCGTTTGTGTCGTTGTGAAATTTAAAATACATCTGAAATGTTTTTGTCTTGAACGCTTTAAATTAGCAATATATTTTTAGTGCATTCCAATGACTCCCTTTAAAGCTTTTACGCTTTCACACGTTATGTACAAGGCTTGCAAGGCTACCTTTGAGTGCTAATATCTCGGCGAAAATTTTTCCACTCTCTTTCAAAAAGATGATAAAAGAAAGGTTCGAAAGAGTGCTAAATAAATGTTATTTCGATATTTTATTTCTTAGAAGAACGTCTGTAGAAATTAATAAACCATACAAGGTATAACACAAAATTAGATATGTCCGCAAGGTTACATCGGCAACTTTGAGCGCTAACATGGTGTACCTTCGCGGTCTTATAAATGGACAAGTTTTCATCCTATGGCGTTCGGCGTTAAATACACAGAAAATTGTTCTAAAAGATTATCGATTCGATTTTAGGATATCGTGTAAACAAGCGCCAAATGGTTTTACACTTAGCAGACGTCCAAACCCTTCTACTATTTAGGACAAAATGTAGCCTGATACGTTGAATATTTTTTGAGATATTTCGAACCCCTATAAATTAGAGTACGAAGGAATTAAAGCTTATAAATTGCTCCAAACGGTTGTCTATTCAATTTTAAACTGTCGGGGTTTCACCACGAGATTGTCGGGAGATGACCAGTGTCAGGAGTTAGTCAGATTGTCGGCATATCATCAGATGTCGGGATATCACCAGAAAAAGTGCACTAAAACAAAACAGCGCTAAATAACTGTCACAACCTTGAAAGGGTCATCACTCTGAAATCCTCTGGTCAATTCTAGTATTTTTTCCAGGATAACTTTCAAATTGCGTGACTGAACTAAAAGTTGCTCTTTTGAAAAATCACGATTTATTGTTCGGTCAGCAATTTTCTTTAAAACTTCATTCTAACAGCTTTAACGAGTATTGAGAAAACGCATACGCCTGCCACATTTTTATATTTTAAACTATGCAGGAAACATGGCGAACCGAAAGGATTACACCAGGGAGGAAGACAATGCCATTATGGCCTTTATTATAAAACACAGAAGTCATATGGTAAACGGACAGTCAATCTGGCGTGTCGCCGTCGACCAACAGGTAAAGAAATAATATCAATTGCATGTACATATCAAAAGTCACATATCTCTGAATTGATCCGACTAACTAAAATGTTTTCTTGTAGATATGCCCAGGCCGCACGCATCAGTCTATGCGGTCTCGATACTTAAAAGTATTGAGACCGGATTGGCTGAGAAGGAAGGGCCGACTGCCGCCTCTGAAAAAAGAAAAGACTCCGGAGTCCACGACTTCGGAGGCGGAGTCATTCAAGCCGTCGAACTCGGAATCTGATTCATCAGACTCCTCTGATTCCTCAAAGGAATCGGGGGAATCTGAGAAATCAGATTCCTTGGATTCCCAACAGGAAAAAGAGGAAGAAGAAGTAATTTTATAATCCGTAAAACTTTAAAATAAAAATAAGCGAAAAAGAAATGCCAAGGAAAACTGGATTTTTTAATCCACGAAATAGTGTTTATTCGCGAAAGAAAACCCAAGTCAATTGACTTAAAATTGAAGCCAGGATGAGTTCTTTTCTTTTTCGCTTATTTTTATTATAAATTGATTCTCTAGATCTTTACTTTAATTGGCAGCTTTACACACTTTGCTGAGCAGCGATCACGACCAGGTGACAACATTTAAATGCCTATAAGTATCCATTCTTTCGAGCTAAAGTAAGCGGCCGCAAAGTGCATAATCCCCCGGCCAATAAGTGATAACGTCAGATTTGTGAGAATGTTAGATTTGTGATTTTTGATTTTTGATTTGTCACATTTGTGAATGAAACTTGGCAGGCGCATTCCTTGTTTTAATAGCTAAATTGTCATATCTGTTGCGATCGTTGCTCGTCAAAGTTACAGCTTTCAGAATGAAGATTTCGAGAAAATTACTTGCTCAACAGAAATCATGATTTTTAAAAACAGCATATTGTAGTTCACTAAATTTAAAGCTTATCCTAAAGAAATGGTTAGAATCGACCAGCGTATTTCAGAGTTATGACCCTTTTATTGTGAATTTATTTTAATTTGCTTTATTTTTAAAGTGAAACCTAATCATTTTACGCTTAGCTAACGTCGAATTTTAAAGATCAGGTTAACACTTAATAATTATTTGTGCGATTGAAGCGATTTTACAAGTCTTTTCACTGAAATGTTGGCTTGAAACAATTGCCCCTCTAGTCTTTGAACACAATGAAAATTCACGGCAATCGAACACATGCGTTTCGTTCCAATGACTGTTTATTCAGTGACATACCTTTGGTCTGTTTGTTACTATTTTGATGGTGAGGAATCGAGGATTGAGATTTCTGTGAAAAGGCAAAGGAATTAAAAGGAGGAAACAGTATTTGAATTTGTATCGCGCTGCATATAAAAGTATGTAAGTTCTCCCAACAATGACTTTCACTACAAATAGAAAATGCCAGGCTTATCCAATCTCTGTGACAAACATCTTAAAATAAAGCTTAAAATGTATACTAAATAACTGTCGTTTCGATAATTTTTTGAAAGTTGTCTGTGAAAAAGCGTATATTAATTCGCAAGTTTTGCAAACCATGCGGAACATGGTCCCTGAGGTTTAGGGTTAGCCATGTAATGTTCCATGTTACGCAAAAGTGTTGACATGAAACGGCTTTTTTCGTGGTGGAGGGAAAGTGCACTTTTTCTGGCGATATCCCGACATCTGGTGACATTCCTTGGTACTCTAATTTATAGGGGTTCTAAATATTTCAAAAAATATTCAAAAGTGTTGACATAAAACGGCTGTTTTCGTTGTGGACGAAAAGTGCACTTTTCTGGTGATATCCCGACATCTGATGATATGCCGACAATCTGATGTCCTCCTGACACTGGTCATCTCTCGACAATCTAGTGGTGAAACCTCGACAATTTTGGTGATCTGCCGACAGTTTGATGATCTGCCGACATTGGTCTGGTAAAGTCTCGACACCCTATTCATATACATATGTATATGTCTTGTTATGTCTCTGAAAATGCGAGTGACACATATGTCGTGCTATCTCTCTGAAAATGCCCAGCGACAATGAGTCAAGTTGGTGACTTGATGATACCCTCTGAATGGCTTTTGATACCGCTTTTGCAGTATTAAGTCTCAGAATAATACCCTCATATAAATGAGGGGGGGACTGGGAACCCAATCCATGTTCAAGGGTGAACCCCTTTGCCAAAAATCCAAAATTTTTGACCCAAAATCATAGGTGAATCCCTTCACCAAAAATCCAAGATGGCGGCCAAGTGATGCGGTGACTAACTTTGAACTATCATAACTTCTTTTCTCCTTTACCTTCAAATCTGAAACTTGGCACACTTACTCTCACGATATAGCCGATGTTGTGAGCCGATTTGATGAGATGACGTCATCACATTTTGATTGACAGCTGTCAAAACGGTAAAATCATGAAAAAGTGCTGACTAAGGATAAAACGTGTTTTTACTAAATTGGAAAAATGTCAGGCATGCCATGTAAAGGCTATTCTGAAATTTTCACGCCAATCGGTATGGCCGTTTTAAAGTTATAAGTGTTGAACCATACCATGTCGTTTTTGTTAATGTTAACGCATCGCTGAAATCTGTAACGGACTTTGAAAAACACGTCAAAAATCGACGTTTTCTGTTATCTTAAAATGTTTTACATAATTGTCTAGAACATTGCATGGGTAACAATGATACATAGATTAAAAGATCTAATTCCATAACCAAACCTAGAAATATACTTCCAAAGGGTCATGTTTGATCGCCAGATCGCGTTTTGAACACTCAAAAATACACAAAATACTGCCTTTGCGCCATTCACAATAAACCGCTCAATTTTAACATTACTATTACAGGCCTACATTTATTTCATAAATAAAGAGAAAAGTTTAAGGTAGGCGATCAGGAGTTCGGAAGATACAAAATACAAAGTAGGCTGACGAAACTCATTATTTATTCAAAATGGTCGTCTATTTCATACCTTTGAACCCTTATAACTTTGAAACGGTCAAACCGATTGGCGTACAAATTTCAGAATAGCCTTAAAATCGCATGCGTTACGTTTTGCTATTTTCAAAAAATACGTTTTTCTTCCTTAGTCAGCATTTTTTCATGATTTTAACGTTTTGACACCTATCAATCAAAATTTGATGACGTCATCTCATCAGATCGGCCCATGACACCAATTAAAATGTAGGGCTATATCTTGAGAGTATGTGTACCTAATTTCAGGATTGCTGCTCCAAAAGGAAAGAAATTATGTTAGATCAAAGTTGGAAATTGTTTGCCAAAAACCGTATATAAATTCGCAAAGTTTGCGAACCGGGCAATCATGTTAAGGCACTTGATAAGTTAATACTTGAAAGGCGCGAAAACATTTCCTCGCTTTAGAGTGAAAGCAAATAATTTAACGCTTGTCAGACGTCCAAACCCTTCTACTCTACAGAGAGAAAAGTTAGTTTAATACGTTCAATAGGCTTTAGCTAGTCGAATTTCAAAACCTATCACGGGGTAACTTAAAATTCGAAATGGCCGCAAGGTTACATCGGTAACTTTGAGCACTAACATGTACCTTCACGATCTTATAACTGAACAAGTTTTTATCCTATGGTTTTCCAAGCTTGGAAATCGTTCTAAAAGATTATCGATGCGATTTTAGGATATCATTTTAACATGCGTCTGAACTAATACGGTCGTTGCGTGAAAATTGATTTCGCAATGATATCAAACTTTATTCGCATAATATTACTACAAACAGACGCTTATACCACCCTACTATTTAGACAAAAAATATTAGCTTGATATCTTCAGTAGCCTTTGAGATATTAAACGTCAATCCTGTGAAGTACCTGAATTTTGATCACTTAAATTTCAAATACTGTGACACGCTAGTTCAGACGGTTTACCTTTGGAGCCATAAATCTCGACCAGTATTTACTCAATCACTTTGAAAAAGTATTGAAATAAAGGTCAGTATTTGTACTAAATAACTACTATTTCTAAATGTGGAAGTATTTTGGCAGAACGCGCACATAAATTCGTCAAGTTTGTTAAGCGGACATGCTCAAGTGTTAAATTCACATGTGCGTTGCTCGCTCGGCTTTGATGCTTTATGCGTAAAATTGTTTCTCGCTTTATTTTTAAAGTGAAACCAAATAATTTTACACTTAGCAGGCGTCAAAATGCTTTTTCTATTTTGGAAAAAAAAATAGCTTGATATGTTTAATAGCCTTTGAGAAGTGAAACGTCAAACATGTGCAGTGCCCAACTTTTGAGTACTTAAATTTTCAAAACTGTCACTAGCTCATTTAGACGGCTTACCTTAAAAGCTTTAAATCTCGGCAAGTATTTACCTAATCGCTCTGAAAAGTTATCCAAATGAAGGTCAGTATGTGTACTAAATAGCTGTCATTTCGAAAGTTGAAAGTCGTTTGGCAGAACGCATATTTAAGTTCACAAAGTTTGCAGAACAGCCAATTGCACGTGACATTGAAATTACTGAAAGCCGCTAATAATGCTTGATGGGTGAAATTATTTTTCTCGCTAGTTAAAACGTGTAACCAAATGGTTTTACATGCAGACTTTTTGACACCTCTAGGCGATTTATCGTCTAAATAGTAGGGTGGTATAAGCGTCTGTTAGTAGTAAAATTATGCGAATAAAGTTTGAAATCGTTGCGAAATCAATTTTCACGCAACGACCTACGAAATCGTGTAACAATAGTTAGTCATCTCTGCCAATTGTTTTCGACACTTTCGCGCATTAATTTTGACCCTTTTTTTGAAACTCTATCTTAAATAGAATCAATAACTGTTTAGAGCTATGCTTAAGCTTCATTTGGATACCTTCCTTGTGATTTGGATACCTTCCTTTCGTTGACATCCCTACAATTTTCGTTGATATCCCTACAATGTCGGGTTGACAAGCGCCGGTTCTCGTCCGATCACCGAAGTTAAGCCCTGTCGGGCGAGGTTAATAGTTGGATGGGTGACCGCCTGGGAATACCTCTTGTCGTAGGCTCGTCATATTTCTTTCCTTTACTCCCTTTCATTTTTAATTTTTTTGGTTCCGAATGGCCGGGTTTTCGTAGCCATGCGGACGCCCGTGGAAGCATTACTTCTCCATCGCGCATCGATCGCGAGGTGTCGCAGTTCATTCCAGCAACTGCCAAAGCGGAAGCGGAACTCGGCACCCTTGTTCCCGGCGCGGGCCCCGAGCACGCAGCGCGGACCTATTCTCCCCAGGCCTCTGTCCTTCCTTCTTCCTCTTTTGACGAAGTCATCATTGAGTGAGTACACTATTTTTGGCTCGCTAAATAGCACCTTTTTTCACCCTTCTAAGGCTAGGCACAAGCAATTCAACTGTCAGTTAAGATTTATAAGGTTATCGAGCCACTGCGGATGGTATTATTTTAACATAATGCACAGTTGCTGGTGCTCTCAGGTGCATCTTAAACAGTTAAGTGATGGCTTCATTGAGCCTTCAATTTATTCTGAGGTTCCAATACTACATTGGTTGGCTAGATTACGATGCAAGGAATCGTTTGGTACCTGTTTTGTGACAATTGAGTTACGCATTTGTGAGTTATAACGTCATTTAGGACAAAAATTGACACCTTAATATCAGCTAATGGTTTGTAATGGAAACTCAGAAAAGCAATGATTACTGTAGCCCTGTATGTGGGCTAAATGCATGCCAAAGTTGTTTGGAAATAGTTTTATTCTCTTAGATTTATTAACGGTTGAAGTTTTTTCCAATATGGCGGACATTAAAGTTCGGTTACAGTCCTTTATCTACATTTGTACGTGAAAACGAGGCGAAACTTTAACCGCAAATAACTCTAAGGGGATTTAACCGTTTGAACTCAAATTTGGTGGACATATTCTACTACGTAATGTTGACAATCAGTTTTGAGGATGCTTCCTCGGGGGTCCGCACATCTGAGTTTTTGGTGTCTTTTCTCGACATCTTTACCCGTTTATAACACTAAGGGGATTTAACCGTTTAAAGTCATATTTGGTGGAGACATTCTACTACCTGATGCCGACAATCAGTTTTGAGGATGTTTCCTCGGGGGGCCGGACGTCTGAGTTTTTTGGTGTCTTTTCTCGACATCTTTACCCGTTTATAACACTAAGGGGATTTAACCGTTTAAAGTCATATTTGGTGGAGACATTCTACTACCTGATGCCGACAATCTTTTTTAAGGATGTTTCCTCGGGGGGCCGGACGTCTGAGTTTTTTGGTGTCTTTTCTCGACAACTTAAAAACTCTGAGAGGATTTGACCGTTTGCAGTTAAATTTGGTAGTGATATCCTAGTAGCCTATAGCTGTCTACATTAGCAAGGGCAACGGGGACTGACACATCTGCCCCATCAAGTCCATGCTTAACTTTGACCGTTTGTCTTACTGGGCTGGAGTTCAAAGACATTTTATTTTCCTGCTACAGATCATGAGTAAGAGAAAGGCGTATACTCCAGGAGAGGACCAAACTCTCCTGGAGTACGTGCGCTCCTCCAGCGATTCCCCAAGTGGAAATCGACTGTGGCAGCGAGCAGAGAGAAGTCGTGTGACTGCCCACTCGTGGCAGTCCATGAAGGGCCGGTGGGCCGTTCTTCAGAAGCGGAGGAAGGAAACAGATCAACCGGGCGATAGTTCTCAGTCTACTCTCGCCTTCCTTACCACAACCACCGCCACCACCACCACTGCCACCGCCACCGCCACCGCCACCGCCACCGCCACCGCCACCGCCACCGCCAAACCCAAATCCCACCCCCGCCCACCCGCCCACCCCGCCCCTACCCGCCTATCCCGCCTATCCCGCACCCGTACAACCTCATCAAAGGCGACCCAAACCGCCTTCTCCTCAACCTCCACCCCCATCTCCACCTCCACGCCCACCTCCACGTGCACCAGAGAAACACAAACACCACTCCTTCGACACCCCAAGATCACTCGTCGTCATTCCATTTAATTCATTCATACTCACCCATACACCATTGTATATTATTGTATATAGACGTTGACATGGAACAAGAAAAAGAAAATTAAAAAAAAAAAAAAAAAAAAAAAAGAAGTTCCTGTTTTGTATCCACGACCAAGTCGATGTCCTGTAAAATAGTTATGTACATAGAATTGTAAATAAAAAGATCTTAAATTATCGCAACATTATTTATTGTAAACATTGCTGTACATAAAATTGTATATATTTTAACCAGTATTGTAAACAGTTAAAAAACAAAAGAAACTTAAGTAAGTCACTTCCAAACTCTCGTTAGGGATTTAACACGAGCTGAGGTAACCAACCCTTGGGGAGTGCCCCACGAGAGCATAGGTTGTGGCCCCTTAACTTTAGTTTAACCAATTTCTACTTAAGCGAAAGCTCAAGTTTAATCCTAGTCAATACTGAACATTGATTCATCAAGCACAACATTAAGACGAATCGGCAGGCCTCTCGTCATCTAAGCCTTCCCAGTTACCGACGTTACTCCATCAAGCACAACATTGACACGAATCAAGGGGGCCTCTGGAGAGAGACAGTGTGGAGTAAAGTTTCTTGTCTAAGGAAACAACACCACAGCAGAGACCAGGCTCGAACCATCGACCTTCAGGTTGAAAGTCCGACGCACTAACCACTAGACCACCGTGGCTCCACAGCACTCTCGTTAGGGATTTAACACGAGCTGAGGTAACCAACCCTTGGGGAGTGCCCCACGAGAGCATAGGTTGTGGCCCCTTAACTTTAGTTTAACCAATTTCTACTCAAGCAAAAACTCAAGTTTAACCCTGGTCAATACACTTTACTGTTACTCGCAGGAACTTAACCTGGCGACAATGAGTCGAGTTGGTTACTCGATGCGACCCTGTGGTAATGGCTTGTGGTAGCGCGTTTGCACTATCAAGTCTCACAGTAATACCCTCACTTTCCTTTTCTACGTGAGGGGGGGGGCAGGAAACCACGCTATGTAATTCTACATTAAAAGATTTCCTCTTTGAGCACTCTTAACCCTCGGACGTATACCCAAACGTATACCCCAACCGTAAAGGAGAAAAGAAGTTATGACAGTTCAAAGTTAGTCACCGCATCATTTTTTATTACAACTTCAATTTTTTTATTTTACAGTTACAGTTATTGTTTTTATTACAGTTACTTATTGCTTATTAGTTACAGTTTATTACATAGATTTACTTTTACAGTTTATTACATAGATTTATTACATAGATTTACTCTTATTTATTTCAAATGCTTGAGATAATCATGGATAATCATGTTAAGGCAATTGATAAGTTGCAATTGCAATTGTAAATTTTAAGGCAATGTTTCGATATCCGAGTTGCTTTCAGACTTGTAGTATTTTGCAATAATTTTCGGGCGGGAACTTCATTTCGGTTTTGTCGTAAGATTTCCCGACATGCTATGCGACAGTGGTCGGGCACTTGATATACAGCGATTTGATGGTTCGTCAGTAATTTTTGTACCATTTTACGACAGTTCGGTGTCCTCCTGACACTGGTGATATCGCGACAATCTCGCGGTGTAACCTCGACAATTTTGGTAATCTCCCGACAGTGTGATGATTTGCCGACATTTGTCTGGTGAAGTCCCGACACTCTAGTCACACATAGCTTTTTCAAGCTCAAACCATGAAAATTCAACAAAATAAACTTGCATATTGCGTATTAATTCAGACTAACCCTAACGTATCATGCAAAATATCACGTACGTACGTTTAATCTGGAATTTTTTATAATTTTTGGAAAATTGGTCCCTCCGCCGGAAAGGGCATATAATCTTCAATTTTTCCCAACTTTTGTGCGAACAATTTCAACGCAATCGCTATATTTCAGTCTATTTATTCACTTGTGTAGGAAAGCACCATCCTCCTTTTACACAGTGGTATACTTGTTTTACCGCAAACCATCCAGATTTTCAAGGTATGTTCTTGGATATATTCAACATTGACACTCTCCGGCCTCGGGACGCACTTTGCGGCCATTCCTGAGCGGCCGTAAGCACTTTCCGTCCACAAGTTATAAGTTTAAAATTTTGACGTTTAAAATAGGGAGCAAAGGGAATTTTATATAGGGTAGAGTTTATTATTCTCTTCCAAAACTTTTTTATCTGGTTTTACTTGTTTTTCAGGTTTGCCGTTGATTTTAACGCTGTTTTCGCGAAGGCCGTAACGTGCATTTTCGACGTTGAAATCCCGACATTTGGTGAATTCCCTACCGTTTGGTAATCTCCCGACACTGGACCAGTTTGCTGACCTCCCGACAATCTGTGGTGAAACCCCGACAATTTTGGTGATCTCCCGACAGCATGGTGATCTGACGACATTTGTTTGGTGAAGTCCCGACACCTTAGTCACACATTTTCGCGCATTAATTTATACATTTTTTGAAAAGCTATCTTAAAATGAAATTGATAACCTTTTAGAGCATCTTTTAAGCTTTAATTTGATGCCTATCCGACAGCCATAGCATAAAAATTAGTTGATTTATAAGCCCGTGAAGGTAGATGTACCAATAAGTGCGCGAGGATTTTTTCAAATGTTATTGTAATTGTGTACTAGTTTCGACGCTTAATATCACAAAAACTGTTCAATATATCAAGCTAATTTTTTTGTCAAAATAACTTTGACCACTTTCGAACGTTCTTTTTTCGACTTTGACCACTTTCGAACGTTCCATTACTTCTTCACATAACTCTTCGATCAACTCACATATGAGGCCGAGTGCGGGAATAGAACACGGGCCACATTGAGGAGAGGCGAATTCGGCAATAGAATGGACATATGACTTTTAACTCCACCATTGCCTGGTCCCAAGCCCAGGATGAGAAAGGAGGAGGGTTGTGAACAGGGCAAGCGACCCTACCACTTAAAAAGTATCATATGCTACAGCCAAACAGAAGGTGGAGTAAGCTGCTACAATGCAGGGACAAAGGAGCGCGAGGATGTTTTGAAATTTTATTGTAATTGTGTACTAGTTTCGACGCTTAATATCACAAAAACTGTTCAATATATCAAGCTAATTTTTTTTGTCAAAATAGTAGAATAGTATAAGCTTCTTTTGGTTGTAAAATTATCCCAATAGAGTTTGGAAACGTAGTGTTTTTATTTTTTACGCACCGCCCTTCGAAATTGTGTAACAGTAATAAGTCATTAAGTCATTTGCGGTTGTTGTTAACACTTTCGCGCATTAATATAGACGCGTTTTTAAAAGATATCTGAAAATGAAATCAATAACCTTTTAGAGTACTTTCTAAGCTTTAATGTGATACCTATCCGACAGCCATAGCATAAAAATTGGCTGATTTATAAGCCTGTGAAGGTACGTACATGTACCAATAAGTGCGCGAGGATTTTTTGAAATTTCATTGTAATTGCGTACCAGTTTCGACGCTTAATATCACAAAAACTATTTAATATATGAAGCTAATTTTTTTGTCAAAATAGTAGAATGGTATAAGCGTTTGCTGGTAGTAAAATTAATCCAATAGAGTTTGGAAACGTAGTGCTATTAATTTTAACGCACCGCCCTTCGAAATCGTGTAACAGTAAGAAGTCAAATAAAGTCTTATTTGCAGTTGTTGTTATCACTTTGTTGCATCAATTTATATATGTTTTGAGAGGCTATCTCAAAATGAAATTGATAGCCTTTTAAAGCATTTTCTAAGCTTTAATTTGATACCTATCCGACAGCCATAGCATAAAAATTGGCTGATTTATAAGCCCATGAAGGTACATGTACCAATAAGCGCGCGAGGATTTTTTGAAATTTCATTGTAATTGTGTACAGCATTTGACGCTTAATGTCGAAAATCTGTGGTGAAACCCCGACAATTGTTGGTGAACTCCCGACAATATGATGATCTGCCGACATTTGTTCGGTGAAGTCCTGACACTCTAGTCACACACAGCTTCACACTTTCGCGCATCAATTTATACACTTTTTGAAAGGCTATCTTAAAATGAAATTGATCACCATTTAGAGCACCTCCTATGCTTTAATTTGATACCTATCCGACAGCCATAGCATAAAAATTGGCTGATTTATAAGCCCGTGAAGGTAGTGAAGGTAGGTACAAGTACCAATAAGCGCGCGAGGATTTTTTGAAATTTCATAGTAATTGTGTACCAGTTTCGAAGCTCAATATCACAAAAACTATTTAATATATGAAGCTAATTTTTTTTGTCAAAATAGTAGAATGGTATAAGCGTCTGCTGGTGGTACAATTATCCCAATAGAGTTTGGAAACGTAGTGCTATTAATTTTAACGCAACGCCCTTCGAAATTGTGTAACAGTAATAAGTCATTAAGTCATTTGCGGTTGTTGTTAGCACTTTCGCGCATCAATTTAGACGCGTTTTTAAAAGCTATCTTAGAATAGAATACGTAGCCTTTTAGAGCATCTTCTAAGCTTTAATTTGATACCTATCCGACAGCCATAGCATAAAAATTGGCTGATTTATAAGCCCGTGAAGGTAGTGAAGGTAGGTACAAGTACCAATAAGCGCGCGAGGATTTTTTGAAATTTCATAGTAATTGTGTACCAGTTTCGAAGCTCAATATCACAAAAACTATTTAATATATGAAGCTAATTTTTTTTGTCAAAATAGTAGAATGGTATAAGCGTCTGCTGGTGGTACAATTATCCCAATAGAGTTTGGAAACGTAGTGCTATTAATTTTAACGCAACGCCCTTCGAAATTGTGTAACAGTAATAAGTCATTAAGTCATTTGCGGTTGTTGTTAGCACTTTCGCGCATCAATTTAGACGCGTTTTTAAAAGCTATCTTAGAATAGAATACGTAGCCTTTTAGAGCATCTTCTAAGCTTTAATTTGATACCTATCCGACAGCCATAGCATAAAAATTGGCTGATTTATAAGCCCGTGAAGGTAGTGAAGGTAGGTACAAGTACCAATAAGCGCGCGAGGATTTTTTGAAATTTCATAGTAATTGTGTACCAGTTTCGAAGCTCAATATCACAAAAACTATTTAATATATGAAGCTAATTTTTTTTGTCAAAATAGTAGAATGGTATAAGCGTCTGCTGGTGGTACAATTATCCCAATAGAGTTTGGAAACGTAGTGCTATTAATTTTAACGCAACGCCCTTCGAAATTGTGTAACAGTAATAAGTCATTAAGTCATTTGCGGTTGTTGTTAGCACTTTCGCGCATCAATTTAGACGCGTTTTTAAAAGCTATCTTAGAATAGAATACGTAGCCTTTTAGAGCATCTTCTAAGCTTTAATTTGATACCTATCCGACAGCCATAGCATAAAAATTGGCTGATTTATAAGCCCGTGAAGGTAGTGAAGGTAGGTACAAGTACCAATAAGCGCGCGAGGATTTTTTGAAATTTCATAGTAATTGTGTACCAGTTTCGAAGCTCAATATCACAAAAACTATTTAATATATGAAGCTAATTTTTTTTGTCAAAATAGTAGAATGGTATAAGCGTCTGCTGGTGGTACAATTATCCCAATAGAGTTTGGAAACGTAGTGCTATTAATTTTAACGCAACGCCCTTCGAAATTGTGTAACAGTAATAAGTCATTAAGTCATTTGCGGTTGTTGTTAGCACTTTCGCGCATCAATTTAGACGCGTTTTTAAAAGCTATCTTAGAATAGAATACGTAGCCTTTTAGAACATCTTCTAAGCTTTAATTTGATACCTATCCGACAGCCATAGCATAAAAATTGGCTGATTTATAAGCCCGTGAAGGTAGTGAAGGTAGGTACAAGTACCAATAAGCGCGCGAGGATTTTTTGAAATTTCATAGTAATTGTGTACCAGTTTCGAAGCTCAATATCACAAAAACTATTTAATATATGAAGCTAATTTTTTTTGTCAAAATAGTAGAATGGTATAAGCGTTTGCTGGTAGTAAAATTATTCCAATAGAGTTTGGAAACTTAATGCTATTAATTTTAACGCAACGCCCTTCGAAATTGTGTAACAATAATTAGACATATTTGCGATTTGTTGTCATCACTTTTGTGCATCTATTTAGACGCATTTTTAAAAGCTATCTTAACATGGAATACATAGCCTTTTAAAGCAACTTCTGAGCTTTAATTTGATATCCATCCAACAGCCATAGCATAAAAATTGTTTGATTTATAAGCCCGTGAAGGTACATGTACCAATAAGCGCGAGAGGATTTTTTGAAATTTCATCTGCTAAAGGATGAAACTCAATGTTCAATATCTCCGAGAATATGAAGTATTTTAAGCTGATTTTTTATTCCCAGATAGAAGAATGAATTCTAAAATTGTTAATTGTAAATTTATATGGGTAGCGTTTAAAGATTAGGAGAAAAAAAATTTCACGCACGCGTCTTTGAAGTCGCGCACCTGTAGTTGTGTTGAAAGTGATTTTTCGGTGTGAACACTTTGTTTAATAATTCAGACGTTCTCGCAAACAGTATGATCAAATCGAATCTTCAGGCATTTAGAACAGTTGTTAAGCTTTGTTGTAAGACCTTTCGTACATCTGTAGCATAAATTGTCGCTGAAATTTAAGAGTTTGACTTTGAGGATAGGTAATAAAACGTGATTTTTTAAGGGAAAATTGCCGTTGGAAAAAAAATCATAAAAAATTCCCGTTTAAAGCTAAATAAAAATCCTTTGGCTCAGAGTTAGATTAAATGTTGTTGTATAACATATGTGATTGACATGTGTCAGAATGAAACCGTTGCTAGGCAACCCCCGTTTTTGATGTTTTTTGCATATTACCACTCCAGATTAAAAAGGACATATCGCGGCCGGAAAGGCCCCGCTTTAGAACGCGATAAAAATCAAGGTTTACGATAAAAATTAACTTTTTCTTAAGGGTAAGCTTTGTAATGTCATAAGTATACTATACCGAAAATCTCAAGCATTACCCTTTAAGTTTTTTTTTATTTTATTTTTTTTCACGAACGCTGCGGCCGCAAAGTGCATGATTTGGCAAAAGATGCAAATTCGGCAAGATTGAACAAATAATAAAAAACGCTCATTTTTGGATATTTATTTTGTCTTGCCCTTAGCTAAATACTCACAAAGTTTGAGACCTTACCTTTTTAATCTGGAGTGGTAATATGAAGAAAACGGCGAAAACAGGGGTTATCTAGCAACGGTTGCATTCTGACGCATGGCAATCAAACAAACAAAAGTTTATTAGCATTCCCATATACATACATGGTATTGCCTATTACACTAACAGATTAAACTAGAATACATTGATTGCAGTCCTTGCTAACAGAGTGTTTCGTCTCTCTGAAGCTTCATATATAAAGTGACCCACCTGTTTACATATGAAGGGGTCAACATTATTAAAAAAGAAATTAATTCTATCTGTATTTTGTAGGTTCAAAAAAGTTTTACAATATTTGCTAATTTCATTGAATAGTGAATTTCTTAGGTCAGAATATGAAACACAGTCGAAAAAGAAATGAATTTCGTCTTCAACGTCATTTGATAAGCAGCATTCGCAGTGCCTCAAATCTCTTGGAATTTTTGGTTTTGCATGTCTACCCGTTTCAACACGTAGACAATGATTTCCTGTTCGAAACTTAGCCAGTGTTCGTCTGTGTTTCATATTTTTTATTACGTCATAACAGTTACTAGAACTTCCTGTGTCATTTGTGAATTTAGAATAAAAATTAAACTTGATGTTTAGTTGAACAAACTTCATCTGATGTACCTTAGATTCTAATTCTATTTTCTTAATAATTCTATTTAAGACATTTTTCATGGATTTCTGACTATTCTCCTCGAAAAGAGAATTTGTATCTGATATACCTTGGAAAGTTTCTAAAATTTTGTTTATTGAGGTCATAAAACTCGGATTGTCATGCAATGCAAGGGTATTTGATATGGATAGACACTGTTTTGCAATACTTTCCATGGGAAGGTCTTGAAGATGCATCCAGAATCGAAGCATATTTCGGTAGATTAGTGATTTCAAAGAAATTCTCCTAACTTCGTTCCGAGCAGCTACATTGGGTGCTCGTTTATTGAGACCAAGATTGAATTTAAAGAATTGTGAATGGAGCCTCTCAACTGGGTCTTTCCCATTTTTCAAAATTAAGTGAGTCATAAGCCCCCCATATTTCAGAGTTATATAGTAATATAGGTGAAATAAGAGCGTCAAATAGTCTATTACAAATTCTGACAGGCAGCTTAGAAAAATCCAAAAAACGTTTTGTCGCAAAGATCGAACGTCTTGTTTTATCAACAGATTTCAATTTAGAGTATGAAAAACTGCCATTACTAGAAATAGTGGAGCCCAGATATGTATAGTCTTGTACTATATCAATCTGTGAATCATTTAAGATAAATGAATAATTCTGTAAAGTTGACGTTCTAGTTTTTTGAAAAATGACAACTTTGGTTTTTTTTGTATTTACTGACATCATCCAATCTTTACAGAATTGTTGCATAGAGTTAATACATTTTTGGAGACCGCTGGCACTGGTAGAAATCAATGCTAAGTCATCAGTATAAAATAGAGAATTTAGCAAAGAGCCGTTAGGGAGAGTAATTGGGTCTAGTCAATCAGTGTTTTGAAATAACAAAGGGAGATCGTTTAAGTAAAGATTGAACAACAGTGGAGACAAAATATATCCCTGACTCCTATGTTATAAAACGACATTCAAACTAACTCTGAGCCAAAGGACATTCATTTTGCTTAAAACGGGAATTTATGATTTTTTTTCCAAGCCATTTTAGCCTTAAAAAAAACGTTTTATTACCTATCCTCAAAGTCAAACGCTTAAATGTCAGTGACAATTTATGCTACAGATGTACGAAAGGTTTTTAAACAAAGCTTAAGATCTGTTCTAAATGCCTGATGATTCGATTTGATGATACTGTTTGCGAGAACGTCTTAATTAACAAACAAAGTGTTGACACCGAAAAATCACTTTCAACACAACTACAGGTGCGCGACTTCAAAGACGCGTGCGGCAATTATTTTAAAGTTTAGTTCTGAATTCTTTGAAATAACGCTTTGTGTTTTGATTCCCTGCATCTACAGATACTGAGGATGGTGTGTGCAAATTTGCAGTTGATTGCGTTGAATTCTCAGTGTTTGAGCTTCGAAAAGCTGTGTGAGTGTCGGGACTTCAATAGACAAATGTCAGCAGATCGGCAGTTCACCAAAAATGTCAGGGTTTCACCACGAGATTGTCGGGAAATCATCAGAAAAAATACACTTTCCGTAGACCATGAAAACAGTGTTAATATCCACAACAAACCTGAAAAAGATGTAAAAACCGTTAAAAACGTTTTAGAAAAGAATAATAATCTTTACCCGATGTAATTCCCTATTCTCCCCATTTTAAACGATAAATCGTCTAGAGGTATCAAAAAGTCTGCATGTAAAACCATTTGGTTACACGTTTTAACTAGCGAGAAAAATAATTTCACCCATCAAGCATTATTATTCCAAGCTTTGTTTTTATAAACGACAAACTGCAAGGCTGATCCGACTACCTAAATCATTTACAGCATTATCGTTTGTGGTCCTTTGCAGATTTTAGTTCTATTTTGTTTTTATACCATAGCGAAAGCTATAGGATAGAAACTTATTCATTTATTAGACCGCGAAGGTACATGTTTGAACTGAAAGTTACAGGTGTAATCTAGCGGGCATTTCGAATTTTAAGCTACACCGTGATAGGTTTTGAAATTCGACTAGTCAAATCTGAAATCTGCGTACAAAAATTTATTGGTTTTCACTCTAAAACTAAAGCGAGGAAATGTTTAAGTTCATTCATACGATTGCAGATGTCTTAGAGTGAACGACACATGATTGTCGGGAGATCACCGGTGTCGGGTATTTACTATCATCCGGGGGGGGTGCACCAATGTTAGTGAAATGTCGGGGTTTCACCACAGATTGTCGGGAGGTCACCAAACTGGTCCAGTGTCGGGAGATAACCAAACGGTCGGGAATTCACCAAATGTCGGGATTTCAACGTCGAAAATGCACTTTGCGGCCTTCGTGAAAACAGCGTTAATATCCACGGTAAACCTGAAAAACAAGTAAAACAAGTTAAAAAAAGTTTTGGAAAAGAACAATAAACTCTGCCGTATATAAAATTCCCTTTGCTCCGTATTTTAAACGTCTAAATCGACTACTGGACGGAAAGTGCATACGGCCGTTCAGGAGTGGCCGCAAAGTGCGTCCCGCGGACGGAGAGTGCAAATCCCGAGGCCGGAGAGTGCATAGTGGCCGCAAAGTGCAAAACTTTCCTGGCCGGAAAGTGCATGACGGCCGCAAAGTGCATATTTTCCCGGCCGGAAAGTGCATAGGAAACTAGCCCTAACCCCTACCCTAACCCTAACCCTAACCCCTAACCCTAACCCTAACCCTACCCCTAACCCTAACCCTAACCCTAACCCTAACCCTAACCCTAACCCTAACCCTAACCCTAACCCTACCCTAACCCCTAACCCTAACCCTAACCCTAACCCTAACCCTAACCCTAACCCTACCCTACCCTACCCTAACCCTAACCCTAACCCTAACCCTAACCCTAACCCTAACCCTAACCCTAACCCTAACCCTACCCTAACCCTAACCCTAACCCTAACCCTAACCCTACCCTACCCTAACCCTAACCCTAACCCTAACCCTTGAGGTTAGGGTTAGGGTTAGGGTTAGGGTTAGGGTTAGGGTTAGGGTTAGGTTAAGGGTTAGGGTTAGGGTTAGGGTTAGGGTTAGGGTTAGGGTTAGGGTTAGGGTTAGGGTTAGGGTTAGGGTTAGGGTTAGGGTTAGGGTTAGGGTTAGGGTTAGGGTTAGGGTTAGGGTTACAGTGTACCTTCGGGGGTGTCTCCAGTATAACAGCTCCAGCATCTTAAGATTACGCTTAATATACCTAAACCCAGAAATCAAATTAAAGCTTATAGAGCTGGCTATCTAAATATGGAAACCATTTGGTAATAAAATGAATTGTCAAATTTTTTACGACGTCTAAATTCGAACGTCCGAATCAGCTTTAAAACGCCATAACTCAAAGCGATTATTGTATTTTACTAATTTGATTTGTTCTCTGGTTTCCGGACACGAAGTGCTAAAAGGCGTGTCGGCGATTTCCCATATTCAATTGCAGTGAAAAGTTACGGCATATTTTCGAAAAAGGGAGAAAAAAATTGGAATGATCGCACGGGAATGGCTCTTGACGAAAAAGTTTTCGGAAATAAGAAAGTTGCCGAAAGGTTTTTGTTAATTATATGTTAGCCTAGCTTCTGTCTAAATTTGAGGAAAATCGAACAAATTCCCTTTGAGTTGTAGCTCTTTAAAGTGTCCCCAACAAGCGAAAAATTAACTTTGAGAAAACAGCGCTTAAAATAACATATCGCTTCATAAACAAACTCCGCCCATAAAAGTTATACCGTCATTTCTCCGTCAATTTTCACTATTTTTTGATAATTTTTTTTTAATGAAAGTTCATTCTGTAAACTCTATTTTGACGCCCAAAAAATTTCAATAAATTTTCGATCTGAAGGTACTCTGTAACCTTAAGGTGATATCACAAGAAAAGTTTTTTTATTTAATCGCTTTTTAAAAATTAAAGAATAGTCTACTGGATTTTTTCGAGGCAAATAATTCAATTATAAGCATAAGCTTATAGATGAAAACTAACTACACAAGAATTAAGCTTAAACTTAAAACACGCGGCCTATCGAAAAAACAAAATTCAATCACTTTTTCAGAAACTTTGTATGCGAGTTTACTTAAAAGAAACGGTGGCTTTTTATCACAAAGTTCAACAAATTAATTAAGGTGACAACACTAGAAAAGTGTGTTTTATATATTCGCTTTTTAAAAATAAAATAATACAAGTCTACTGGATTTTGTCGAAGTCAATAATCCAAGTACAGATAAAAACTAACTACGCGAGAATTAAACTTAAAACGCGCGGTCCATCGAAAAAAGAAAATTCAATCACTTTTCCAGAAATTGTACTTACACTTTGGCTCTAAATAACTTTAAACCTGTTAGTATAGAGTTTCTTGGTAGCTGACCTCAACAGAACTGATATTCATTTTCCCTGGAAAGAAGTTACTCCTGGCGAAGTCATTCCAATCGTATAAAAGCTTATATAGAAAACAAATCCATGCATGCATGCTGATCCATGCGAGCCGGTTTTAGCATTTTTAACTCCTTGCCGTACTGTATTAAAATCCCTAAAAAGTGATTTTCCCAAAACAGCATCCTTTTATTCTTCCGCTACCGAAAATATAATAACTTTGAATTCTACAGTATGCAACTATTTTATGTCTGAAAAGTTGGATGGGCTGGCCATCGATCGAGCAAAGCGACTTCAAACTTTTAGAAACGACGCTTACAAGAAATTGGAGTGGATGGTTGATTGGCATCTGTCCGGTAAGTTGAACTGTCCAGCCCCCTTTTTACCGCTTCAGTAAAGACGACAGATGGAGATCTATGTATCCAGCCGCTGTGGTACTATTAATATTCTTTGCTCAAACGCGACCATTTTACTTTCTTTTTCACATGCGAAATAACCACCGCGATGGTCGCCATTT
>JAJGOT010000130.1:1682500-1695501 GCA_022457155.1 Cladopsammia gracilis | reverse complement strand
CCCAAGCGCCTTCAGCGGATGCTGTTGCACCTTCAGCGATACAACCTTGATGTAAAGTTCCAAAAGGGTGCCAAGATGGTTATGTGTGATCCACTGTCCCGTGCCTACCCGGATGAAGTCCCCAACCAGAACGAGTATGGTAACGAGCTTGAGGAAATAGAACTAGTGGAGGATCTCCCCATCTCTGAAGCTCGACTGAAGGATTTCAAAAAAGGAACCGCCTCTGATAGCGACCTTCAGATCCGTATGACTGCGGTCATGAAAGGCTTGCCTAGTACCCAAGCTGAAGTTCCAGCAGAGGTCAACTCGTATTTCCCCTTTCGAGAAGAAATTACAGCCCAAAATGGTTTGCTGTTCAAGGGCGAGCGTCTCATTGTACCTGCAAAGCTTAGAAAGCAGATGATGGAACAGGTTCATTCGTCCCATCTTGGCATTGAGAGATGTCTTCGCCGAGCTAGAGAAGTTTTCTACTGGCCCCGTATGAACGTTGAATTGAAAGATTTCATTCTCAAGTGTGATATTTGCAACTCACACAAGCCAGAGCAGCCTCGAGAGCCCTTAATGCCTCATGAAATTCCATCAAAGCCTTAGCAAAAAGTTGGCACAGATCTGTTCCAGTTCGATGGACGCCAGTATTTGGTTACTGTTGGTTATTACTCGTCTTTCTTTGAGGTCGATAAGCTGGAGATAGCAGATTCCAGAACTGTTATTGACAAGTTGAAAATGCAGTTTAGTCGTTATGGAATACCGGAGATAGTCGATTCTGACAATGGTCCCCAGTATGCTTCCACCGAGTTTGCAAAGTTTGCAAGGGACTGGCACTTTCGACATATTACCTCATCTCCATGCAATCCCAAGGGCAATGGAAAGGTCGAGAGTGCAGTAAAAATTTGTGAAAACATTTTGGAGAAGGCAGCACGTGGAAAGTTTGATCCATACCATGCTCTTCTAGACTATCGAAACACACCAACGGAAATTGGCTCCACGAGGGCTGTTTAGCAGACGAACACGAAAGTTGCTACCACTGACAAAGAAACTGCTAGAGCCTGAAACACCCCCGACACAGGATGTGCAACAGAAGTTAGTTAACTCTAGTAGACAAAAACGGGCTTTCTACTACAACCTGAAAGGTAAATCATTGCCTGAGTTACAACCTGGACAAACAGTCAGAATGAAGAAACCAAACGAGTCCACTTGGACTGAAGCTGTTTGCAAGAAAATGATGGGTCTTCGTTCCTATGTGGTTGCAGTCTCTGGTAATTGCACCTATCGTCTAAATCGTAGACAGCTGATATCAATTCCACCCACTGAATCCCTGCCGGCATTTCAGCAACAGCAAAGAGACAGACACCGGACAAGTGCCGACTCAGTTCAATTCTAAAGGATCTACCCCTGCTCCAGTCGTTAAGCCGGCAGCCGAACATTTCAAACTGTCTGCCATCCTACCCTACTGTTACAAGGAGTGGCCGTACGGTTAAGCCACCAGTCCGCTTTCAGGATTACACACCTTAGGAACTGTTTTTAAGGAGACTGTTTATTAAAAAAGGAACTGTTTTATTGAAATACCTTTGAGACAACATCTCGTTTTTACAAAAGGGAAGATGTTATGATATTGACTATTCTATTTTCGGTACACTTTGTTATAATTTTTCACATTTCCGGTACACGTTTAGACACGTGACCTTGAAGACTGGTGTAACTTTGACCATGTGGTCGTCTTGAAGTGAGCATTAAAGTGTTGTTGTTTATCTGCATTTACGTGATCGTAACAACGGTGTTGTGGAAACCCAGTTTTTCTTCCTTAGTTTTCGCTGTGTGTAATGATTAGCTTTAGAAACTATATCAAACACTCGAAAGCGTGTTTGATCAGATATTTAGCCTGCCTGGTTTTGTCGCCGCTCGCGATGCTAAATTTGCGAGCGGCGAAGCCACGAGCAGAATGATCAGGAGAAGGAGAAACCGTCACTGAGTTTCCTGGTTGAAAATGTGAGATCAATCAGACACCAGCCGTGAAGTAATGGAACAAAGACTAAACGCAGCAAATATTGTACGGTACCACCACTAACCACTTACGTTTAAGCTTGAGCGTAAACTGGCAAACTGCAGGGTTGTTGTTTGGATTATTATCAAAGGCTGTGCAATGCACATTCCAAGTCCCCCAGTAAAACTCCGCTCCACTTCGATGACTGCATCGTATTACTAAAGGACTGTTGCTGTTGTCCTTGAACTTTGGGCTGTTCCACGTCACTACTGTCTTCATCCGTGTCACAGTAAGGGTTTGGTTTGGTGGACAATATACAACCACTGGACCTGAATTGTCTGTGAATGACATAAGTTAACAAAATGTTTACGAATCATCAAATATGTGGAACCAATCTGATAGATGGCGGTAGAGAACTCATTTCACTTTACTAATCAAAATTGATCATGGCTCTTTTTTTTTGTTTCGTTTTCTTTCAACTTATTATGTTCAACTTATCATTGTTTAGGAGGAAATCGGTTTTGTGAAGCGACAGGTAGACAGTTTCGGCTACAGCTGCGTTATATATTTGCAGAGTATAATGTGCGATTCTGAAACGTTTCCACAACTAAACAACAGCTATTATCTGCTTTCCACATGTTTTAGTGATGAGTATACATATACTGACCTTCCAAAATAATTCTAAAAGAGCACTCTTTCTTGTTTCCACTTGCATCCTTTGCAGTGTATACAACGACGGTATTGTTGTGAAAGGTGTAGGGTGGAGTCACTCCTGGTGGTGATACCGTTATATGTGGAGCCTGGTTGCTGTTGTCTCGCGCTACAGGAATTGTCCAGTTTACTGATGCTGATGAATTTTCATTGAGACTTACATAGATATCCGAGGGACAGCTCATAAATACTGGAGGAACAACATCTGCAAGGCCAACAAGGTAAAATACGACACTAAATACAGTAGACATCACGTACTTTCATAACGTTGATGCACGGTCATTTTATAAACTTAATGAATATCAATCCCACTCGCGCATGAACATGAACACCCGTTCTTAGCATCCTTCGATAAACAAAATATTATATAGAAATTTGTAAAATTCATTAATAATTCGTAAGGGTACTGACAGATAGAAATGAGCCATTCTAATCACATGGTCACCCTGTAATCTAGATACAACTCAAAGGTGAGTTGTATCTGATATGTAAATTAGATACAACTAAGTGGCCTGTTTTTCAACAAGTACAGTGTAGTCTATATAATAATGAGCTCATTTCATAAGAAGAAATAACTAGCTGAAACGGCTTACCTAAGCACTTCAAAACTGAAGATTCATCTTTGTCCCACGTTCCGTCCTTCCTACAATGCATCACGTCTACGCCACCGTTACTCAAGAATCCATGCCTGCACTCCAAATAACAGGCAGTTCCACTGATCGGAAATGACGTGCACATATACGGATAAATGAAGCCAAATTGTGGTGACATAAGTGAAGAACACCTACGGACTAAACAGAAGAAAGAAAGCACAAGTTACATGGCTTACCAAAGGCCAGTGTAGAATTCTGCAAGTATGACCCTGTTACTTTAAGGGGCCGTAATAACCCTTTTACTTCCAGGGTCAATGATGGAGACATGTGGTGTAGTGTTCTAACTTTTGAGTCTGTCAACGAAATTCTTTGAAGTGACCATTCGAATGAAACCTCTTCAGCAGCCCTCTTGCATGGCACCATTTGTTTTTCAGTATTTTACAAAATGGAATTTGGGATCATTCTTGAATTTTGATGCTTGGCACTCTTGGGAATTAAAGAGTTAAAGACACATTGAAAAACTAGGTAAATATGTACAACTGCGTACGAAATTGGACGTTCAAAATTATAATATAATTCTTCTTTAGTCAACTTCAGTATGAAAAGATCAGCCTGATGAGGGAAGATAATGTGTTACCCAAATATTTCCTAAGCTCCACCACTGACTTAACGAAAAATGCATATATGAAATGTAAAACACTTCTTCCTATCTATTGCTTTTAATTGACCAGTTTCTTTAGGGGAGTCGTTGTAAAAAGGAATTCCTTTGCTAGCAAGGTCTAAAATTTAATGCAACTTAAGGGAGCAATTACATTTAGCACATTCAGAATTATATGGTATTATGGTTTCACTAAAATTAACCAAACTATTTTTCTGCCGTTTTCATTAAATATATGTACGTTTTGTAAAGTTGCCAGTATGGACATAGGAAAGAACCTGATATTAATACAACTGAAAAGTTTCTTTTCTATGTGTTTGTTGAAATATATTTCTTGATCATAATAGGTAGCGTTGCTTTTAGACAACCTAGTTTCAGATTTAATTCACCATTTTGTTTCGATTTTCATGTTGGCTTGAACAAAAGTCCGAATGAAAGATCGATCCGTTCCTGTTATCATCCTCAGGCCTCTGCTGGTTTGTGTTTTGGTTATAAACGACCACATGTTATTGATCTGAAACTAGTTCAACAAATGGAACGCACGATCTGAAACCAGATACAGATACCAAATTGAATTATCCACCTCCGGAGGTGGATCGTTCAGATTACAATCTAACATTAGTTTGTTTCTAAATGAAATGGAAAATCAATCGATCAATCAATCAATCAATCAACCCATAATGTTTACCTTTACAGACTGGAACAGGTCTGTTCCAGTACCCTGTGATGTGACCTGGTTTTGCTTCACACGTGATATTCTCAGCGCCAAGTAAGTTGTATCCATCATCACACTTCATTCTACAGGTTGATCCATACGTGTTGTCGCAGCTTCCGTTAAGAAAACCGTTTAGCGGCGGGAGCAATTTTTGGCATCGCAAAACTATGGAATAATAAAATAATATATTTTTTTCCTGTCCAGGATTGTGATGCGTCACTTTAGCTTCAGTTATTTTTCAGAAGGTCAGGGTGTTAAAGGAGCTTAGCATACAGGGTTTAAGAGCTCGGGCATAAAACAAGAGGCTCTAGAGCTCCAAAAAAGGCGGGGAATGAAGTTGGCACCGCATTAGTTGAGAGGAAAGTTACATTGATAGTATGGACAAGAAAAAAGGTGACTGTCTTGAAATGTTATCAGTGTTAGTAAACTCAAATGGTTTGTAACTATCTTCACAAGGATCTAACTGTTCAATGCATGTATTTGAAAACGAGCGTGGTCTTTAATACTCAGAAGTCGTATGACATGTTCCAATTTTATCATTGCATAAAAATTATCTATAATATTGGTCAGAAGACTTGGGACACTTACCCCTTTTCCCCACAAATTGTCATTGTCGTCCCCCGCCCACCCCTAATGCAGCGATGATTTTTGTATTGGGGGAGGAGGAAGGGGTGGCAGGAAATTGAAAGATAGTTTATCTCTTCGAAATAATTTGTCGTTGCGTAGTATTTCTTTTGAAGTGTCACAAGGTCTTTTGCCCTGACATGCTCAAGCATTTTAAAGTACAAGGGCGACTTTGGGATATTTTAGCTGGTAGCATCATACCCTCGATAATGACGTAAAACTTGCACATTTTAAAATTCCCAGCTTTATCACTGGCGTTGTACATCACCAACTGTTTTCCTGTGTAGTATATGCTCCTCACACCAATCGTCGCAACACTCGGTGCCACACCTGAATTGTCATTGGCTATAACTGTAGGCCAGGTTACTGTTGTGTAGTTCTTCGCCCTGTCTGCATAACGTCTTATATCATTGGGGCATGTATAACCAAACGAAGGACTTTCCACATCTAAAGTGACAATGACAAATAGAGTGATTATTTGTCAATATACAGATCCCAGAAAGGCGTTGAAGTGGCTTCCAGCTAGTAGGAGAAGTGTGTGAAGAACTAGAACTAACCTGGCGTAGTATGACTGAAAAGGAATGGACCGAAGACTTGGGGTGGAGAACTTGGGAGTAAGCCCGTTCGTGGACGTCAATCGGAAGCTAGGAGGTAAGAAGAATCGCTACGGCCCTATGTTCCACTTAGGCTTATCAGAAACAATCCAGGAAGGGAAAAGGAGACATTGAAATACTTCCAGTCTAAGCTCCCGTAAGAGTACAGCCTAGGGATGCAAGAAATGTGTCCGTAACTGGAGCTAGCCGCTAACGGGAACGATTCAAGGCGGCCGCAAGTAGAGCTGTCCGCATACGATAGTTTCCCTCTACAGAGCTTCGACTGTATTAGGCAAAACTATAAACTGACCTTTACAAAACGCACTGGTGCTCTTTGACCACTGTCCATCACTAAGACAGGAAGCTACTGGTTCCCCTTGCAGCCTGTAGCCCTTGGGACATGAAAAATGACACGTGGTGCCGTATACTGGGGAGCCTGTGCACGAACTTGGTTTTACGTAACCATCGTTTGGTGGTTCCAACGAACTACAACGAACAACTATGAGAAAATGACGTAAGTTAAAATGATTTCTTCTATAATTTCTATCATTGTTTTTTTTCTTGTGCAAATGTGCACATATAAATATTGCATTTTGGTATGGAAAACTTGCTGTTACATGTATCTGTATCTTGGTCTTATCCTTTAATTGTGACGACAAAGATGACGCAGCATGGATATATTTATATTTACATTTTAATTAATAGCTAAACTTCTGAAAATGTGATCAACCGAAACTACGCAATTTCACTACAGCTAGCCCATACAAGGGTTTTTATGACCCCGATCAGCCCAAAAATCACAGAGGAGAGAGAGAAAGGGAGGGAGAGCGAGAAAAAAAAAGTCTAGCAACAGTCTTTAGTTTCTATATTGTGGGGTTTGGAGTGGAATGAACGACAAAAAAAAAAAAAAAAAAAAAAATGGTTGGCTTACTTTGACAATGTGGCGGTTGTCCTGACCACGTGCCATTTTCCTGACAGACTCTCTCAGTTGAACCGTTTATCTGACGATAACCGATACCGCAGTACAAAAGACATTTGTCACCAAAGACGTTATACACAGAACCGGCTCCACAACCTGACTGGATACTATGAGGAGGAGGGAGGAGGCGGGGGCATGTGACCACTGAAAAAAATGATAAATTTGTCAAACTTTAGAGTGACAATATGAAGACCACTCTTTACCCGACAACCTTTAAGACAAACACTCAATGAAAAATAAAAATTAAATTAAATTAAAATTGCGCGGAGAGCTAGGAGATGGATAAGGCACCTAACGACCTTTTATTGGCAGATGTAACATAAATTAAGCACATATAATAATTATTCATTGTGGGTAGTTATAATATCCGAAACAATACGAAAAACAGCAGCAACAACAAGAAAAGGAAAGCAAAAACGTAACAAACATAAGAGGAGTTTTTATCTATCTAGTCTTGAATTAATATATCAACAGTCCAGTTGACTCAGCAGTACAGGTTACGAGCAAGCTTCATTGGGATGATACACTTGCAGTGTACATAAATTAATTACAATGCGACTTACATTCACACTGTGTTTTGTTACCAGTCCAGAAGCCGGTAGAACTCGCCGGATTCTTTTCACAAACCCTATTGGCTGAGCCTACCATGGTGTGACCAATGTGACAGGTGAAGGAACACTCTGAGCCATACATGTTGTCCTTGGTACATTGTTTCATGCCTCCACCTGGAGCATATAACCTGGGCAAGCATCGAACCACTGGTAAAAAGGACCAAACAATGACATTAAATACATAGATTCCATTTTGTTATATCACTTACTCACAAGGTAATAATTAACCTGGCGAAAGTAAAAAAAAAAAAAAACATAACTCGTAGCAAAAACCGATGTGGTATGACGGTTTAAACGTTAGACACAAATTCATACATAAAACATGTATGAATTATGCCTTCCCTGACCCCGTTGCTTGCGTTGTGTTTTAATATACAATTAACAAATAGCTACCTGACACGAAGACTTTAAATCTGCATTCGGCAACATTCCCTGCTTTATCAGAGGCTATGTACCGGATGTTGTGTTCACCTGCGGAGAATCTCTGCCCAGGTCGCTTCCCCGAGTGCGATATATTGGGAATGACGCCGGAGTTATCTGTAGCTGTTGGAGGAGTCCACGTGACTAATACTGACGTTGTACCCCGATCAGCGGTTTCAACGATATTTGATGGACAGTTTGAAAAGGTGGGCCCTGAGACGTCTTGGAATAAAATACAAAAATAAATAAATAAATAAATAAACGAATAAATAATTTAAGAAAGTGTTTATATGTCTTTGAAGAAAGGGAGATAACTACGCGCCCTCTAACAAAAAAAAACTTTTAACGACTTAAATTAAACTATCTTTGAACGTTTGAAAGAGGTATTATTACAGCATACACTAACCTGTGCAGAATGGGTTTCCCAATGGGGTCCAGTTCTTATTCTGTGCACAAGTCTTGAGCCCAGGCCCTTGGAGCTGATAGCCTCTCTTGCAAGTAAAGCGACACTCTGTTGCATAACCAAGAGATGCACTCGAGTTTGCGCAGACGGGCGGGTTAATGACCAGTCCCTCGGATTTGATAGTTATGGCAGGACATGTCACAGCTGTAACGATTCAATAAAACGAAAGGAACTTTATTGTATGTTGAGTGGTATGTTGGTGTACCATTGTTACTTTTGCTAATAAGTGTTCTAAAATGTTGTAGTTTTTCGTGGCTTTGCATTCGAACAACTGGTGATGGATACAGAACATCCGAAATTGTATTTATTGTTGTAAGGGTCATTTCTTTCCTGCTGGTTTCCAAAAACTTTGAAAACAAAATCAATTAATAAGCATAGAAAAGATAGCTGACAAACTATCACTGAAAAAATGGAGTGTTTTAACTGACGAACAAGGCAAACGTAGTCATATATAGAAACAACAAAAATAATGCAATAAGAAACCTGCAAACGGATCAAAACGCAAGAACTTAAATTCGTCCTAAGCGGATGAGAAGGCAAGTACAAAAAGTCAGAAAACAATTTCTTTGATGTTTTTATATGCATGATTGTTGATAGTTTACGTTTTTAAAGCAAACCAATAGAGCCCCTGATCATGATAATGATGATTAATCATCATCATCGTCATCATCGTCACCATCATTATCATCATCATCATCACCATCATCAAAACCATCATCGAAATCATGACCGTTATCCCCGTATCTCAGCTTCACTTTTTAACTGAATATTTTACTGGACAATCGCTAAAGCAAAGCTTTGATTTGCATCTACTTTGTCAATTGCAGTTACCTTGGCATTGAAGTGGTGTTCCACTCCACTGCTGGTTTTCCTGACATGTTCTTCTTATAGATCCATTCACTGCCTCGTATCCCAGCTTGCAAGTGAAGAAACATGAAGTGCCATAGTTGGCGGTAGGACCACTGCATCCGTACCCAGTCTTTAGCGCATGGTCAGGGGTATCCAGAGCAGGACACTCAACAACTGCAACGTAGAAATTTTAAAACATCATTAATGTCTAAAATGAAACACAACATGCTCGACATTTTAAGATAGTCGACCAAGGGAAAAACAAAAATTGTTCATTCCCGCTAGACGGCATATACATAAAATAATACATGTAGAAATAATATTGTAAGGCTGAGTATTGTTTTACTCCTACTGTTTCTTACCATCGCAATGAGTAGCATTTCCTGTCCAATGTGTTTGGTTTGCTCCAGGAACCCTGTCGCAGTTTCTAACCGTGGATCCCTTCAGCTTATATCCCCTGTTGCACTGCATGCGACAAACGCTTCCATACACATTCCCACAAACACCAGACTCCAACCTGCCATTTGCAGGTGGAAGAAGTACGGGGCATCGGAGAACTGAATAAAGAAAAGCGAATTAACAGTTACAATGAATAAGGAAAAAAAGAATAAGAGTTATACCTTCCATGCGATGTAATGTTTCTATGCAATAACGACATGCCTTTAAAATCAAACAAACAACAAAAGAAACAAAATTTTTCTTTGTTAAATAATGGCACCTAAATTATTGGGTGACTATCAATGTCAATAGATTAATAATTGAGGCTTAATTTGTGTAGACTTTTGCTTCCACCCGGATATTTACGATGTTGTTCTCCATTTAAAACGCATCGAAAAGGAGTGAGCGAGAAAAATTATGCTCAGTGGCATTTACACACGTCATTTCTATGATAAAAATTTGTAAAAGGTTTGTTAAAGTAAACAGTGATTGAGTGTCAATTTCTTACAAGTAGTTTAATATCTAACCAGTCGATAACTGGCCATGTTATTATTCAGTTATTTATATTACCTTGAACGTGAATTTTGAAGTAACAGAACTTCGTATTTTGTGATGGATCGGTAGCGGTGTAGATGACAGTATGGCTTCCTTCAGAGAACTCGTGTGGTGACGTCACATCCGGTACAACAGTGACAGTGGCATGTTCATTATCTGTAGCTTTCACTGGATCCCAGGTCACTGTGGCTGTGGTTTTGCCTTTGTCAGCAATGACAGTTTGTGCTGATGGACAAGTTTCTCCGAATGAAGGTGGCTGCGTGTCTTTAATACAAATAAAATACAACGGAATGTAACCATGATATAACATGATAGTAATTACAATTCGACAATATAAAAAAATGGGGGTCACCGAGTCAATGAGGGTGTCTTTAACAGATTAGTCTGCTACCATGGTAACCTGTTCCATTACGATAATAACCATAACTTGTTCACCAATGACTGGGCATTTGTTTGATACTATTATTGTAGCTATAACTGATAAAGAATGGCAGTATTGATCCATCAAAGTGTGCAAGTACAGGTACTGGAAACTACTAGAAGTTATGAGCCACCCTAAGTACTACGCTGATTAATAATATTATTTGTTAGATGTGGCAACACTGAGCAATGATGTCTTACGGTCATTTGCTCTTCGTTGCTTATTAACCGTTTACATAATGCCCGATATTGGTTGAAAGGGGTTTTTCGTTAACCCTTACCTTGACAATGAAAGCCACCTTGTGTCCAACGCCCATTATCGCACTTAGATGAGCTCTGCCCATATCGTGTGTAGCCCGGCCTACATTCGTAAGAACACGTTTGATCGTGTAAAGGTTTTGTTTTGCAAATGTCAGGGGTTATGTCTC
The DNA here is from genome assembly GCA_022457155.1 of Cladopsammia gracilis. Lineage (NCBI taxonomy): Eukaryota > Metazoa > Cnidaria > Anthozoa > Scleractinia > Dendrophylliidae > Cladopsammia > Cladopsammia gracilis. Next base: position 1,684,463 of record JAJGOT010000130.1, on the reverse strand, counting down.
CATTGTCAGGTGGGGCCAAAGGAGTACACTCTTGAACTGAAAAAACAAAAGGTCACTGCAGAGGTTAGGAGCTTTAAAACCTTATACGGTATTTGGTCAACTTTTGGTTCGTCTTCTAGTCGTTGAAGTGGATTTTCTCTGGATTGCGAATGAAATAAATAATTTCTATGGTTGCGTTTCGCTTTGCTTCCCAGGTAACAAGACTTACATGTACTAAGCTAATGATTCCCAACAGTTATAGTTGAAGAGTACCTCGTTCCCGAGGGTTTGGACCGGTCCTGCAGAGATTCTGAGTTTTATGCAATCGTTCAGTAGCCGTTCATTTATCCTTGAGACACATTTTGGTAAAGTTTGGCGACAACCGGTTGCTATGGTAACGAGATATGACGTCATAAGTAACATATGGTCAACCCATTTTGACGAAAAAAAGCGTGTTTTTCACCTTTTTTCAGCGAAAAAACATATAAAATGCTACCAAAAGCATCAAAATGTTTGATTGTATGTTATTTTGCAATTTCTGCATTTTTCTGATAATTTTGAATTTTTAGTAAAATTCAAGATGGCGGCCACCTTGGCGGCCATTTTGGATGACGTCACGGACCCCCAGCAGCGCCCCTACCCATAATATTTACCTTATCTTGTAGAGCACATCGCGGGCTATCTATTAGATGTAAAATATTTCCGAAATATTGCAACATCGCAAAAACCCAACGGGGGGTTGCACCCCCCCCCCCACCCCCTTGTACCACGGTTGGGGTATACGTTTGCGTGTACGTCCGAGGATTAAGACATATCCTAAGTATTGTTTCTCAACAATAGCCTATTGTTGGAATGACAATAGACTATTGTTAAGAAACAATACTTCGGATATGTCTTAACTTAGAGGGTTTCGTGAATCCGGCCCCGTATTTGTTTCTCTTTATTTGCAACTCCTTTATTTGTAATGTAATCCAAAAATTATAGTACAATTAATCTTCGGTTGGAGAGAGAAAACAAAAAGTCAAACCGAAAGAAATAAGACAACAAAACAAATAATGAGTGATCCTCGTAGTATGCTCTCAGCTTAAGCAGTTGAAAAAAAAAGAACATGGAATTAAGTAGAAAGCATACTGCGAGGATCACAATATGATATTTATTTTCATATACAGCTATTTCAATTAACGTTGTCGGATCCTAAAGCTCAAAGCCACGACCGCAAGGTAGTATGAGTAGTTGTGAATAGCTATACTACCTTACTACCATACTATCTTGCGGTCTTGGCTTTAAGCTTTCATCCGACAACGTTAATTGAAATAGCTGTATTCACATTTATAAAACAAATAATGCTGGTGTGACTCAAAAATTATTTTACCTTGGCAGTTTGGAGTTGTTCTTGGATTCCAGCGCCTATCACTTCCACAGTAAGAAGATGAAGGTCCATTTATTTTAAAGCCGCGATTACACGTAACCATACACCTCGTCCCAGAATTTACCTGCGTTTGAACCCTACAAGGGTAGGACAACTGTCCGTTGCTTGGAGCTGGCCAACTACTTGTGTAACAAGTGGTTCCTTTGAATGAACAAAATCAAACATTAAAGTGCCCCTGCGATAAAATTTTATAATTGTTTTTTATTTCATTTTTCGAAAGAAAATATTGTAATTACTGACCAGTCCAAACCGCTTTTCAATCAGATCATGGGAAAGCGGTTTTTTTTATGACTGTACTTTTCTCATTTTCACGGCCGCCATTACATTTGTATGTTCCAGTAGTTTCAAAAGACGTCACGTTACGTCCAGTGACGTCAAAGACTTGCGGTGTGTGAATACAGCTTATTTAGTATGCAGAACACGAGTTTGGCAATCTGAAAGCTCAAAATTCCCGTGCCGCATACTAAATAAGCTGTATTCACACACTGCAATTTTAAGCTAGTGAGTCTTCGGCGTCACTTTCTCTGGCTTCTTTTGAAACTACTGGAACATGCA
>JAJGOT010000130.1:1577500-1677500 GCA_022457155.1 Cladopsammia gracilis | reverse complement strand
GAAAACTTGCCCAAACACATTTCTTTGGAAAAATGGAAATGCATAATGACTACTAATTTTAGTTCGAAATCTGGGAATAAGGGCCTGGGCGCACTACAGTCAAAAACAAAAATTAACCCGTGCAAAATGACATAAAAACAGAAACATTCCACAAAAAGCGTGTCCCACCGGAGCGGTTTGTTTTGTTTTCCTCGATTTTTGCATGGGCTAATTTTTGTTTTTGACTTTAGTGCGACCAGGCCCTAATCCCGAACAACAGTGCTGCAAATGTCCTAAAATGTTCATAAAACTGTAGGTAACCAAACGTTAGCACGTTTATGATCAATAAACTATATTTCATTTGTTTGAGATAATGTATTTCACTGTTAATGAAGCGTCTCATTGATAAGAAATGTTTATATCAAACATTGTACAGCACATGTCATGAAATAAAAAGTTGAGTTAAAATTGCCATGGACTCTACAAATTCGAAGTACTCGAAGACAAGCATGAAACAATTTCTTGAATTCGAGAAATCGTGACTGAAAGCTAGGCGACAGAACTTTCGCATACTTAATTACGGGTTTGCCCCTTAAGGCTGTAAAGGGCCGACTTAATCAGTCTCTTTCGGTTTCCATTCAGAGTTGTGTTTGTATTCTTTAAGGTCTGAAACACCATTGCCAAAATTAACATGACCTTGAGTTTAGACCCTAAAAAAGAAAATATTTTTAATACTGTTTTCAGGGCAACGCACCCAAATTCCTTTACTAGTTTTCAGTACAATCGAAGAGTATATTCAACATGACACGCAGATTCGTGGTCTAAACGGATGATACTTCCGAGTCGAAAGCATATTATATTTCAGACAAATGAATCTCAAAATTAACGTAGAAAGGCTGGATATTTACAATGCTGATAGTCTTAATAGCTCTATGCCAAACTTAACGCTTTCACTCTAAGAAAAAAAAAAAATTGAAAATAATACTTGATAAAAATGCCAAATTTCATGTTACGAAATATTGAAAATGCGAACAGAAACAATATTGTAAGGTACTGCTGCATGATTACATCATTGATTCCTTTAGTGTTTACTGCAATTTTTGATACCTTGTCCAGTTTAGTGATATTGAAAGTTTTTAAAGTGATACTGAGGGATTCTATGATATGTATGGAGTCTTTTAATTAACGACGTAAACTGACTGAGGAAAGAAGCCATACCGTGTAGTCATTTGCATCGAATATCAACTGAGAATTTTAATTTAAAGTATTATAAGCCGTCGTATTGAGTATGCCTTGTGTATACATTACCGACTATATAATTGAGTAGCTTATTTTGTTAGAGTATATATTCTTATCGCACTCCCTGCATAAGTTTTAAAGCATCATTTTGAAATCGAAAACAATTTTAAAACTTTTATCTGAAATCGAGAAATCACTAAACCGAAACGCTTTCACCTTCAAATAAAAACTATTGCATACTAAACAAACTTAGGGAGTTTGAACCTTAATGAAAGGTAGACTTTAGTCCACTATGGTTTCGCATTAAATATATGTCTTTAAAATTTCTCTCACTGTCGGTTTTATGTCACTTTGAAAAGTGAAATTACTATAATAGAAAAGTATTCAATAAACCAAGACTTGTTCAATTAATTATCAGTTTATCTGATCAAACGCGACAGGCGAAGTTACAAATGTATCCCAGCGTGTTGGTTTTGGAACATATTTTTGAGAAACTTCTATAAGGGACAAGAGTTACGGGAAATTGAAAATTAAAAGTTTCAAGCTGCACTCTGAATGATTTCAGTTCGAGTTTGACGTAAGGTTGGTAGAATGCATTGTTAAAGCTCGGCCGTTTGTCAAAGTGGAAGTAAACGGATGTGGAATTGTTTCTTGATAGTATTCAAACATTCACTGTTCCGTAATAGTTAGCTCCATGGAGCCCCTTTGCTTCCAATATCAACAGTTTATTTTCAAGTACACTGAAAATGACCATGAATGCCTTTTAATTTGCAAGCAATAATCATTGTTTTGTATTTTTAAATGCACTATCATTTAGCATCCATCAGTATATATTTCACTGAGTGTTTTTCTGCGTTTCGTGGACTACACTATCACGAATTAGGATTTCAGACTTAACCCTCGGACTTACACGCAAACAAATGTTTGCGCATGAAAGCATCTTGTACTGCTCGATTTCTACAACTGCATTAAAAGCAACCCTTCTATTATCCCCTTCAGAACTATGTCAATGGTGTCCCTTCGGACGACCCGTCTGAATAAATGCGGAAGTAAAATTTATTTCGCTTAAGAGTGTGTTTTCACGGGATCCTATTTTCGAGGATCGCATTATTGAAATTCGCGAAAATTAGATCGATTCCGCTAAAATTCTATGCCACACAGTAGTTGACTAACTTATTTTATCAAGTACCTAAAACTAAACTCTTCAAGTTAATACATGTTAAGAAATACTTACAAGGTCCACAGCCACCACATCCTTCCACATAATTCCAAGGTATAACCGCAAGTGTTAATACCAGAGCAACAGCTAACTTGGGAAAAAAGTGCATATTTGCGTCTTACCTGAAAGAAGCAACAAAGGAAATTTCAGCAGACGTTTATCCTAGTAACTAAATATGTGCATAAAATATAAGCCGATGTTTTGAGGCAGTTTATTATCTCGGTACTAGGTTAAAACCCCGTATCAGCTCTGTCGCGACAGTTATTTATTTAAGACGCGGAAAAAGTTATTTCTAGAAGTTTACTCACTCAAGCCCTTGATCTGTTCTGCAAACGGTTCAGAAAGGAAGTGCGATTTTATAGGGTAAAAAAGCTATAAAAAAGATCCAGGAGATGCATTTTAATTATCATTACAACTGAAGGGATAAGTGAGTGTTATAACTAATCGATCATATGATTGTGAACTGATAATATTATTAATAGCGGTACCATCCGGGGAGGGGTTTGGGCAGATCAGAAAGGTCGTCGAGTTACCCTTATTGTTTAAAAAGACTTCCTTTCTTTTTTTCAGTCTTCTTGTTTTTGTAAATATTACCGGTTTGTTTGCGTTTGAAATTCTTGGTTCAATATTCTTGGTGCTTGACACATGCAATAATTTACGACGTACGAACGTGAATTTTCATTCATCAACTCTACATTCTAAGGCCCCGTCCACTTTAATGCGTTTTCGTTTGAAAACGCATTTTTTATGCGTTTTTACCGATCGTCCACACTAAAACGATTAAAAACGGAGAATGAAATCGATGAAAACGGAGGTTTTCGAAAACGCTTTTCAAAGTGGAGACTTTTGAAAGCGCAAGTCTATCGTTTTAGTGTGGACGGCAAAAACGGAGCTTTTTAAAAACGTTTAAGTCACAACTAGTCACAACGCATAGTATTGCTGACGCTATTGGAGCATGAGTATTGAACAGAAAAAAACGTCTGAGCAGAGCCTGGTGATGAATCGGGGAACCAAAAACGGAGGTTTTCAAAAACGCATTAGTGTGGACTGGGCCTCAAAGCGTTCTCGAAAACCTCCGTTTTCACAGATAAACATCTTCGTTTTTGATAGTCTTAGTGAGGACGATCGGTAAAAAACGGATAAAAATTATGCGTTTTCAAACGAAAACGCATTAGTATGGACGGGGCCCTAGACACATATTTAAGACCGTTGTTGTCATAAAATAATCATGTAATCATTTGGGTACAACTAACTTATTTTCTTATTTTGTATGGAAAATTTAGTCAGTTATGAAGTACTGCCTGAATTTCAATGCTATTAATCTATCTTAATGCAGAATCAAACATGATCATTGGCCGCACACATATTCCAGATCGTTACTTCCGAAATTATTTATAGACTCGTTTAGTAAGGAAGGAAATAAATGGCCTCTTCCAGACTATTGCGTTGTTAGTATAATCTAGGAGAAATAAATAGACCTTCATTTGTTCCAAAAATAATTAAACATCAACCGAAATTTTAGTCAAACTTACCTTGTATTATTTTTAGTGCATTGAGCTGGAGTTCGAGCCCTACTCTGTGTGTGTTCTTCGTTAGTCGTTGTTATGATTATAAGTTTATGCCACAGTCAGCGTGCGCTGAAACGGGGTTAGGGGGTCTTTATTCTACGTGCGCATCATCATAAAATGATGCAACATAATACTATTTTAAGCTTAATCTATCTGTCACGGCCCGTAATTAAAATCAATCTCTATTTGCTTCTTTTAAACAAAATTGACAGCAGTTGTGCATATGATCATAATAAGAGAATAGTAGTAAGCTCACCGGAACACTTAACTACCGGGAAAGTCTCTTCTAGGTAAGTCCCTTTGAAATGGAAAGTGAAAGTGCTCTCTAAGCAAATTTACTGGAGCGGATTATGTTAACTAACCGCATCGCTAATTTTCTCGCCATTCAGCGGTAGTAATTCTTCCGTGTTGTAGCTTTTTTGTCGAGCTTTCGGTATAAAGGATTTCGCTGGTCCACTCCATTCTGAACATTGAAAAATTCAGACCACACGTGTCAGTTCTCCTAAAGTGAATTGCGTAGGTAACGCTTGTAAAGGCGTGAATAATTTTATTTGCTCAGTCCAGTGTTTTGCAATACCTCTGTTTAAAAGCCAGTCTGGACAGATATCTCCTAGCTGTCCTATTTCAATAATAATAGTTTCTATTTTACTGTAAACAGTTATTTGCGCATGCCGACTTTGCATAAACAGACCATTTCTCAACATGTTTTATACAATTGTCGTTTTGTTTTGTTCATTTTTTTTGTCCTCGAATAGCCTGATATATTTCCTGTGTAGATGAGTACTATCAGGATGCTGCTAAAGTGGATATGCACGCTGTCTGTACTAACGCTGATTCAAGAAAGAACTGCAAACTTTTATGCAGGTAAAAAAAACACTTTATTATATCCAGTGGTTAATATACGGTTACCGGCCAGCTTGTCGGAGTTCCATGTGTGACATTTGCAATCGTGCACTGCAAATATGTCAGTTTTCAAGTATCAGTTTCGCTGCCTCCGGCGCAGCGCTGGTTGTAGTGGAAGCAGTTCGGTTCGGCGCTTTTCTAGCCTCTCTGGGATGGAGGGAATAAGCAAAGAAGATTGAACACAATTTAGTAACACAAACGCGGATATTCGCCTGGAACTTCGAGTCTTTAATAACAACTGATAAAAGATTGTTTATACTGCCTTTGTGCTCAACTAAAAATTTAAATCCTCAATCTATTTATGGAAAATCAATTAAGGTTCAGTCGTAAAGCGAATTCATTATTGTAACACCAAAGTTGCACCAATTGCAAGTACGAAAATGACAGACTAGGATTTTAGCCTTCAGGATTTTCGAAAACCGATGTACACTTAAAAAATCCATTTGATTTATCGCGCTGCGTAAACCTTTAAACTCTGGTAGCAATTCAATATCTTTTCTCGATGTCAAGGGACACTACCCCGCCGAAATAACAAAATGTATACAATTCGCTTGCCTTATTTCTATGTTATATCGGCAAATACCACCAAATATAGAACTTCTTTGGATTAAAATATTCATTAGAGCAAAACAGAAGCAGTAGATTGGAGACAAAGTGCAGGATTGCAACGATGGAAGTGGAACTGTTTGATTTCAAGACAGGTGATCAAGAAATCACAATTGGCGTTCTTGACGATTTCTTTTTTTTTACTTTTCCAGTGCTTAATTTGTCTCTTTAGTTAATTGTTTTTGCTTCCATTACATTTGGCGATTTTTGCCTTCGTATTTCAAGAAAATTTAGCAAGCTTAAAACATAAGCTACTGCGTCACCTTAATCATGGCGAAACACGATATATCAGTCAGGACGGTGTCCCTTTAACCGATATAAGAGAGAGATTTTCTCTTTGCAGCCGCCATATGCAGCCCTCCGTGTCTCCTGTTTTCAAACACCACTGACATCATAGCTATCGACTACAAAACGTCAGCAGTGCATTCTGTGGTCTCTGGTTTAACAAGAGCTGTGGCCCTTGATGTCCATTTCAGCATAGGATACATATTTTGGAGTGATGTGACGGAACAGAACATTAAACGCTCTGGCATTGATGGGTCAGGCATGATGACAATTATCAGTAATGTTGGTGTTTGCGACGGACTGGCAGTGGAATGGAGGACATCACAGCTATACTGGACTAGTACAACACACGACACAATATCAATATCGGACTTAGCTGGCAATAACCAGCGAACTTTGGTTTCCTCGGGACTTGATGAACCTAGAGATATCGCTTTGGATCTAGATAATGGGTGAGTGGTTATGAAATTCATCTATCTTTATAGGGACTGTTCGTTAATTATGGCTAAGAGGGGGCTGTTGTTTATTAAAAAAAAAAGTCACAGTGAAAAACGTACCCCCAATATTCCGTATTTACCAAAAAAAAAAAAAAAAAAAAAAAAGAAAACCCTAACCTCCCGACTTATGTGCTGTACAAAATCTGTATCCCCCCTCCCTCCCTCCGTTTGATCTGAAGTTTCCTCAGTCCCAGTTCACTCGTCCAGGTAGTGCATAACGCCTGGGAGTTAATTGTACAGAAGGAAGATGAACAGCGAAAAACGGTCGAAAAATCCTATCACAAAGCCAATTATAAACATAACCTGGGCTGAAAAACGATCTAACATTGAAGCACCAAAGGTGGGAGTTTTTATGAGAAAATCCCTAAAAAGAATTGACATGAGAAGATGTATTGTTGGCCCCGAGAAGCGTTCAATATAAAGCAGAAACATTGTTAATAATACAAAAACTGAAACATTGTCAATAATACCAAAACTAAAAATGTAGCCCCCAATTTTTTTGGGGGGGAAGTGAAAAATGCGCCCCCAGTTTTCAATACTTAGCAAAAATGTACCCCCCATTCTGAACACTGGCCCCCTCTTAGCGATAATTAACGAACAGTCCCCTAGTTCTAGTTATCAGTCGAAAGTGTATAAAGTTTGAGGTTGAAAATGAATGCCTTATCTTAAAAATAGTCAGTTAACAAATATATTTTGTCATTACCTAAATAAGACAAAAAAAGATTGTCGAAACAAACATTGATGCACTTAACGAACGACTATATGCTACTTTGTATGCTTACAAACGTCCTCTATGAAGTACTGAATTGTTGGTTGGCCTGGTGATGGACTAGTATCCCATCTAAGGGGATCCCGAGAAACAATACTTCTAGTTGCTTCATGCTACAGAAGCCGGGTTAAGCTACGGTCGAGTAGTCGACCTGTGGCTCGTGTGTGACTTTACCTTCCTTCCCAATCTACCATACCTTCATGATTGTGATTGACTCTTCTAACTACTGAAACAAACTATAAATAACTTTCAATTGTGTTTCTATATTGGTACTATCCTTTATCATTACAATGAAAACGTAACGCTAATATTCATTAAATTGAGCCAGTGATCCACTGATTGGCTTTCCTAAGCTTCCTCTCTCCAGCTGGCTTATTGTTCACAATACTGCACATATCAGAAACCTCGCCTGAAAGTATGATAATATTTATTTATTATCTGACAGATTGATGATTTGGACAGACTGGGGTGCAAGCCCAAAAATCGAAAAAGCAACCTTAAGTGGAGCTCAAAGAGTTTCCATAGTAACAGCAAACCTGCAGTGGCCAAATGGCATCGAGCTTGACACAGGAAACCAGCGTATTTACTGGGTGGATGCAGCAATGGATAGAATAGAGTCTGCCGATTACCATGGCAACAACAGGGTACTTCTTCTTCGGTACACTGGTATCCATCCTTTTGGAGTGGCCCTTATTCCTCCCTTCTTGTTTTCCACTGATTGGGCTTTAAGAAGTCTTATTCACAAACTGGACGCCACCACTGGCGATTATGTGACAAGCAGTTACAGCATCAGTGGCAGGCCCATGGGTATTGTGGCGTACGACATATCGAGACAACCATCTGGTAAAGCATTTTCTTCTTTTTTAACTCGTGAACGCGCGAGGCGTTGAACAAGTTATAGGGTATGGGAAAAATATGCAAATTTTCCCCCTTTCATCGCTCGATCGGTTGTAAACATTGAACCCGCGATATGTAATGGTCACCTGCCTTATACAGTGTCTGATACTCTCTTACACGTCAAGGAAGTTCTCGACCCCCTAGGCTCCCTTAATTACCTAGGTTTGCTGCTGCTGTCATGGAATTACGAAAAAGGCTTCAACTTAACCCTCGGACGTACACACAAACTTATAACCCCACGGTGCGGGGGGGGGGGGGAAGGGTAGTTTGCTGCAACCCCTCTCTTGGGTTTTTGTGATGGTTTTTATCTCGTTAATGCGCATGCGCATTAACCCTATTCGGCCGGGGGGGGGCACAAAGTGCCCGCGCTAACTTTGAACGTTCATAACTTCTTTAATATGTATTCAAACGCCATCAAACTTTGTGACTTTTCTTAAAATTTATCTGGCAACAATTTCGTATGACAATTTTTTGATCACGTGACTTGATGTTTCCATGGCAACAAGATTTTGACAGCCATGTTTTTTGAAATTTGCATATTTGTACCTTTGAATGAAGAAAAACAATGTTTATTGGTATAACTTTTATATTTTTACGTCATTTAGTGTTTATTTATTGGTTTTGATTAATTTTGAGTCAATTTGGACAGTTTTTAAGAGGTTTTAAAAAAATTCAGAAATCCAAGATGGCGGATCCAAGATGGCGGCCGTATAACTAATTACCTAATAACTACGTCATATGACGTCATCGTTCCATGGTGCGGACCGCAAAGGAGACAGTTTCGGGCGTACTATATACCCTCTAAGTTTCATTGTCGTAGCCTTAATGTTCTTGAAGTTACGTAGGGGGGGGGGGGGCACAATGCGACAATGCGCCCCCCCCCCCCCCCCCCCCCCCAGGCTCAGGAACTCAAAAAAAAGCCCAGGCCGAATAGGGCTAAACGAGATTTAGGAATCAGTACGAAAAAAAAAAGGGACAAAAGTTGTTAACAAAATTTTGTGAAATTTTGTGTCCGGGGGATTTCTTCTTTCTTCTTTATAGAAGCTATATTAGGGTATTGATGATATGGTTGGTTAAACCGGTTAGGATTTCAAGAACGGCGTCACATACTGCCACTATAATTTTTGGGGAGCACCCCCGGAGCTATTGTTAATTTCCCTAGGGTATTGGGATGTCAGAACTTGTCATGGCCTTGCAATATCTCACATTTTGTCACCGCAATGCAAAGGTATTAAAGTCCTTATTAAGTTTCCATATCAGTATTATTAGCTCACGTTACCTATCAGTGTTTCAAATTTTCATTTGTCGTAAAGCCATTAAAACTGCTTTAGAAGGGTAAAAATAGGTGAAATGCGTTTTCTTGGGAAACGCAGTTTGAGAATTATACGGTGTAATTTTACGAATGAGACGTTTTAAGAAAGTTAAATGGGACGGGAAAGTTTGTGTTTTAATATGAGCGATATGGCAGAGCAAAATAGCATGAACTTCGCGTTTGTTCTATTTTGGGATATTACGGTTTTTTATGCAATAGTATGGGAAAGACGTCATCATTTTGTTGATTTAGCTACCGTGCACAAGGAAATTTTGCAGATTGTCCGACTGAATTTGTTTTGCGGGAGGAAATTTTTGCGGGTCAAGACAGCTAAAATTTATGCTGGGAGGAAATGTTTGCGGATTTCTGGTCAAGTATAAATAAAATCCAAGGCATCGGTATTAAACTGCAATTTTACTTCCTGACCGGAGGTTTGTATAGTTCCTATAGTTATGGTTGCTGTTCTGGCGTCAATATGAACATAAACAACGAGAAAACTAGTGAGTGAATTATTGTACGTTGTTGTAAAAACGTATCAGTATTATGATAACAGTCTCTGGTTCTTTTGAGGACGTGTCTGGAGTTGAATCGGGAATGCAGATGACTGTTGTGCCGGTCGCCTCGGAGTTATGAGAGCAATAGACTCTTCCACGGTTTTTTCAACTTTTGATATTGGCCATGTAGCGAAAATCTAATGACATTGCCGGAAAGAGCACCTCAAAATTAGTAAAATAGCCAAGTTTGTGAGTCGTATCTTGTAACCAATTTCTCTGTTAAACACAGATTATAAAATTTGTACTAAAGTAATCAAACATGCGGGAAGCTACATGGCCAATATCAAAAGTTGGAAAAAACCGTGGAAGGGTCTATATGTTTGTTCACTGTTTAAAAGTTCCTGTTAAGCCGATATACATCATTAAAACAAGTAATTCTTTTTCTGCGGGAGTATATTTCTGGGGTGGAAAATTTAATACAAAATAAAATAATACTGAATTATAATGCAACAACGGACAACCTTGTCTAACTCCCCGTTCGAGCGAAAAGGCCGACGAGAGCCATCCATTGTTTATAACGTACGAGGTAATATTGGTGTAAACAATGTTTACCCAGCGCCGGAAATTTTGGCCGAAATTAAAGCGCTCTAAACCGCGTTGCAAAACGCCGTGATTAACCCGGTCGAAAGCCTTTTCCTGATCCAGGCTAATAATAGCGACCGAAAGCTGTTTATGGTTTACATGGTCCATTGTTTCCCGGATCAAAAAAAGGTTTTCAAAAATACTGCGGTCAGGAATCCTGCATGTTTGATTACTTTAGTACAAATTTTATAATCTGTGTTCAACACAGTTTCGTCACCGCAAAGGGTATTAAGTTCTTATTAAGTTTCGATATCTCACGTTACCTATCAGTGTTTCAAATTTTCAATCATTTGTCGTTAAGCCATTAAAGCTGCTTTAGAAGGGTAAAAATAGGTCAAATGCGTTTTCTTGGGAAACGCACTTTGAGAATTTCACGGTGTATTTTTACGTATGGATACGTTTTAAGAAAGTTAAATGGGACGGGAAAGTTTGTGTTTTAATATGAGCGATATGGCAGAGCAAAATAGCATGTTCTTTTGAGAACAAGCCATATCTAGAATATTTGATGTCACTTTTAACGTGATTAGTAATACGAGTGGTTTTAATTAGTCCCACGCAGCTATCAAGCGTAGTGAATACAAGCTAAAATTAAAGCTTTGACTGAGTCAAAGTTCCCATTTGACTAAAAACAGATCGCCGGATTCACCCCTTTCATAAAATAGAACTGAGTCCTTATACGGGTGAATATTTTGAGTTCGTTTACCTACAGGTTGCAACTGATTTGATTGAAAATTCTAAAAACTGGCATGAGTGTTCTGCGATACCTTGTTATCTTTGTGGAATGTCCGGTTTCCGGAAGATTATAAAGAACAGGAAAGAGCGAATCTCAAAACTGTCTTAACCCTATTCAGCCTGGGCTTTTTTTGAGTTCCTGAGCCTGGGGGGGCACATTGTGCCCCCCCTTCGTAACTTCAAGAACATTAAGGCTATGACAATGAAACCTAGAGGGTACATAGTACGTCTAAAACTGTCTCCTTTGCGGTCCGCACAATGGAACGATGACGTCATATGACGTAGTTATTAGGTAATTAATTATGCGGCCGCCATCTTGGATCCGCCATCTTGGATTTCTGAAATTTTTTAAAACCTCTTAAAAACCGTCCAAATTCCCCCAAAATTAATGAAAACCAATAAATAAACGTTAAATGACGTACAAATACAAAAGTTATACCAATAAACATTGTTTTTCTTCTCTCAAAGGTATAAATATGCAAATTTCAAAAAACATGGCTGTCAAAATCTTGTCGCCATGGAAACATCAAGTCACGTGATCAAAAAATTGTCTTATCAAATTGTTGCCAGATAAATTTTAGGAAAAGTCACAAAGTTTAATGGCGTTTGAATACGTATTAAGGAAGTTATGAATGTTCAAAGTTAGCGCGGGCACTTTGTGCCCCCCCCCCCCCCCAGGCCGAATAGGGTTAAAAATGAAATTAAAGTTGGAAAAATATATATTTGCTTAATTCTTTCTTTGAGGAATAGAGAAATTCTAAGGATATGCACTTTTTTGTCTTGACTTCCTGACTGAATTTAAGTCTTAAAATGGCAATGAACAATGATAAACGATTATGCGTGAACGGACTCTGATCGATCAATGACAGACATTGTAGCGACCATAGGTCATCGTTAGTAATCAGTTCTTTTCTTCTTTAAAATCTCCTTAAAATTCTAAGATGTTTATATCTTATATATAACGATCTACAAACGCGGATAAGCGTAAACATTTATCCGATGCGTTGTGGCACACATCAAAGATTTAAATTGGATGATCCTAGCTTCTTTTTTAACCGGTTCTGCTCGACAGTTCTGACAGTTCTGGTCAAAATTAATTCTGTATCGCGATGATTCACAATTTGCACCTACAGTTTCACAGTAGACCAGTTGAACCTCTCGAACTCCCCGTAATCTCGAACTCAAATCCATTTCCCTTCGGTGACCTTCGATTTGCTTTTTCAGTCATTTAGTATATGAGTCTAATGATAGTAGATGTTGGAAATAGCGAGATTCAACTGCATTTTCGAAGTCTTCAATGCATGTATTTCAGAGTAATTTAATCTATCCAACTTTTCTGGACTCATACAGACCAGAGGGAAAGGCACGAACGGGACTCAGGTCCCATGCGAGGTGCCATCCCTTCCAATCCCACAACCCGCAAGGTTGACCACACCACCGGGGTCTACGGCCCCTACTCTTTTCGAATAGTGATGTGGGATCTTTAACGTCCCACAAGAACAAATCAGAGAGTGCTGTGAGACGGGGCCTACAGTTTTTTCGTCCTTATCCGAGAAGACTAGAATGTCATACCATTTGCAGAAGTCATTACAAAGGCGGCACATTCTCCTCAGTTATTTTAAGACCCTGAGTGTTGGTCCGGTCGAGGTTTGAACCAACGACCTCCCGCTCAGCAGACCGGAACTCTACCACTGAGCTAACCGGGCGGCGGTGTGAACTTACAATCATAGGTGGCGAGCGACCACTGATGTATAAATTTTCAACGGTTACCTTCATCAAGTTCCTTCCCAAAAAGTCATAAAAGACCATAAAAAGAATTGACTTACCTTTTCCACCCTTCCGAGGCTTTTGAGCCTTGTGTGATTTGTGTCGACTTCTGCTTTTTTTTTTTCCTTTCCTCTTTTCCTCCTTATGTTTTTCCATGACTGTGTGTGTACTTGTGATACGGGAAGAGTTACTTATTGACCCTTATATACGATATAAGATCACAAGAGATCACCAGAATTCAGAACACAATGATTAGCGCCAAAAATCAAAGGTCACCGATATGCATGTTTATACCGGGAGTCTAGGGTGTACTCTAAGGTCGGCATTAGATAACATCGGGTGAAACCTGATTTCTTCCCAGCGGTCGCAGTGAAAACAATTGGTTTGTGGGGTTGCTCATTCTCGCGGACGGCTCGCGGGCGGTTCGCGTGCGCAGAAATCAGGTTTCACCCGATGTTATTTAATGTTTAATTTTTATTGGTAAATTGCACAACCTTCTAAAGTCGCTGTCTATTCTCAGAGTTTATTGTGTCGCTGTCGTAATTTGTCGTATTTCTGAAGCGGAATCGAGCCGCTTCTCGCTGTTCAGAACGTCTCATGTCGGCAATTTTCGGGGCCACGTCGCTTGTCGTTTTTACCAAGCTTCTTTAAGCCGAGATGTTTTGAAAACAGCTTTGCATTTTTAATTGGCTATAAAAGGAAACGAAATCTAATCACCAGCTCTATTACTACAAGAGACACCATTCTGCCCGAAGGTACACAATTTTTTAGATAACGGAAAAAGCGACAAGTAAAATATTTTCATTTGCCTTTTTTACAATAGTCTACCTTAGTGAAGTATTTAGAGAAAACATTCCTTTTTTACTGAAGTCTTTTTACTGAACTTATACACATGCACAAAGTTCTTGTTTTGTCTCATACATCCACATATACACTGCACATATAAATTGGCTGTTTAAAAACATTGCCGGTAAATCAATTTTAATCCCAAATGAAAATCGTTGCAATATGTTTTAGTTTTGTTTAAATATCAATAAATAAAGATAGTAAATATTTTTTAGCCTTCGTACATCTTTCCCAAATTTCGATTGATAAGAAAATCGCCAATGTAATGCCATACAAGTCATTGCTACTAAAATACTGTGACTGATACAAAACAGAGAAAAATTAACTAAGTAAAAGGGCTCTCTAAAGATAGATTGAATCTAAGTAGTTTTGCCACCCCCATCCCTCCTCATAATTTTCCCCCGTAGCAACCAAATTGGCCTCGGCTCAATCGCTTAATATAATCAAGTTGGACTTTCCCCTCAGCTGTAAAATGAAGACTATTTTGAACAAATACGCTAAATTAACATGAAAATTATTTATATTCACACTCGTGATTGTTTTGTTGCTCATGACTTTTATTGATTTGGTGGCTCGTAAAAGAGCCCTTAAGTCCTCTATGACTGCAATGTCTAACTCTACGATTAGACCTACAGGTATTTTCAATCTTTCAACTTCAATAGACCATTTAGCAGCTTTACACATATTACCTATCACGTCTTTACTACATTTACCTATCAAAGGCACCCAACTTTTCGAATTCTTGTTGTTGATGTTGTTTTTTATTAACCTTACATTCTCTCGCATTAACGAGATGGCTTTAAGAGCCCTTTGATTTTTTCGGAAATATTTTATCTCTAATAGATAGCCTGTGATGTTCTCTACAAAATAAGGTAAATATTATGGGTTATGGCGCTGCTGAGGGTCCGTTACGTCATCCAAGATGGCCGCCATCTTGGATTTCACCGAAAATACAAATTTATCGGGAAAATGCGGAAATTGTAAATATCAAACTATTTGCTGCTTTTGGTAGCGTTTTACAATGTTTTCTTTTTTACTGCAAAAACGTGAAAAACGCATTTTTATTCAAAAATGAATTGACGTCATGCTACTGTATGGCATCATATCTTGTCAGCATGGCAACCGATTGTCGCCAAACTTAACTAAAATGTGTCTAAAGAATAAACGAACAGCTACTAAAGACGTCATAAGCTAACAATAAATGTTCTTGAAAAAATCTGAGAAAAACCTTGTGGGTGATGGCAACCATCCCCTCCCCCTCCCTCCCTTGTATGTCCGTGGGTTGAAATAAGGCAATATGCAAACAAACGACCATTTATTCTGTCAATTTCCACACAAGATTTTTCATGTTTCTATTTTATTGCTAAATTTCATTAATTTGTCATTCAAAAGCTTCAAATCCTTGTGCTGTGAACAATGGGGGATGCAGTCATTTCTGTGTTGTGAAGACACCGGGTTACGAGTGTGTCTGTCCTGGTGGCTTGGCATTGAAGCCAGATGGGAGGACATGCAAGGACAGTAAGTTGTTTTAATTGTTTCTCATGTTGTCATTGGTACTTTTTAGTTTAATCGTTTGTCTTTGCTAAAGTTGTTGTTGCTTTGTAAAGAGAGCCCGTCTAACGGCTTCCATAGTTAATGTTTCGAAGATCATCGAGATTAAAAAAAAAACCCCTTGTGGACATATCATTTGTTAAGAATTAAGCAATAGTCTATTCTAGAATGTTGCGAATATGTTTCCTTTTCAGTGATCGAATCTAAATGTTTTAATTAATTTAGCTTTCTTCAATCAGTCCATCAGTTCATAAGAAAAAGAAATGTTTATGCATGCACTACACTGCTGTTTGCAATTACCAAGTTGCTTATTCGAGGCAGTTGGTGACTTGGTGTGACTGGAGTACATCTCCAAGCAACAACATGACTAACTGTTTGTGTTCCCTTTATTTGCAGAAGTAACGAACTTTCTCCTTTTCACCGACGCTGATGACAATTCCACTAATATGATTTCACTGGACGTCAACTATTTCTATGCAAAAAATTTGTTCACCCATCTTGGAAACCAGCGTCCTATTGCTCTGGAATTTGACCCAGTTGAAGATCGCGTATACTGGACTGACGTGGCACAGGGTCTCATAATCAGTGCTCACTCTAACGCTACTTCGCTGAAGATTTTATTTAGATGCAATGTGAAAGTACCCGATGGTATAGCATTGGACAGGGTGGGACGAAATATCTATTGGACGGATACAGGAACCGATCGGATTGAAGTGGCTCGTCTTGATGGGACGAAAAGGAAACTGCTGATCAAAGATGGACTTGATGAACCAAGGGCGATAGTGCTTGATGAAAGAAATGGGTGAGTTGAAGAGCAGTAAGGAGTTGAACTGATCTGCATTGACATTATTGAATGTAATCAAAGTGGACCATGGCCAGATTTCTTAGTGACGAATCCGCAGCCAGCACCGTAAGCGGGAAGGGGGGGGGGGGGGGGGGGGGGGAGCTCCCCTGGATCCGCCAATGTTTCTTGTTGACTCTCTAGCACCGAGGTGAAAAATAAGGAATTAAGAAGACGTTTGAGACAATGGTAGACGAAATGATATAGGTAGATTGACAAAGGCGCCAAGGTCAGTATCGAATGGGGGATTTACTTCTCTTTATGTGTTGTTAGTAGAAAAGCGCGATGGTCTAAATGCAGAGTTAAAGCTAAATTATTGTTTGGCTGTCTCACAAAAGGTCAACTTCAGAACGACCAGGTGACAATTGAGCAGACTTTAACATTATTAAAGATTGAAGGTATATTCGGCTGTCCTGATGAATTGCCAAGGACAACTTAAGCTATTTGGCAAAGTGAATATGCCTTTACAATAAAGCTTGTAACACTTAGCGGTTATTTGTTAACACTTACTATATTTGTTAAGCGTGATGTATTGGACTGACTGGGGATCAAATCCAAAGATCGAACAAGCATCCATGGACGGCTCATCAAGGCGAAGTATTGTAACAGGGAACCTTGCTTGGCCAAATGGACTCACTATTGATCAAACAACAAACCTCCTGTACTGGGCGGATGCTAAACTTGACAAGATAGAGGTTTCGGACCTCAATGGAGGCAACCGAAGGGTTATCATGTCATCTTCAGCTGATATACATCCCTTTGGTCTGACAGTGTATCAAGGCATGCTATACTGGACTGATTGGAATAACAAGAGTATTTCACGGTTTGATATAAGCACCGGAAACAGGGAAATGATAATAACAGGCCTTCAAAAGCCAATGGATATCCACTTGTATAATGCGTCTTCGATCGTTTCAGGTAACTAATGTCTTCCTTCAAATAAAGCTCGGGAGAACTTAACTTTAGTGTAACGCTAGGGAGAACTCGACAAAACGTAGAACTTAAGTACAAGGTCAGTTAGAACTTAAATGAAATACATTTTTTAATGTCATCAGGTTCTCATCCGTGTGCTGTTAACAATGGACTCTGCAGCGACTTGTGTCTCCTAAAGCCGCAAGGAAGTTACCAGTGCGCATGTCCCACAGGAATTGCACTCAAGTCTGATGGGAAAAACTGTGATTATGGTTAGTACGTATGTGCCATATATTAAGAGTTATCTAACTGAGTAAATGGAATGGTGAATGGGAGGCGGTCGTTTCTAAAATATCATAGTTAGAGTCATAAGTGGGATATTGGATTAAACAAACTCAGATTTAGAGGCAAACGAATCAAGGTACAGTAGTAGAGGCCGTTTAGGATGTACTTCCTTTTAATTCTGATAGTAGTAATTTTCTTTTGTCTTCAAGATTTGTTCTACAGCCTGGGCTCTGACAAGTTTATGTTCTTTGCCGAAGCGAATAGCGCAGAAATTTACAAAGTTCCTCTGGCTGTACCAGACACCCCATGCATTCCTCTGGGAATCAACACTAACATCTCCAGACCCGTTGCTGTTGATTACGATCCAATCGAGGGCATGGTATATTGGACTGATGTAACTTTGGAGCAGGTCGCCAGAGCATATCCCAATGGTTCTGATCTCGAAGTCATAGCACAGCATAATGTGATTAACCCCGATGGAGTAGCAGTTGATTGGATTGGGAGGAATATTTATTGGAGTGATGCCGATACTAACAAGATAGAAGTATCACGATTGGATGGGTCATTTAGGAGAAACCTTTTCACGGTGAACGTCGACAAACCGAGGGCAATAATACTTGATATTAATGCAAGGTAGGCAATAAAAATGTATGCAATGTATTACGTATTCTTTAGATACCGTGGATACGACCTTCGAAACCTCAACAGTAATTCATGACGAAAATACAACGGAAACCGCTGCATTGAAGGAGGTTTGGATAGCTAAGTCTTAATTAGCATATGTTTTGGCGATTTTATTTCTTTGTTTTCTCCACATTTAATGATTAGTTTGAGAAGCTATATCAAACTCGAAAGAGTGTTTCATCAGGTATCCAAACACATCCAAATATCCTGATGAAGCACTCTTCTTCGCGTTTGATATATTACATATTATTTATAAAACGTCGAATCCAAAGTCATTTCTGATTATTCTAACAAATAAATTGAGCGGTTTTCAATCGAGTGACGAAAGTAATTTCGCGATTGCTTTGGTTTTGCATTTCTTCGCTTTGTAATTGGCTAAAATATATCGCGCCAACTCATCAGGAGTAAAACCAGAACACTGAATGGGTCATTGGATTGTCTGCATTTGGGAATATGCCAGACAAATTCTTTGACGTCAACTGAAAAGTACTGTATTAATAAAACGTTTCAACTGACAATTACCTTCTTCGCACCCACGATTTGCATGCGCTTACACGAAAAACATGAACAACGACAGCAGGAGATGGTAAAAAAAGCGAGAATTGTAGCAATGAATTACTTTAAACAGGCTTCAAGTAAATCCCATCGAAATGCGTGATTTATGTTTAACATAGTCTTTCTTTTCTAGGGTCAGTTCGTTCTATCGATTACATCTAGTCTTCCAGCTTCACTTTACTGATTTCCTATAACCGTATATTTTTTTTCAGGAAAATGTATTGGAGCGACTGGGGATCCGCACCGAAGATTGAACAAGCGAACATGGACGGCACGGCTAGAACGACTCTTGTCAGTTCAGGCCTGGCTTGGGTTAATGCACTTACTTTGGATTTAAAAAATAAACTGCTGTACTGGTGCGATGCACAACTTGAGACGATAGAAAGAGTGGACCTCCAGGGAAATAACCGCATGCTGATACTGAATTTGTCATCTGTTAATGACAGTTATCATCCGTTTGGACTTGCATTGTACGAGGATGCGCTGTTCTGGACAGACTGGATTACACAAAGTGTTCACAGATACAACATGACAACTTCACTTGCCGATGTCTTTATTTATGGAATGGGACGGCCAATGGAGATACATATTTACGATTCTAAAACAACTGCTTCAGGTAGGCGTGCTACAAGCAGTTGCAAAAAGGTTGAGACACTTTGCAAAAAAAAAAAAAATGTTCATTCCTTATAGAAGCGACCGCCTAACACAAATCAAATCAATGCCATGTGCTACTGACCCCTCTCCCCTTTCAGTGTTGATGATTGTCAGTTTGAATGGCATTTTTGATCTGGTACAACATTGATAAGGGGGGGGGGGGTGGGTGGTGGGTTGTGTGTGTGTTGGGAGGTGGGGGGGGGGGGGTAGGATTCGCTGGAAGGCTAAAACGCTTTAGTACCCTTTCACATACCAGCTATGTCTACCGAAATGATGTTTGATGTTTTCCCGTTGGTGTACTAGGAATACGTGCAAGTGCTTGCTCGTGCTCTTTTTTTTTTTCAAGGTCAAATTAACGATACTTTTAGAAAGGAAAAAAGAAAGAATTGTACTGGGGTCTCACTATTGTTTTGGTTATTAACGTACTCTTTGTATGTAATTTCCGTTTATTTTATTTTTTTTTGCTATCCTTTTTAATACGTGAATGAACTGCTACCCTTTCGGCGTGCAGTCTGACTTTGAAAACCTTAAGTACTAAAACTCTTTCGTATAGTATATAATTTTACAGTATGATCGTGAAGCAAAGCGTCACTTAATCCCCTTCTTCTTATATTCTGTTAAGAGTAATTATTCTGTTAGTTAGAAAATTGTGCTTCGTTTTTAACAGGACCCACTAGCTGTTCTCATTTGAATGGAGGCTGCAGTCACCTTTGTCTCCCAAACCCAAATGGTCATCAGTGTTTCTGTCCAGAAGGAGTGCAGCTGAAACCTGGAGATTCATCCACATGTCAAGGGGGTAAGGTTTCCACCCCCGCCCTGTTCTTGTAGCGACTTTATCTGTGTTTATAACAAAAAGAAGCTCATAACTGAGAATGATGTCTTCCGTTTTTAATCAATTTTTAATCTGTGCAAAAAATCGTCCTGGAAGCTCACATTTGCTGTAATATCTTGCTTAGCTCCATCATCAACTTTCCGAACAGGGCATAGGATAATTGACCATAATTCCCTTACCCGCATGCCTTGTCATGTGACCTTTTATACATTCTTATTCATGCAAAATATCCGAAAGCTCTTCTCACTTTGGGTACAATAAGAATTAGTGCTATTAACCAATGATACATTATGGCCATCATATTCAGATATATACTGCGTAGATCAGGAGTATTTTGAACCTACCATTCTCGGGCACATATCCCTTGGCAAAAGTAAGGTAGCGGTGATATTTTTAAACGGAGTATTCTCATTAATAATCGCATGCATGAAAAAGTTATCACTGGATTTTCCATCAGGATGAATCTTTATGATGTTGTCTTCTTATATCATCCTCTAAAAGTGTAATACAAATTTGCCATTTTGTTCCCTAAAATAGTAAACCGCTGTCCCCAGCTCTCTGCACCTGCCCATGGTACCCTGGTACCTTGTTCCAATGTACCGGGACAAACTTGTCGGTTCTCGTGTGACAAGGGACACCTATTGAGTGGAGCAAGTACACGGACCTGCAAAATTGATGGAACGTGGACTGGACTACAAACACAGTGCACTGGTGAGTTGGCGTAATTAAATTGACACAGCAGAAGCTAATGCAGTGGTGAATGGAACTTAAGGGGCATGTTCCCTGCTGGCTCTTTTTTCTCAATTACTAAATAAAACCTTCAAGCAGCTGCCAAAGGAGGAAAATGCCCGCGTGTCAGAGATATTGTTGAGTTGAGGGGATACTGTTAACTTTGACAAACTGTGAAGTGTTTACCGGACAAGAAAAAGAAAGCGTGAGAAACAACAAAAACATATTGAAAATTAAAAAAAACGATATTAAGAAACTCCATGTTAACTTAAATATCGTGGTAGAAAAAATTGCGTTCTATTAACTATTGCTAGCAGAAAAAAATAATGAATGGCAAATGTCAAATTCTTATCTCCTTCAGTGGTCACTTGTCCAGCATTACCTGCACCATCCAATGGTGCCCGCCAGGGATGCACAGGAACAACAACGGAGCCTTACAACACGGTCTGTCAGTTTTCCTGCTCTTCTGGATTTCACTGGTTTGGCTCTACACACAGAACATGTCTCGAAAACGGAAGTTGGAGTGGCCAAAATTTCGTTTGTCAAGGTAATTAGTAATACATTATGCTAATACATTATAATTACGAAAATCTTCACACGACAAACTAAACTTGGCAAACACCTTGTCTCAGTTCAGATGATCGCGCATCATTGGGCGGTGACGTTAAGCCGTTGGCCTTGTCTCCTTTATCCTTCCTTGTCAATTGGTGGGGACGTAAAAGAACCCATGACATTGTTCGATAAGAGTAGGACACGGAGTTCCCGATGTCATGGCTTATGTGACTTTGCCATCATTGGTCTGGGTGGGTGGGTGGGGTGAGATCATACATGGACTGAAGCGGCTGCAATTTGCGCCTTATATGCAGACGTTTGATCTTACCTCTCTGGTCCTCCGTAATTCAGCCACGTGCTGCAATGGAGGAAATAGCACCAGATTTGTTTTGTTTGTTTGTGGGTAAACTCCATAACGTTGGCAATCAAGTTTTTTCACACGACAGACTTCCACACACCTCGACGTCGTTCTTAGGGTTCTTTGTTCTCAAGGGAGGATTAGAGCGATCATGACCCTGTGAAACGAAATTGCGCAAACTTAAGGCTGGTTTTCACTAGCGACGGAGTCGGAGTCGGAGTCGTAATCGGAAGCGTATCTTGTGAAAATCAAACAACGGAGTCGTGACCAGAGCTTCCGATTTCGTTTATGATTCCGTCGCTTACGATCTAGTCAAAACTAGATCGTCGGAGTCGTAAGCTAGGAATGGGGATTGTGATTGGTTTATTCGCTTCTGCTTGCGACTCCAACAATTTAGTTTACACTGGATCATAAGCATCGGAGTCATAAGCGGAATCGGAAGAAAATGGAACCGTTCTGATTCTTCCGACTCCGATTCCGTCAAGCTTATGACTCCGCTGACGATTCCGATTTTCGATTTTCACTAGGTCGGAAGCGTTCTTACGGGATGCGATGCGAATTTGCCAACCGTCAAAAACGTTTTCAAGAATAGAAACAGGTTCTATCTGTCGCCAACTGTTGATGTTACGTCCACGCATGCCAACTTGATGCTCCTTTAGATTTCGTTGCAACAAGATGCATGCGCATTCAAATACGCTTAGTAATTTGAACCTATATTAATATGGCAGTTTATTTTTATCTTTACCTGTCAGCTATCAACTGTCCTTCATTGGTTACTCCACCCAAAGCAATATTGCTGACTCCTTCCTGCACCGGGACTTATGGATCAAGTTGCTTATATTCCTGTCAATCTGGTTATACCAGCTTAACCGGAAATGTTACAATAACATGTTTGTCAAGTGGACAATGGAGTGGAAATAACATCAGCTGTGCAGGTATAGGCCATGCAGCGCGAATTAACGTCGTCTGTGAGTGAAAAACTAGAATCGTGCATGTTTCTTTTTTACAGATACTGAACCTCCCACATTTGGTGTAACCTGTCCAGTGAACCCATTGATAGCCTATGCAGAACGAGATAAGTTTTCAGCAATGATAAACTGGACCGAGCCGGTTGCTATTGACAACTCAGGAGCCAAACCAACAGTGACGTCAAATTACCAATCACCTCAAAGATTCAATCATGGAAGTCACGTCATTACATATACAGCTGTGGACCAATCAGGAAATAAAGCCACTTGTACCTTTGCAGTCAACGTTTTAGGTAACACAATACAATAGGCAAAAACATCAATTGTTCAGTCTTTCTTTCAGATATTTTCGCGTTGTTTTTGGCTCGTTGTGTAATCTCTAAGTTATGTTCACCAAAACGAGTAAATTACAGCATTCTCTTTATATCCTAAATTTCGTAGTTATTAACTGTACCTCACTACACGTTGATTCTGGAAGTTCTTTGCGCATGAGCAGTTGTGGCAACCATTATGGATCACAGTGTAACTTCTCCTGTGCGATTGGTCATCGATTGAATGGGTCATCAGCACTGACGTGTGTTGCCCCTGGCAGCAAGCCTCCTGGAGTCTGGGATAATCCTGCACCTGTATGTCAAGGTAGGACGTCGTTACGATGACATACAATTGTTTCTATGTTGCATCATTCCGTACACTGATCTATATACTATTGTCTTCATTTCCATATATTGTTGTATACAAATATATACAGATATACATTACATAAATACAGACTACTTTTATTGTCGGTTGAAAACTTACTCAAAGAATGGCCTGTTTGGACTTTGGAGCCTTTTAATAAAATGTGGGAAGGAGGGAACGTTTTAGGCTCTTCCTGAAATGTACTAGTAATAGTAACCGAACCTATTTCAGTTTATAACTTCAAAAGCTCTTAATGTGCGAATTATTATATTATGACGAAGTTTTATGCTTTAAAGGGGCTATGTCATTATGATTTTGGGTAAAACTGCCCCAAATTAAAACTAAGTACCTTTGTAGCACACGACATGCTTATAACATACTAAGAGGAATATTTAGCGAGTTTTCCAAAACACAAGCGATAAACTTGAAAAAATTGGCCCATTTTTTTCAAGATGCAATCCATTTCCATCCTATCCATCTGCAGCCTGACACTTATTATTTTCTCTTAGAGCATTAGTAGATTAATTTGAAACAAAACTGGACCATAATATTTGGGATTTGACTGATATGAAGATATCTTTTGGCGTTTAAAAGTAACACTAAAAATGGTGACAGAGCCCCTTTAAACACATTCGTTGAAGCAGATAAGAATATAAATCATTAGTATATACTGAAACAGTGGATAGCATTGTTGGCGCGCTCTGATTGGCTACTGAAACTCGGAATATCAAGTGCTATTCACCCCCCAGCAATTTGCGCGCAAAAATTGTAATCGTTGACAGGAATAAATGAGTTAAAAAGCATCATTTTCGTTATATCATCTCACTGTTTCAGTATACAGCTGTTTGATTAAACGTTGTCACTGATCGGTCTTACCCCTACGCGACCAGACCGAAAGGGAGTATGGGTGAATTAAAATGCATGATTAATTATTCTATATCGCGTTTACAACGGAGAACAAAACTCATGTTTGTCTTCGCGTGTTACGCAAAGACAACCAGAGTCGCTTCGATAAGGACGTTCCGTATTTTGATAATGTGCAGTTATTGAATGTGAATTGATTTCTCCCCATAATCCTTTTCGGTCTGGTCGCGTAGGGATGAGACCGATCAATGACAACGTTTAATCAAACAGCTGTATACTAAAACAGCTATTCACCTCAGTGTAGGTGGGTAGTGGTGGATATTTACCTCGCCGCTTCGCAGCTCGGTAAATATCCACCACAACCCACCTCCACTTCGATTCGGTGAATAGTTGCTAACTATCGCCTACTAGGAATAGTAGTTCATGTCTGCCATCCCACACCACACTCTCATGAGTCCTCCATATCCACCATTTACCAGAACTATAAACACGGTTATCTTTCTTGGTACCTGAGGTTGGAAATCATACCTTTTGAACATTATGTTAAACTACCTTTCTTTCCATTAGCTATTACCTGCCCATCGCTTCCTGATCTAATTCATGGAGTAAAGACCGGTTGTCCAGACCCGCTATCCGAACGCTATGGTGCAACTTGTAGTTTCTCTTGCAATCTGGGCTACCTTCTGACTGGGTCATCAACAAGGCAATGTCTGGAAAACGGGACTTGGAGTGGACTGGCGCCATCTTGTCGAGGTTAGTATTTTAAACCGATTTTCGCTATTAACGCTATGTGTAGTGTTGAGTATACCAACAGTGCCTTAATTCAGCCATTTAATGCGATGCTTGAATTTTGCGCTTTTGGGAATGGCGTATTTCGCAAGCATTTTAACTTTGCGATTTTGCAAACGGGAAAAATTCAAAGATTCCACAGCTGAAATATTAATGAAAGAAACTTGATACTGAGAGGGCCGATGAGGAAAGTGATCACCGTGGCCGCATTGACTACAAGGAAGTCTAGTCAAAGTCACCAATTATAATGTAAGGAGCATTTCTTCTTCCAAATTCGTTATTTCAAATTATTCGACACAAAATTTAACTTACATACGTTTCGCTTGATGGATTTAACATTCTTAGTTAACTTTGTTCTAGTACAACTTGTACATAATGGTATACATTTGAATTCATGAGTAGAACTAATAGTCGACCCATAGCACTTAAGGTATATATGATAATGAAACTTGGGAAGAGTCCGGTATGTTTAGGTGTGGCGTTTTTTTCTCTGAATGAAATGATCAAAATGGAAGTGTATTTTGTTTGCAAGTTAAAAGAGCAAAGCAAAGCAAAATAAAATCCACTCGATCTGTGACAAGCAAAGAGGATATATGAACACTTCTCATCAAAATGCATCTAAAGAAAAATCATTTTTGTATCACATGTTGCAGTAATTAACTGTAGTGCACTCGCTCCTCTAACGAATGGTGCCGTGTCTCCATCCTCTTGTCTATCAAGAAGCATATATGGTCAGACCTGTAGCTTTTCCTGCATAACGTCTGGTTACGTTCTCGAGGGAACTCCTGCAAGGGTGTGTGGTAATGACGGACAATGGACTGGAAAAAACAATACGCTTTGTAGAGGTAACCTGCATAAACTCATTTTACAAGGATGTTTTAATCTCACTTAAAAAAAAAAATTCAAAGTTAGTTCGATATAGTTTCAATTTCTGGACGGGCGAATGCTTAAACAGGAAGTTCCAGCATAAAAGGCTTAGCTCCTCCCCCATTACACACCTTTTGGGTGTGCAATTCGCCCCCATTACACACCTTTTGGGTGTGAAATTCAAATTAAGGCGTCTTTCAGTCACAAAACGTGCCTGGTTAACTTTCGCGTCCTTTAAATATGATTTGTTTCAAAAATCTAACTAAACCAACATTTTACCTAAGCAAAAAAAGAAAAGTTCATAAAGACGTCTGATATAACTTTCATAAAGATTATCCAAATTGTGTTGGCAATGACATTGTGTTGTCTTAGTAATGACGCTTTTTTGTCAGTTGTTAATGCTTCAGAAATTGATTGACGACTAAAGGTGAGAATGGCCAGGGCAGGCCATGCTCCTTTTATATCGGAACTTTGTTTTTCAACCACCAAAACAACATGTAAATCAGTATGGGCTCTGGTGAAATTTATCATTTGTGGAAACTATTAAATAAAAAACAATAAATACATTTTTGTCTATACATTCCCTTTTTAGCAGTTTACACAGAGCTATATAGAATTATGTTAGTCGAAAGCTTATCTGATGGACATCAAAAATGAAAGCTTTAGATTTATTCAAAACTTTGTAAGCGACACGTTTCATCGTTGTTAAAATAACATTTCGAGTTAGTCCACTTTTTCATCAGTCCTTAATAATTATGTATGTCTCCATTCGTGAAATGACCGATAGGTACTACACAAATGTATTTTATTTCCCGGTAAACGTCTTAACGGAGCGGAATTGTTCTTATTGATTTCAGACAACACGCCTCCGTCGTTCAACAACACTTGTCCTAGAAATGTGGTATTTTATGTTCCTAAATGTTCGTCCAGCGCTAAAGTCTCATGGGATGAGCCAACAGCGACTGATAACTCCGGTCACGTGATCATCAGATATCCAGCTGTGCGGCCTCATGCCAACTTAAGTATTGGTCTGTACAATATTTATTATTCAGCTGCAGATGGCGAGGGAAACAGAGCCAACTGCAGTTTCATCGTGCAAGTCGCAAGTATGTATGCAATTCTTGTTATCGAGATATCTATAATTCAAAACATTTTTTCATTACGTTTTCTTTTCTTTCTGGAAAAAGACTTCAATGAACCTTAAGAGGTCCAGATGTGGCAAATTTAAGATCTCATTATTTATACGCCAAAATGAAACCTTTAGCGAGTAATTACAAAGGCAATGAAATATATTGCTAAGCGGGCATAAGGGATTGGATGAACGCGACTTAAGAAGCTTCCTGTCTGTCACTTCTAAGAGTTTACGAATATCCATTCTTTTAGATGTATATTTTCTTTAAAACATCTGTCTTGGAAATGTTGTATGTCAGTGAGGTCCGCATCTGCGGCATCATAGACGGACAGACAAAAAGTAAAATTAGGTTAAACTCATCAAGAAGATGAGCATTGGGAGCTGGTGCTTTAAAGGTGGTAGGGGCCTGGAGCGAGCAGGCAAGAGAGCAATTGAGGTAACCATGGAAAGCATGCGAGCGCCAACCACCAGGCACCGTCACACTGACAGAAGCCAGTGGAATACTTACCAGATACCATACTTACCAATCCAAAGGGTGGGTGGAGTGGGAGTGCGAGCAAAATGTAAATGCAACCTTGAATGAGTAATAGCTGATCCGCCCAAAATCAGCGAGCAAGCGATTGAACTGTGTTGTGCAATTGCAAGAAACTGTCCCTTGAGGAAATTGCCCCCCCCCCCCCCCGCTAGAGCCTGGCAGAATGTAGAGAGACCGCTGGCCAGCTAGCATTGTTTCGAGGTTAACCGTGTCTAAATTATAAATTAAGCCACATTAAAACGACTGAGTTAAAAAGGTTGTCTATTTCATCTTGGTAAAAACATTCTTTCCTTAACGACCTTAAAATGAACAGACACTTATTGGCCTTGATAAGCTTAGAGCGCACGTGTACACTATATTTACAATTCTCCTGAAATGTGACTCCCAAAATGAGCAATTCTGTGCATTGCAGGATGTTATTAACTTGTGCGATATTCTGATTAAAGCATTTTTTTTTTTTTTTTGCGGAAGACAAGTTCCTTACACTTAGACGGATTTCATAACATGCTATTGAACTTTGACCACGTTTAAAACTGGTTCACTTAGTCCGTGCGACATGGGCCATTACCCCAAACAAAAACAACAATGGCTGTGCCATCCGCATATTTAAACATAACAGGCTGATTACATAAGCTGATTTCCAAATCATTAATGAAGATATTAAAAAGGAATCACCCTCTTACACTACCCAGTGTTGTTCTTCTATTAACACATTCCCTTTGCCCCTCAAAACTATTATGAATTTTACCAAATGTTATATTATTCGCAGAGAAGACCTGCCAGGTCCTTCAACCTCCACTATATGGTGCCATAACCTCTCTTTCATGTGGATCAGCATACGGTTCCCAGGCTTCTATAACTTGCAACGAGGGACATCGACTGGTTGGATCACGTGTGCAGTCATGCGAAGCAGATGGAAAATGGTCAGGCAACACAACTACATGCCACAGTAAGAAAACAGCAACAGCAACACAGAGCAATATCAATGAGACAATTCACGTCCGTTTTCGTAGGGAACTGATTGGGTCGACTTTGAACTTTGAATTAAGCTCAAACGGTGCACACTCGCTGGGGGGGGGGGGGGACGGGGGGGTACTCCCGTCTATTTAGGGTAGCTGGTGGCGCACCTATTTAAGGGAAGAACGATAACTCAGAATTGTGTGAACATGAAAAGTTGAGCATCAAGCATAGACTATTAGACTGAGTCTAGTTTCATTAATACCCAATCATAACCTTATCTTTTTTCGTTTAGCTGAGTGAGTGTTTAGGTACTGCAATTTAGCTAAAACACTATAGGAACCCTATCTAAGGTTCACAATACCAAATAGGATAGGTTTTAGGGACCGAGCACCTTAAAAAAAAACATACCCTTTGTTGCGAAACATAGCAATATAGCTTGCATATCGGAGTATCCCCCCCCCCCCCTCCCTTTCCGGCACTTGCGAACGAACTATTCGAGTCCAATCGCCCTACCCGTAAACACCGTGTCCCCTTTTAGGCTCTCGCATGTTTAGCGTTTAAGCATACTAGCCCCACCAAACAAAAAAAAAAATGTCAGTTATAGACAGAATAAGGAATGAAACTTTTCAGAATAATTTTAAACCAACATAAACAAACTACGCAACATTATTTGAGATATCCTTCTGTTTTTGCTCTTTGCTGTCTTTACACTGAAATGAAAAACATGATGAAAAATGCAAACTTCTCGTGGTTTAATCTTCGGACTGAACCTTACATAAACATAATAAAAATATTACAACTTTTTAAATATTTCTGCATTAATAATAAAATTGTGAATAATCACTGATAATAGACTGTATAGATGAAAGTAAATATATATATATATATATATATATATATATATATATATATATATATATATATTAAATGCATTATATATTCTGTTTCCTTTCTTTTCAGTTGTTAAGTGCGCAGCCATCAGTGCACCCTCTCACGGAAAGATAAGTCCCGTTCAATGCACAGTAATTGTGGGTGTAAATTTTAAAACAGACTGCTTCCTTCAGTGTTATGATAAGAATGGCTATCAACTAGAAGGCCCTTCGCACGTCTCCTGCCTTGGAAATGGCTCTTGGAGTGCAAACGTCAGCAATGTGATCTGTAAAGGTACAAATTCGTAGTCTGTAGACAGCCAGAGTATGTAGTCGTTTCCTTTTGCTTATTTCTTTCTGACCCAAATTTATGGGAAGTCGGGCCCTTTGTTTCAACACTCAATTCCATCAATGACTCCATTAGTAGCTTACCGCCCAAGATTGCCACGAATCAGTGTTAAAAATACAAAACAAATGTTGGTACCATGCAAAAGTACTGCCGAAGAGGTTTCATTTGAATGGTCACACCATAGGATTTCGTCCACAGACTCAAAAGCTAGAACAAAAGTACTGCTGAAGAGGTTTCATTTAAATGGTCACACCATAGGATTTTGCCCACAGACTCAAAAGTTAGAACAAATGGTACCATGCACAAGTCAGATACCAAGCAGCTCTTTACAACCTCTAATTTCATTGGACCTGTATATCATGCAGCTCTATTGTTTTTAGGTCTAGGGTCTATTGTTAGCCATTGTTGTGTTGTTTGTTCTATTGTTTTCTCAGCAAATCAGAGAAGACCTTGTAAGAGCTGCGTACTGCCCCGTTAAAGTACTACTGAACAGGTTTCATTTGAATGGTCACGCCATAGGATTTTGTCCACAGACTCAAAAATTAGAACAAATGGTACCATGCAAAAGTACTGCTGAAGAGGTTTCATTTGAATGGCCACACCATAGGATTTCGTCCACAGACTCAAAAGTTAGAACAAATGGTACCATGCAAAAGTACTGCTGAAGAGGTTTCATTTGAATGGTCACACCATAGGATTTCGTCCACAGACTCAAAAGTTAGAACTACACTACTCCGCCATACACTGTATATCAACAAACTGTTAACAATAAACGAAAAAAAAAAAACGCAGTGAATCATATTTGATTTTGTGTGTCATGATCTCTGATAAGCTAAAAATATAATTTTCCTGTTTGATATCCGTCTATTTAATTACAATTAAAATATATTAAAATAATTTGGTACTTTTCCACTGGTCCCTCTCCATCTGTTTAAGAGAGTGAACTTTAACTACAGTTTTAGAGTCGTTGCTTGGGACATTATTTCGTGGTTAGCATTTGTCATTAGGGTGTTCTTAAGCCGTTAACATTAGTTTTATTGGGAAAAAAGGTAAGATGTTTGAGTTTTAAGGGTTTTTATGTTTTGGTCACATGACTTACCAAATATGGCTGTGACCCTTGAAATTTAATGGAACCATTAACAGAATGAACGTGATCAAACATCATAGCCGAGGAAGTAAAGAAACTCGTTGTATGACGTTTGGAACTCTTCCATAGCAACCACCTTGTAGTTGAGTTTCATCCCCCTTAACTACTTCTAAATCAAAACAAGTATCTTATTTGAAAAAAAAAAAAAAAATGTCAACAGATATTCAACCTCCAAGCATTCATTGTCCATTTGACATGGAGGTCGCCACAGCAGCTGGAAAATCATATGCGACAGTCAATTGGCAGGTTCCAGTCCCTACCGATAACTCTAACGAGACCTTGAACCTCAGCGGTCTGCTTCCTCCACAGCAGTTGAATGTTGGTGGAACAAGCATCAGATATGAAGTCATAGACTCAGCCGGGCTTAGTAGTAGCTGTGTTTTCTCAATTCAAGTGAAAGGTGCAACTGCCTTAATATATAAAATATATTTTATATTAGTAACAGTAATTGGACTGATTGGAGTACAATTCACGAAGTAGTAATATAATCGGGCACTGAAGTAGTTTCAAATCGGCTGAGTGCGTAGCGCGAGGACGATTTGTAATTACGAGCACTGTTACCCCTGAATTGTACGAAATGAAGTTCAATTACTAGTTAATGGAATCAATGTGAAAGATTATGGACCAAGCCGCTAACAAATACGAACGATAAGTCAATGGCATATATTTCGCGGTTTTGACACGATATCATAGCGTGACGTAAGCTGTAACTGCATGGTTTATTGGAAAAGATCAATAATTTCAATGTCTTCTCAAAGTTAAAGCATATGATGCACAACCTTACCTATATTTAGATCCGAGCAACCATAATGATTATAGCGTTATAGAATGGAACGGCCATGGTGTTAGTACAATGGAGTGGTGCGTTAAAAGATTGATAAGATTGCGCATAGTGGTAATAAAAGTGCATGAGAGTACATGATCAACCGTCCGAAAGAAAAATATGGTGAATTCTCGTTCTCTAAAATCTAAGTGGAAATTCGATGAGGAAGCACGAGAGTTGAAGTTGTTTTTAAGTTATTGTTTAACGTTTTTGTTTTACATCAACAGATCTTGAGCCACCTAAGATCTACTCCTGTCCTGTTGATATCAAGATTATCTCCATAGTCCAATGGCACAAGCTGGTACTACCTGGTGT
This sequence comes from Cladopsammia gracilis, assembly GCA_022457155.1. Lineage (NCBI taxonomy): Eukaryota > Metazoa > Cnidaria > Anthozoa > Scleractinia > Dendrophylliidae > Cladopsammia > Cladopsammia gracilis. Next base: position 1,645,496 of record JAJGOT010000130.1, on the reverse strand, counting down.
TTCTGTCACAGACAATGTGGGCGTGAACCTGTTTAAAACAAACATCCAGAATGGAAGCGAAGTCACGTGGGGAGTACATAACATTACTTATACGGCATCAGATAAGGCGGGAAATCATGCGTACTGCAGGTTCCTTATTACAATAGCTGGTATGTATTGAAATCGCCTACGGTCTCCCCAACAACAACAGCAACAACAACAACAACAACAAACAAACACTTTATTCAGACATATTAAACCTATACAGTTGCGCTGCAAATTAGCAATAAAACGCTATTCGAGGCAGGGAAGAGTAATCTATTGAAAATAATGAAAGTAAGACAACATGATAATACAGAAGCTGATCTGTAGAGTTTCAGATTTATTTTAAAGCTTCAGATCAGATCATGATATTGGTGGCAGAAACGGGAAATAAATGAAATATGCAAATTATAACATTTTCATTTGCTTAATATCATAAGTGTATGTTCTGTGTTCTGTGTGTGTTCTATGTTCTTAATATCATAAGTGTATGTTCTGTGAAGCACATTTGATTATGAAAATAGGATTTGCGCTACATAAATGTATATTTTATTATTATTATTATTATTATTATTATTATTATTATTATTATTACAAAGTATTTGGGGGTCATCAATATAGTCAACTGTTTTCTAAAGAATCTCCAGGAGAATTTGTTTGATTTTCGATTTAAATTGAGATTTCCTCAAAGATTTAAGAGATTTAGGTAGTTCGTTCCATATCATAGCACCAGTTCTCGCAAATGATAAAAAATGTTCAGTTTGGTTATAGATACATGTACTCATGGTAGGTTGGCTGGATAGGGACATGTTTGTCGTTGTGCCTAAATCATACCGTCCAAAAGGACGTCGGACACCTTATTGAGACTTATATAACCTAGTGTCGACAAGTGTAAAAAAGAAAATCTAAAATACCCACTCAGGATCTAACCTATGACCTCAGCTAGGCTTAGACTCACATAGCCTACCGTACCACTGTACCAACTAGCTTCTAATTCTTGGTTTTCACTGTCACGCCATAAAATTTTAAAATCGAAACGAATTAGCGAAGGAAGCCAATAATTTGTAATGTTATAAAAGAGTAACAAATAAACAACTTTGCGAAGTCTCAGATCTGTGCAATATTCCATTGTTGAATTATTTGCCGAAGCATTCGACTCAAATTTACAGAGCTTTGTATGGAAACGCCATCCCGGAGGGACACCAAGATATAATGTTTTGGAATCGAAACTATTTAGTGAAAGAAGCCAATAATTTGTAATGTTATAAAAGAGTAACAAATAAAAAACTTCGTTAAGTCTCAGATCTGTGCAGTATCCCGTTGTTGAATTATTCGCCGAAGCATTCGACTCAAATTTACAGAGCTTTGTATGGAAACGCCATCTTGGTGCCCCTCCGAGGGGCACCAAGATGGCCGCCGGAAATCAATAAAAACATCTGGACTTCACTTTCGCTCTGAAAGCGATTACTTTTCTCTCGTGAACTACTATTCATTCGCATAAACTGCATTCCTAATACTTTAACTGCCCAAAGTGCCAAAAATCACGAGGAGAGGCCCTTGTTTCATAGGAAAAAGCTTTGTCACGGACGCCATGTTGGTGTCACGTAGGGTGAAAAGTCAGAAATTCAAAATGCTGTATTTTCAAAACGAAAGACGCTACCGGGTTGGATACTTGTGAAAAGATTTATTTTTAAGTCATCTTCAACCTGGTGGACATATAAATTCGGAAGGCATTACAATTTATGATTTTCGAATTTGATGACGTCACGTGAAAACCAAGAATTGCTACCCCAACCTCAACTGAAAGCTACCAGTTACTCCGTTATACAAGTCTCAATAAGGTGTCCAACGTCCTTCTGGACGGTATGATTTGGGCTTGACCCATGTTTGTTTCATGGCCATGTCACACGAACCTTGCTACAGTCGGTTCGTATACTTGGGCGTGACCTGGAGCCAGTTCTATTTAATTCTCATATTGCGTCCCCTCTCAGTCAATAATATAAACTAATTTCGATTTTGAGACGGCAATCCTGCATTATATTGACGGCTAGTTGGGAGAAAATGAATTCCGTATTGGGCTCCGTTGCTTCGCTACTCCGCCCAATACGAGAAATATATTTTCTTCCAACGCAACGCGTCAATATAATGCAGTATTGCCGTCTCAAAATCGAAATTAGTTTTGTATCACGATTCAACTGTTTTTCGGCAAAAAAGAAAGCAAAACTGAAGATAACTTGTGCTGATCAAAACTGAAATTCTTACTAGTCACAAGCTGACGTATACGGCGTTTTGTACGCGTTATCATATTTTTGTTTAGCAAAAAAGTTTCAAAAACACGAACTTTTCACGCTATAAATTGCTCATCGAAATAGAACAAATTTGTTAGAACACCTTTTCGAAGTTTTTCGAAGTTACAAACGTCGAAAAAAATGCGTAAATAGCGCAAACTTGCCGACGTTTAAGCCCAAAACGTTTTTTCTTTTTTTCAAATTATGATGGCGTGATAGCGCGCGCACAGCATAGCGCAATGTAAACAAACCGTTCAAGGAACAAAAGCATCTTTTAAACTCGTGTTATCGTTAGCTTTCGATAGAAAGGGTCGTTGCATTGAATACAGCGTTGTTTATCTGCCAAACTTGACAAAGTAATCAACATTTTTGCCCCTCCTTTGAAGATGATTTTAAATTTTGGTTTTCTACACAAGGAACCCATTAAATTGCCGCGGGAAATTTTCAACCAATCACAGGCTGGTTTTCGAGACGCCAATACGACTTTATATTGACGTATCAAAAGCAGACAAAAGTATCTGCGAATCGTGGTACGAATGCTTAATTTTACGCTAAACTAGTTTAGTGTTCTTAAAATTAAATGAACATCCGAATCCAGAAGTGTGATTATTCCATGGTAACAAACACCTGGTAAGCTCGGTTAGCCTGGCAATACCTGTTTAAAACAGTGGGAAAAGCTACTACTTTAAACCCGCCAAAAAAGCCTGGTAAGCCTGGTTTACGCCAAGAAAACTGAACCCAAAAAGCCAGATGAGCCTGGTTTTCCCAGGCTTTCCTGGTAAGCATGGTTGGAAAGTGTCACCTGAAAAGGTACGTCTGAGGTCCCCACTAAGCCGGTTTTAAGGTTGGTCCTCCAAAGCTTTCCTGGTAAGCCTGGTTTTTACAATAAAGGGGGAGCTATTTATTTGTACTTAAGATTTGTACTCAAGATTGTAGTGCCGTCTGGTTTGTTTTACGTTGCGCTGTATAAAAGTGAGCTTTTTCGGCTTGGAGCTCGACCATTTCAGGTGTTAAGTTTCATTTTGTAATGTGACCGATTGTTTTTCTGTCTCGTTTTCATTTTAGATTCTCCGTGTAAAGAATTGCCGTCACCAAAGAATGGTGCCAAGGCGTGCGAGACATGGCTGGCTGGACTGATGTGCACGGTGCATTGTAATAATGGGTATGGATTTGCCAACAATGTACAAACAGTGTACTACTGTGATCCTAACGGGGTGTGGCGGAATGCTAAAACGAAAGGGAGTACAAACCCAGCTCTTCCTGATTGCTCAAGTAAGAAAATACAATTACAAAAATTGTTTTTACAGTGAAACGTGCTTTTCTTGGTCAGTAAGTATTCTTTCAATCCATTCAGATCGGGGCGAGGGGGGGGGGGGGGGGGGGGGGGGTGTCCTCGCCTGCTTTAAAAACGTTTTGAACATTATACAAGAATTAAACCATTACCCACCAAACTCCGCGATTTTTTTTTTAAATTTAATCTGGTAACATTTCGGTGTTACAGATTTTTTGTTCTTGACATGTGATGTTGCTATGGCAGCCATATTTTACTAAGCATTCTTAGTTAAATTTTGCATTTATGCTTAAATGAACATTTACATGGAAAATGTTTAACCTTCTTGTAGCATTTTGACATTTTTCTTTTGATTTTGATGAATTCTGACTGACTTTTGGAGCTTTTCTGATGTGATGGAAATTCAAGATGGCGGATCCAATATGGCAGCCACTCGGAATGATTAGGCAATACCAGGGTCATAGAGCGTCGTCACATCACGTAACCTTCTTGACTCATTTTAGAACGTACTATAAACCCTCCAAGTTTCGCAGCCATAAATTTATTATTCGTGAAGTTACGGAGTGGGGGAAAGGGGGGAGGAGGGAGGGGGCGGATTCTACCCCCAAGGCTCCTGGAAGACTAAAACAAGCCATGTCTGGGCATTCTCTATTTTCGAATTGCCCATATTACACTTTGTTTGCCCCCAAATTGTGCATAAACCATTGTTTTGAAATGCTCTTGGGAGGACAGCATATTCCCAAGAGCATTTACAAACAATAGTTTATGCAAATTTTTTTTTTTTGGGGGGGGGGGGAGGGGGGGGTGGCAAACAAAGTGTATTATGGGCAATTCGAAAATAGAGAATTGTTGACCTCACTCTCTCTCTCTCTTTCCACATTGCAGAAACGCACATACCAGAAAGTGTTTTAGTGAATGGACAGTACCACTATCTAACTGACAACTGTGGTGGAGAACAAATGAACGAAGAAATCGCCGGTAACTTCATTCAACTTTTATTGGGAACATCTTTTGGTCAGGCTGGTGCTTGTAGTAACAACCCACAATGCACAATCGAAAACGTCAAAGTCGAATGCGGAGAAACAGCTCGTCGCAGAAGAGATACAACAAGTGAAAAGCAAAACGCAACAGTTCCTTTGACAGTCAGCTTTTCTATAAAAATACCTCTAAATGTCCACCTCAACGCATCCCTGGACCTAAACCAGACATCTCAGCAAATATCAAACGATGTTATCGCGGCCTTGGAGAAAGTGGACATGACTCTGAATGTCAGTGGGATTATTATACAAATTGATCCATCAAAACCTCCCGAGGTTCGGCTCACTCGTCTTCTTTGTGAAGAAGGTCAAGTGCAAAGTGGGACCGTATGTGGTAAGCCAAATATCATATTGCTTGACAGTTATTGGGCTAAAACCCATGGTGGCATGACACCCCCAAGGAATGACCATTCATGTGAAACCTACTCTTTAGTTTAACCTTCCTGTGGCATTGCTGACAGTATGCTGTTCACAGTGGGCCTTCATTTTAGTCAATGTTCCCAGTGTGTGGCCATTCAAATAAAACCCTTTATTAAGTAGTGCCATAATAAAGTGGTATTTTTCTCGATATTTTGCAAAAATGAAATTAAGAATTAAATTTGAATTACTGCCCCCCACCCGTGTGAAAATCGTCACAAAGTCAACTTTTCACTTGCCTCAGAATATGAGTTCCATTTAGCTTGTCCAAACGCCATTCACCTTTAACAAGTTGCACTTGAATTTGAATGAAATGTTAAGGGTTTCTCTGAAAAAGATAGGTAAAATAAAGTTTCGTTTTTGAAACACCAACAGACAGTTGATGCCCAAATGCACAAGAGCACAGCGACATTTATCTACAAACCTACAATGGCATTTTTGGGTTGTTTCAGACCTTAAAGGAGCTATATGTTACCATTTTTAGTGTCATTTTAAAAGCTAAAAGACATTTTTATATCGGTGGCAACGGTAAAATAATGGTCCAGTTTTGTTTAAAATTGCTCTACGAGTATAATGAAACTATAAACGAGTGTCACTGACTACAGATGGCCAGGATGGAAATGGATTGCAACTTGAAAAAAAAAATGACCAATTATTTCAAGCTCTTTCAGTGAGTTTGATTATGGTTTATTCTTTCTAAAAAAAATAATTTTACTTTGTATTTTATTCTTGGTGTTCTAAGATAATTCTGTGTTTGAAGTAAGATGCTCAGTTTTAATTCTAGCACAGTCTGAGACAAAAACATAAAAACAGCCATGACAGAGCCCCTTTAACTCTATTCAGACTGGGCTTTTTAGGCAATCTGTGACTGGGGGAGGGGGGGGCTCCTCGGACCCCCCCCCCCCCTCTATATCTCTGGAACCAGTAAGGCTAGGACCATGAAATATTCACACAATGTTCACCTCCATACAAGGAAACCTCACACCCAGTTTTGACCTGCCACACCCAATTATAACGTCGCATTGACGTAGTTTTTCCGACGTTTCTTTGATATTTTTCCATCCAGATACTTCAAATATCAAATATTGTAAACTGTAAAAGCATCTCTTTAATATTAAAACATAATAAATACAAACAAGGACACACTTGTAAAGCGAGAAAAAGCAATAAAAAGCGATAAAACTATAATTTTGAAATTATTGTCCGCCATCTTGGATTTTCTTTTTTCTTTTGTTTAAATTAAAATTTAAAAAAATATCTAAAAGAGAAGAGGATCAGAATGTATAAAACACGTATCAAACTAATGTCTATTATCCAAACAATGAACTTAGAAGCGTTATTTAATAAATAGTACAAAATGTTTGTCTGTAAGTAAAAGAGAGCAAAAATTTACCTACCCCTCCCCCCAAATATTTGATGTTAAAAATTTTTGATGTCTTTCAAGAAATCAACTAAACGTTGCGCCGGGCCAGGAGCAAGCAAAATCGCGCCATTTCAAACGCGGTCATAAATAACTTTCTATGTTTTCATCCGATTAATCTAAAATTTTAGACCAGAACAGATCTCCTCATTACCGAGGTACGCATGATTTTGGTTTTTCATTTTAACGTTTTTTTGGCGGGAAAATGACGTCACTAACTTGGCGCCAAAATTTAAATGTGATATTTTGAAACATTTCATTACTGATTCTGAAAGAGCATGTTTCCACGACTCCAAAACTGAAGAGATAACTGAAATATCTTAATTGAGTCCAAAGTTATAATCACTTGAACTTTCAATTTGTGCTATTTTTAGTAACAAAATGGCGGGAATTTCAAAATTCAATTAATGATATCTTTTTACTGAATTAAGATATTTCAGTTATTTCTTCAGTTTTGGAGTCGTGGGAACATGCTCTTTCAGAATCAGTAATGAAATGTTTCAAAATGTCACATTTAAATTTTGGCGCCAAGTTAGTGACGTCATTTTCCCGCCAAAAAAAACGTTAAAATGAAAAACCAAAATCTTGTGTACCTCGGTAATGAGGAGATCTGTTCTGGTCTAAAATTTTAGATTAATCGGATGAAAACATAGAAAGTTATTAATGACCGCGTTTGAAATGGCGCGATTTTGCTTGCTCTTGGCCCGGCGTACAGATACCGTGAACGATCCATTGCTTCACATTGGATCAAATACAAACAGTGATAAGCAACAGACCACTGCAAGGACCGATCAAACAATGCGAAAAGGCATTTTCTCGAAATGGCACTACGGTCGGCCAAACCTGACATGATTAGCGCTCAAAACTAGAAAGCAGACACAGACAGCTGTTTCGGGCTTATTATGCCCTCGGTTTGTTAGGTTGAATTGTTCTTTGGCCATGTGCCACAATTGTTTGTGGCGTGACCGTTGCGCAATTTTCCCTATCACAGCTCTTTCTAGAATGATTAGCGACATATATGAGATAGGTGCAGTGGTTCCGAGTCTCATTATGTTCTAGCTATGGCACACTGACGAGGGCATAATAAGCCCGAAACAGCTGTCTGTGTCTGCTTTCTAGTTTTGAGCGCTGATCATGTCAGGTTTGGCCGACCGTAGTGCCATTTCGAGAGAATGCCTTTTCACATTGTTTGATCGGTGCTTACTGGGGTCTGTTGCTTATCACTGTTTGTATTTGATCCAATGTGACGCAATGGATCGTTCACGGTATCTGCAGTTTAGTTGATTTCTTTCAAGAACTAGTCCCAAAAAAAACTATTCTAACAAGAAAATGCACTATAAGTTAAAGAACAAGATCTTAAAATAAAAAAAAATCACCATATTTTAATATTTTGAAAACCTATGTGTCAAAAACCGGTTGCCATGGCAACATGGTTAATTACACTGACATGTTATGGATACCAAAATGTTCCAAGATAAATTCTACGAAAAGTCAGAAAATTTCAGCCTCATAGCTATTTCGGTGTAAGAGTTATCACAATTTTACTGGAGGGGGGGGGGGGGGGGTTCGACCCCCCCAGTCTGAATAGTGTTAAATAGTTAATACCATGAAACCATAATCCCAAGTAGCGAAAATGATGGCATTTAGTTGTAACTCCCCCTTAATCTTTTTTCATAAGGGAAAACACAGATTCGCTCGCTGCGTGGAAGGCTGTCGGGTTCGTTTAAGTTTCTGACTATTGCTACTATTGTGTGAACAAAAATTATAGTAAACTGTCCTCCTGGCTACTTCTTCAACGGCACTAGCTGTCAAGCATGCGCAGTGGACCAATACCAGGATAAAGAGGCCCAAACCTCCTGCATCTCATGTCCATCTGGGACTTCCACTTCTGGAAAACATGGATCAAAACGGTCGCAAGACTGTCAAGGTCACTAATCTTTGATACTTTTTGTAGTAGTTTGTTGTTCTTATTTGATATTGTATTTACCTTCGTTTGATCAAAAATGTTTCCATTCATCGGATCAATGATTCTGATTGGTCTGGACGTAAGCGCAACTCGAACGTCGGCGACTTTTAGATTAACAAACACTATTTCTCTGGTAATTATTTTAAACCCTCTGACTCCATGAGTCTATCTAGCCCGGGATTCTATTTAAGAGAAAAACAAGGTTTCTTTTAATACAAGAAGCCGATAGAAAGTGGGCCTACAATACCATTACAAAAAATCATTTTCTTTTCAAATCGCACCCAGATAACACGGATTCTGGGGAAGAATTAAAAAAAAAATAAAAATAAAAATAAAAAGACTGGGGTCTCCAAGCTGCTCACTATCGGTATCGCTAGGTTCATGGGTTCGAATCCTCAAAACACAGCTCATCTCTATTTTTTGCGGCCTTTTTAAGTAATTGCCTTTTATGATTCACATTTTATACTTCTATCACACCTGTGAGATCTCTTTCATTTTTTTTTTTTTATTTTGTGACTATTTACTTATAAAATTCCGACTGATCTTTGTTCCTTTTCTTTCTAGACCTACCCAGCGATGTCTCTGGAAAGAGTAAAGATCCATTATCCAAAGGAATTATTGCAGTTATAACAGTTGGAGCATTTCTTCTTATTGTACTGGTTATTGGAGGGATTGCCTGTGTACGCAAGCACTGTCCGTGAGTTAAATTTATATTTATCTGTTTATTACTCATTATTAATTATAATGAACAGAAAACGAAAGAGGGACGAAACAACGTCAAGCGATAGCATTGGTTTCTCAATATATAATACAGACCATCTTAGACCATATGTCAATTAATAATTCAACACATTGATACACTGCCCAAATGTGGTCATAAAGCTCTCGATATACGTCAGGTCTACATGACGTATGGATGGAGCGATGGAGGTAAATTTCGCATTTTGAAGGCAAGTGAAAATGATCGCTGTCTGCAATTTCGTGTTTTTGAAAGAAAAAGTGTGTGAACTATTAGATATAAAAAGGAAAAAGAAAGAAAAATGAGAAGAAAAGAAAAGACAAGAGAAAAAATATTGATCACATGATTGGACAAAAAAGGCGGGAAAATTTCCCGTTGTGTCGCAGTGTTTTTCGGCGAAGCGGAATGAAAGCTAGTTCAAAGTTCAACCGCTCGACCAGGAGTTAATGAAGGAGCACAATTTTCGGAAAATTCCTTAATTAATTAATAAATTAGTAAAAACGTCTGGAATATGATATAGACTTGTTACTTTCACAAAAACGTTTCTGATCTTTGTTTTAAGTTAAATGTTTTCGTCATCACGGCTGTAGGAGCCAAAACGAGCAAGTTTGTAAACAACAGCGATCGACTCAGCTCGACTTCGATGTTTGAAAATTCGGTGCTGATTGAAGGGACTATAAAAAGCCACATCAACTACAGGTGACGATGTTTTAATCGTTTCTTGTATCCTTTAGATGTGGATTTTTGTAAGACATACTGTTCTCGCTGCAATTCTTTCAGACTTTTCGCTGCTATGTTTAGGTAGCCATGCATTTGTTCAATTCGTTTTGATTCTGAATTGAACTTTTTAAGACACGAAACACCTGTAACTAATAAATTCTATGCCATTTTACTGTGTTTTAATTCGTGAAGTCACAACTCTATTCCGTTCTTTAGGTACGTAGACGAAAGCTCTTCGTAGAAACTCTTAAATTGTGTACGCGAAATTGATCAGTTTGCTTAGCAAAATTTTTGGCATTTGCTGCTTGTTACTCGTGGCGAAGCCCACGAGTTTTAAATTCGACTCTGAGTTTTCTTTTTCTTTTCGTGTGACATTAGCGCATGCAAATTTATGCACACATATTTCAGTTTATGTCAACGACTATATGACTTTCAGCCATGAAACATATACTGCAAAATCTCTCCGTTCGTTGAATTGAGAAGCAAAAGAAAGAATTACAGCGTACAATTGCAAGTTTTCAAGAAAATGTAAGGTGTTCATGGATGGATAGGACCGTTTGATGTTGTGTTCGCCGCTTCTTCCTGTGGGATTTTTGTTCCGGCAAGTTTTATGTTTTATATAACTTGCAATTTGAAGACGAATATAATTTTTCCGAACTGAAAATTTTTGCGTTCGTCAAAAGTCGTTACATTTAAATTCCAAAAAAAAACCGCAATATTGCCTAACCTTTGGCATTTGGTATTCACGCGTTGGCTCGACATAAGCATGAAAGCGAGGCCTTTGGGCCACATCGCAATTAAAATAGCAGAAGCGCAGCCCACAACTAGGGCAAAAAAGAATCTCTCAAATGCTGCGCCGTGCGCTTTGTAATAATCGTTCCGATAATAGGATAGACTTGACGTTTAATGCATTTCCGAAGGATCCTTACCAAATGTTAGTTTCTCCACCGTCAACATTTCAACTGACTTTCATTTACTATAACTGCTCCAGGAATATCTTCTGGGGTTAATTTTTAATCTCTAAATCACAAATCGCTCGTTTCCGCTGACATATTTACTTTTTTGAAGTTTGCGGTAAGTTTGGTAGCCCTTAGGCCTCGCTTTTATGCTTACGTCGTAAGTGTGTATTGGACATAATTTTAAGCTTATGTTTCTCCGTAAAAGCTCTCGAAACACTTGGGTATCAGTGCTGCAATGAGTCAAAGGCGCCAAGAGTTCAAGCTGTGTACAACTTCTTGTTGTGTACGAAATGGTGCGAGGGAAAATATTGTTGTAAGCCTTTCCATTTAATTAAAGGCTGTACATCTTAATGAATATTTTCTGGAAACTGTGATTTGTTATCATAGAAAACAGTTATAGTGCCCAAGCTTACGCAATATCGCCTGATTTTAGCGAACTCGGCCTACGGCCTCGTCGCTAAGTATCCGGCGATATAACGCTTCGCTTTCGCACTATAACTGTCAAACATCTTGGTTAATTTTTTTCCAATGTCCTTCTCATCAATTTTATCATTCCCAAAATACTGTTCAAAATTCGCATCAACGGCACAGGATAAATATATATTTTTTCTGTCAACACTGATTAAAGTTGCTGTTACACGAGGCAATTTCTTTCCTGCAACTTGCAACGCAACGCTGACGAGAGCCTTTGCGACATGTTGCGACACAAGTTGCTGACTACATGTTACTCGTTTGCAAAAAGTAGATAAGTTGTCAACTTACTCGCAACGCATTTTTTCGTTGTGAAACAAGTTGCGCAGAGAAGGTGTTACACGCGCAATTGCATCCGCAACTTGTCTCGCAACGGCTCTCGTCAGCATTGCGTTGAAAGTTGCAGGAAAAAAATGTCTCGTGTCGGCAGCACCTTAAAGAAAATTGTCAGGTAAACTGTTTGAACCAAGGTAAACGACGGAATGGTTTCTGGGAAATCAGAAAAAAAAAATGTTGTTAGATATTGTTGTGATATATAATATTGCACATTCTTTTAACACAGTATACCCAAATTCATCCCAAGAGAATCATTTAGAAAGGATAATACTCATCTTGATACCAATAAATAGAATGTTGACAATCCTGATTTGCCTTGCTTGTTCCCAGAATTCATTAAGTTTGTGTTGCATCGTAGGTGTATACATTAACCCTTTAAGCCCTAAGAGTGGTCAGCATCAAATTTCTCCTTGTAATATTAATGCCTTATCAACCAAAAAGGTCATGAGAATTAAGAACATGATCACACAAAATGAGGTATCTTGATATCCAAACAATTTCTCCTCACTACTTCTATAGGAAATGTATAGAACTAGAAATGAGAATTTAAATTTTGATATTAGGGCGTAAAGGGGGTGGAACTTGTTAATAGTCACCAAGCAAACATGCTTCTAAATATTGATACAAGTTTAAAATTGATGATGTTGGAATACCGTATCGTCATTGATCTTACTGTTTAACAATAAAGTTACTTTTTGTTACTAAAACACAGCACGAACAGAAAATATACAGCGAAACCAAAATACGGCTTCGACAGTTCGTTTTCAACACAAAAACAGTACCTGAACATTCACACAACAATGCAACTCATCCGTTATACAACACCTTTGAACTCTTATTATTTTTTTAATTATATACTATGTACTTATCACGACACGCGCGATTTCTTACGTAATTTTGGTCGCAATTTTTAATGCAACATCGCTCTCAAGATCACGCGCAGGTGTAAACTAGTGGTGATTTCAGTACGATTTGGGCGCAGCAAATATCGCACGCGAATCGCACAGAAATCGCCGCTAAAGACGCTAAAGACTACTTTCGTTAATTTTGGCGGATACTGACTACCGCAAAATTCCGATTGGCTAATTCGCGCCGGGCGTCAAACGTGGTAAATTCCCACGTCAAGTCAGGCATGTGTAAAAGGTGCGCCAGTTTCTGATTGGAAACGTATTGACAGTTGACATAATTCGATTACCAGGAAATCGGTGGGTGTAATGGGAAAAGCCCAGGTGTTCCTTCCCTCCCCCCTCTTTTTTTTTTTCGCTCCCCTCGATCCTCCCACTCCCCGTTTACACCTGTCACGCAGGCTTCTGCTAGCTTACACTTGCTAAGAAAGTTATTTTGGAAAGAGCGACAAAAATCTCATCACAAACCGCAAGTGTAAACAGGCCTTTGATTTGCTGCAACTTTGTGTTCATTTTTGTTGCAGAGGCGAAAAACGCAGAGCGGATTCCCCAGTTGGATTCCCAAATGAAGGCTACTGTGATGCCGACTACGTACTGACGCTGCAGGACATGCAGAGCTCTAACGCCTAAGCTTGCTAGACTAATCGTGGGGAGAAGATAGTAAAAAAATGTTTAAAATATGATGTATATAGTATAGAATATTTTTCTTAATATGTACATACGATTAGAGAAATGATCTTTGGAGAACTCCCCTTACCAAACCAAACACTATTTTAAAACTGTTTTTAACGTATTTTGAAAAACTATTTTTAATATATTTTTGAAAAATATATAAAAATATGTATTTGAATCATGTTTTTAAGTAGTTTTTGACTTATTTTAACGATGTTTAAACCTGTTTAAAACGATATTGAAATATATTTTTAAAACCTTTCAAAGTGTAGTTTCGATGAATTCAGATCCGCATATACATTTTAAAATATATTTCAAATAAGTTTCAACACCTCAAAAAATAGTTTTTAAAACAGTTCACAAATCTTTTAAAAATACATTATAAATTCTCCAACTTTTTGCAAACTGTATGGAAGGCTATTTTGAATGTATTTGTATTCAAAATACGTTTAAAATTCGTGCTTTAAATATGGTTTTTAAGTAGTTTTTGACTTATTGTAACGATGTTTAAACCTGTTTAAAACACTATTGTGACGTATTTTGAAAGACCTCTATATTTCGTGAATGGAGAAAATGGGTGATGTTTCAAAATATATTATAAATAGTATTTGAATCGGGGTTAAGAGCCTTTCAAACTACCTGAAAATACACTGAACATAGATTTTAAAAGATTTTAAAAACAACATGGAGTAGCATTTGCAATAAATGGTTTAGTCATAATTATGTCTGTCAAAATACAATAAAAATATATTTGAAATACTTTCTAAATTCCTTACAAATAATTTTAAAACATGGTTCAAACCCTATAATAATATATAAATTTAGTATATACTGAAACAGTGGATAGCGTTGTTGGCGTGCTCTGATTGGCTACTGAAACTCGGAATAGCAAGTGCTATTCACCTCCCAGCAACTACCCACCACTACCCACCTCCACTTCGGTGGATAGTTGTTAAATACAATTCGAATTTACTAATTCTTTCTTAATATAAAAAAAAAATCAATAAAACAGATGACAACTTTTTGCATGTAATTTAACCCTATTCGGCCTGGGCTTTTTTTGAGTTCCTGAGCCTGGGGGGGGGGGGCACATTGTGCCCCCCCTTCGTAACTTCAAGAGCATTAAGGCTACGACAATGAAACCTAGAGGGTACATAGTACGTCCGAAACTATCTCCTTTGCGGTCCGCACAATGGAACGATGACGTCATATGACGTAGTTATTAGGTAATTAGTTATATGGCCGCCATCCTGGATCCGCCATCTTGGATTTCTGAATTTTCTTAAAACCTCTTAAAAACCGTCCAAATTGACTCAAAATTAATCAAAACCAATTAATAAACGCTAAATGACGTAAAAATATAAAAGTTATACCAATAAACATTATTTTTCTTCATTCAAAGGTATAAATATGCAAATTTCAAAAAACATGCTTGTCAAAATCTTGTTGCCATGGAAACATCAAGTCACGTGATCAAAAGATTGTCATATAAAATTGTTGCCAGATAAATTTTAGTCACAAAGTTTGATGGCGTTTGAATACATATTAAAGAAGTTATGAACGTTCAAAGTTAGCGCGGGCACTTTGTGCCCCCCCCCCCCCCCCCCAGGCCGAATAGGGTTAATGCTGACCCCTAAAAGGTCAAAATTTGAGTATTTTAAAGTCAAAATTTAAGTATAAAATAATATTTTGGTCCTCTGAAAATTAAAATACTGATAATTTATATCAACATGAAAACCAAATCCGTGAACTTATTACTGGTCTAAATTCTTGATTATGCAACTATTCACAATCATGACCATTCAATTTGATTCACGAATCCTATTCCTTGATTCTACATTTTGATTTTTGTTCAATACAAAAATTACGATGCTTGCAGATGTTTTTTGGCACCTTGATAAATTTGCTTTATGTTTAAGCAGTCAAGTATTGAAATGATACACCAAATTGAAGAAATGTTGTCGGGTGAAAAGCATAAACCAAGCATGCGACCCAAAGGTTTACTGGGAGGTTGGAAAATTTAATCTTTGTCTGTGACAGAATACACATTATATTAACACAGGATGCATAAATCATGCTCTTAAATGTCTCAAACAAAGAAAACATCTTGATTATCAAGAAATAGAATGTTACTAGCTTGCCAATTCTGCCTACCCAGAATCCCATTCGGTTTCATCGTTCATGGTTTATGCTTTTCACGGGTCAACGTTTCTTCAATTTGGTGTATACAACCTGACATCTTGTATTTTTTTTGTGGAAATGAAAGTTACTATGCACCTCTCAGATAAAATCCAAATATTAAAGGAAAACCGAGCACATACTCAGCATCACATTCAAGTTTAGTTGCAAACAACCTACACTCACGAATCCACATGTATCATTCAGATATTTTGTGCGGTAAGAAGTAAGGAACATTTGCATTGTCAAATCAAAATATTTGAATTTGTAATCCTTATGCAATAATGTAGGGCACATTCAATTCACCATTTTCCAGAATACACTGTAAGTGTAAACAGAATAGTCTTGCTCGAGACATGATGTCGCAACTCATATTGTGTGATAATGTATGTGCCTCCAACAGCGTCATTATTGATCATTACTTGTTCTTAAATATTCATGAGTTTATTTCCAAGCGTCCTTTGGGGTTTCACTGCTAATTGTATCCGTGTTAGAAAGAGAGAAGTGAGCAAGTGATCAAGGCTTGGGCTCTTGTAGAAACGGAGAAATCTCTGAATATTAAAAACAAAAAATTGATTCGAATCTTATCTGGAACTCGGAGTTTCTTTCTCTCCATACTTATCATTCTATTTATAAAAATATGTTAATGACCAAAAAAGAGCATTTTTTTGACAAATCGAAGATGACCCTCATTTTTTTATTAATCTTTGACTATTGACTTATCCCTGTCTTATCTTTGACTGATCCTTGACTAATCACTGAGTGATCCCAGTAGTAAAGAACATGTAGTTTCTAGCGCACACCCCCTATAGAAAAGCTTCTATTTCTCCATGTACTGCGATACACCTTTCTACCGGAACAGCAAATCCAGGCCATACCGGGTCCGGGGACTACCCCAGCCCCGTGTTACCCCACAGGCAAGCTTTGCTGCATTGATATGCAATCCCACCCTCCCCAACGAGTCGCATGGTAAATGTTTTTTTGACACCTATATTGCTAATGGTATACGTGGCTATAAACTATTATGGCGTATTCTCTATTTTGGAATTGTCCATAGTACACTTTGTTTGCCCCCAAATTTTGCACAAACTATTGTTTTGAAATGCTCTTGGGAATATGCAGTCCTTCCAAGAGCATTTAAAAACAATAGTTTATGCAAAATATGGAGGCAAATAAAGTGTATTATGGTCAATTCGAAAATTGAGAATGGTCTCAGTGACAAAAACCTTGTAGCGATTTTCCCACGGGTGTACTATGCGCCAGTAACGAAGTATTTTATCAACTATCACAATTTAATGGCCTTTTCGGAGATTATCAGGGATTGACAGCTACAGGAAGTTTGTTTTCTGGCAATCCAAAACAGCTGTTCAAACGAAACGAAAACTTCTCATCATGTTTAACGCGACAAATTGCTCCAGGATTTTTAGAACGTTTAGGCAGGCTTGTGCAGGGGTTCCTCCGCTCGGCCCATCATTTGTGAAAGTGGAAAGGGGGTAAGGGATGAGGTAACCCTCTCCCAGGCTTGGGTAGATAAAAAAACACAACTTTTAATTCTGCCAACATCTTTTGTGGTACTACGACGAAAATTTTTGTCTTTCTTTTGGACTTTTTTTTTTATTTCAGTTAGTAGTGAGTGGGGAGGGAGTCAAATGCGGTTTTTCAGATACCTAAATAAGCCGCCAAACGCCCGAGTTACCGGGCCCCCAGGCCTCATTGCATTCGACCTGGGGGCCCGGTAACTCGGGCGTTTGGCGGCTTATTTAGGTATCTGAAAAACCGCATATGACGTCCCTCCCCACTCACTACTCTGATACCCCCTCCCTCAAACCCTGTGTGAGAGGGGCAACCAATTGAAGAAAGGTAAAATCCTTGTATATACGCAATGGCGCAACCCCGACAACGAAGACGGCGTGATGACGATCAACGCGAGCTGATTGCCTGGCTGGACGAACAGGCACGAAACCTTGAGCGGTTCGAGCCTGCCGACGACAATAATGCTGAGGGCGAGCCTCAAAACAACCCACAGGATTTAGATTTTGAACAATTTGTTCAAGTCTATGATCAGGTTGACCGATGGGTTGAACACGGAAGACGAATAATCCGGTTTCGTTTTGCAACCGATCTCGAAAAACCCCTTGTCGCCAGAATTTTGAACAAAATCAAGCAAAATGTTCAAACACGGCATGCAATCAATTTACGGTTCACAGTCGAGTTAAGAAACACTGAAACCGAGGAGTTGAGACAGTTTTATCAAAACAACCATTACAGTCGTTGGCTAGCTACTCTCTCTGAGACACGACAGTGGTTGCAAGTTCAGGAAGAGCTTCGTCTCCAAAATGCAAGACTCAAAAGGCCTGACACCAAATGGGTTTACGAACGCACTATCCTGCTTGATCTTAAAGTCGTGCTTGATCGACAACCACTGCAAATAGGCCTCGGGCGGCTTCCTGATTGGATACGCAACAAAAGAGAAGTCGTTGCCCTTGACAACTTCAAAGACAATCTTTGTCTCTTTCGTTGCTTGGCTGTCCATCGAGGAGCCCATAAAAGAGACAACACCCGCAGAACCAGGGAACTCGCGGAAAGCTTCTTCGCCTTTTATCCGGGGCTTCGAGACCAGCTAACTTTGCGGCACTTCTCCAAAATCGAAAAGCATTTCAAGCAAGGCATTGCCGCTTACCTTGTTCACGCTAATGGTGATTTCATTTTATCTCACACCCCTGCGAATTACGACAAGGTTGGCGCCTCAACCATGACCATCGGCATCTATGAAGGCCATGCCTTCTTGATCACCAATCTCAATAAAGTCACAAACAATTACACTTGTGGCGAGTGCGGCGGGAGGTTCACACGGGCTGATAACTTGAAGCGTCACGCCAAGACGTGTACTCGAGGCCAAACCAAACTCGACTGCCCTGGGAAACGTGTCCTTCCTCCAGAGTCAGCTTTTGAGAAAGCCTTTTACCCAGAAGGCGGTTTCGGTGTCAAGGCAGTGTGTTGGCTCGAGTGGGTGGCGAAACAGGGCAACAAGCACATCCACCATCACAGATGCGGCCATGGCGGTGAGAGGTATATTTGTGGGGCTCCAGTCGACGGCTATCATCCAGAAAGCAAGACAGTGTTTCAGTTTCACGGTTGTTTCTGGCACGGTTGTTTAGAGTGCTTTCCTGCACCTGAACAAAGAAACGAAGTGATCACGACTGACCGTAAAGGCAACACAATCACAAGGAAGGTTGCTTACCAAAAGACTCTGCAACGAACTCAGTTTCTTCTAGACGCCGGGTACACCGTGGTTGAAAGGTGGGAGCATGAAAGGCCTTACCCCTGGTTTAATGACCGTTGCCCACAGAAAAGAAACAAAACTTATCCACACGCGATCGTCTACGACTTCGAAGCGTATCAGGATAAGACCAAGGCAGCTCGCCCGACATACGGGCTCTCTTATGAAAGCGAGCATGTGCCCATTTCAGTCTCCATTGCCGACACGTTGAACCCTGAGCCTGAGTATATTTGCTCCAAAGACCCTGACGAGCTTATCGCTCTGTTTTATGCCTCCCTTGAGCGGCGATCCGCAGCCATCCGAGAGGCTGTGGCTGACCAATATATGCCCCCAGACCTTGAGAATCTCCCTGAGAAGCAACTCAAGCTCATCGACAAATGGTGCAACCAAGTTCCTGTGGTCGGATTCAACTCAGGTCATTACGATCTTAAGCTTATCCGCAAGTACTTTGTTTCTCACTTTGCTCAAGAGAACGAGGTCTTCGCTGCGTAGAAAGAGGGACGCATCATGTTCATCAACACTCCCAGCTACAAGTTCTTGGACATCGTGAATTATTTGGCCCCAGGCATTACATACGACAGGTGGGTCAAGATGTATGGAGCGACACAGACTAAGTCCTGGCTCCCATACGAGTGGTTTGACAGTGCTGACAAGCTTGATTACCTTGGGCTCCCCCCATACGAGGGCTGGTACTCACAACTCAAAAAAGCCTTCGTTCTTTCTCCCAAGGAGCACGAGGAATGCAATCGCCTCTTTCACGAGAAAGGTATGCAGACATTCGGAGACTGGCTGGAGTATTACAACAATCTAGACGTGTCTCCTTTCCTCGAAGCTCTTCAAACGATGAAGGGTTTTTACACGAGCCTAGGGTTTGACATCTTCAAAGACGCGGTCTCCTTGCCAGGAGTATCAATGCAATACGTCTTGCGAGGCTCATTGAGAGGGTGGCGGGGCCGCAAGGCTCCAGAACTATACGCCCCAGGCCCAGAAGCATACGTCATGCTGAAGGGGGCTGTGGTTGGAGAGCCATGCCTGGTCTTCACCCGCAAACACGTGCGCGGTGAAACCCGTATCCGCTCTCACAAATACGACTTAGCCCGCATCACGAAACGGATTGTGGGGTTCGATGCGAATTCTCTTTACCCCAGCACGATGCTGCAGGAGATGCCCTGTGGCAAAGAGAAGGTTGTGCATTACGATGACCCGGTTCAGGCGGCTAGAGAGCTTTCTTTTCTCCTTCTCAGAGGCAGGTGGTTCGGGTTTGCGGAGGTGGACATCGAAGTCCCTCGAAAGTTGTGGGAGCGGTTCGAAGAGTTTCCCCCGTTCTTCATCAACCAAGCAGTGCCTAACGAATGCGTGCCTCAGCATATGCACGATTACCTCCAAGAAAGTGGCCGAACCCGCTTTCCCGACCAGAAAAAGCTTCTGAGTGTGTTGTCAGCGAAAAAGATGCTTATCTACGCACCCCTCTTGAAATGGTACCTCGACAGTGGGTTCAAGATCACGGCAGTCTATCGCACGATCGATTATAGACCCCAAAAACTCTTCGACTGGTTCGTTCGCGAGGTCGCCGAAAACCGAAGGAAAGGCGACGCTGACAAGGATAAGGCACTGCTTGCCGAAGTGTTCAAGCTCCTTGGCAACAGCGCTTACGGTAAGTTCATCGAAGCCGTGGAGCGCCAAACAAGAACGGTGTACACAACTGACGAGGACGAGGTCGACAAGAATCTCCGCTCACCTTTGTTCGAAGACCTCGAAGAGATCGGAGAGGCCTACAAGATCGAGCTGCGCAAGCAAAAGATCACAATCGACCGCCCCTTTCAAGTCGGCATTGTTGTGTATCAACTTGCCAAGCTCCGCATGCTGGAGTTCTATTACGACTTCCTTGATTGCTTCATCGACAGGCGCGACTTCGAACTTATCCAGATGGACACAGACAGCATGTACTTCGCTCTTGCTCACGACACTCTCGAAGAAGCAGTTCGCCCAGAACTTAGCGCCCAGTTCGAGGCGGAGAAGAAGAATTGGTTGGCGTGGGACAAGTGGAGTGGTAGAGAGCCGGGCTTATTCAAGCTTGAGAAGGAAGGTACACGGGCCATCGCCCTGTGCAGCAAGTGTTATTACGTAGAAAACGAGGCTGGCGGAGGGGCCAAGATGTCCTCCAAGGGAGTCAACAAGAATCAGAACGAGCTTCGCTGGGAAAGGTACGAAAGAGCCCTGCAAGGGGGTAGGGACATGGCAACAAACAGAGGCCTTCGAATGCACAACGGGGCCATGTACACGTACGAACAGCACAAGCTGGGTCTCAGCGCCTACTACGACAAGCGTTGGGTGCTGCCAGACGGTATCCACACAGAACCAATCGAGTTTCACAGCCCAGCGGGTGGCAACTGAGTACCCGGCGGCACAACCATCAACTCCTCACGTACAAAACCACGCTTGGGGCCGTCGTACAGATAATACACGACAGGCGTATCTGGCTTGGTGACAACCTTCTCGATGTTGTAGACTTTCAAAGACCAGATTGGATCAGTCGCTCGTCGACTACCACCCTCAAGCTCACCGGGGTAATACAGATATCGCAAATTAACCCTAGGAGGGAGCTTCTTTTCATTCACCCCAACAGGCCTAGCATATGAGGTTGCGGGCTTGGCCGAGGTTGCCTTCTCTTTGATTGCTTGTGCAGGCTTCTTGCCAGTTAATCTAGTTACTTCATTGTTCAAGGCAGAGACAACATCTGGCAATCTTTTAACCCAAGCGGTCGAACGGCCAGAGGGCAGATTCATTTCAACTGCGTACTGGTAACCAAACAATCGTTCAGCCAGGGTTCTGTTGAATCTTTCAACAATCCCTTGGTCTCTGTGGATATCAACACGCCCACGACGAATGGTTGTTTTATGAGCCCCAGTCTCTTTAGTCACAGCTCCCATAAACTCTGTTCCCGGGTCAACTTGCAACAGTTGTGGCCATTTCAAAGGCCCGCGTCTGTAAATACGTGTAAGCGCCTTAGAAACTTCATCAGACTCTTTCGAAGTCAAGGGCTCTGCTGCTTTGTAACGGCTAGCCACATCAACAACTGTCAAAGCATATTTGTAAATTTTCCTCCCATGAGGCAGTTTGTCGTGTGGCAAAAAAAGTAGATCTGCTTGATGCACCGCATCAGGAGTTTGAACATCAAACTTAGGGCGAGGGATATGGCGTGGTGCGGGGAGATATACTTGCCAAATAGCTTGTTTTACGAGCCATTTCTTTGCCGCCTCTTCAGATACCTTGGTTGCTGCAGTTAGCTTTTTGACAGCGGCAAGTCCTTTCCAATAGCCTTTGGGGCCGTAATAGATCTTTGAGAGTTTGGCTTCCATATACATATGTGTTTACAGAAAGCGAAACGCTGCATATCCAAGGGCGAGCGCGCCAGTGCCGATAAACAAGAGTTCGCCTTGTTTCTGCTGTGGGCCTGGTTTATAGAAGTCAGAGAACTCGGGCTCTTTGGGGAGTGTTATTTGCTGCTCCCGATGTGTTTGATTGTAGAGCACTAGAGCTTGGTCAGTGTCTTGAAAGTTGTGTTTCGCTTGATCTTTGATCCGATCATTGCTGGCAATCCAGTCGAGGAGCTTTGTGCGGTCTTTCTGATATTTAGCGTAGGCCGCTTGATAGGCCTCTAACGCCTTGTCGTGTCTGATCTTCTCATCCAGAGCGGCTTTCCCACTGTCGCCGGAAAGATATTTTGCGAGATAGTTGCCCCCAGTGAAAGCAGCGGCATTCAAAATTGCTCCACCAACCATAATAGCGATTGAGGCCATTGCTATATATATATATATATATATATATATATATATATATATATATATATATATATATATATATATATATGATTTACATTGAGGCAGGGAGGATCTTCTGGTCCTCGAGGTATTTCTTGAGAGCTATGCTCCCAGCCATGGCAGCAGTGAACTTCACGTAGTTCATGAGACTCGAGCTGGGGTCGGCTGTGAGATTTTCTTTGACGACCTTTTTGCCAACCCAGCCAATAGTTGCGACAAGACCAGTTATTGTGGCCGCATCAAGAACAGCTTTCACGAGCTTGTTGTCAGACATGGTGTATATATAAGATTTTAAATTTCAGTCGACTCTTCATTATGCGTTGTCTCGTTGATCTGTTGTGTTGCTAATTACCAAACTGTTTTTAGGGCGACAATGTTGAATTTAAGCATAACAAAAAGAATACCTCCGATTGCAGCCCCGTTTACGAAGCCTTGAAAGAGATTTGCCATAGTAGTATATATATGTTTTTTACTCCATCTCGCGAATTCTTCGTCTCGGTGGTGGGGGAGTTTGAACTTCATTCACCACTGCCGGCGCAGGGTCTGGGGTCGGGGCTTTGCGTCTAAGTGTATTCATAATGGCCTCGCGTTGGTAATAGACGCCCCAAGCGGATATAATTACGCCGACAACCGTTATAATCCAGAAACCAGAGTTGCTGCTAGCTTCTTCATTTGTCGAGTTTTGGGGTGCCGAGTTTGGGGCAGGCTCATTTGTTGCTTTAGCAGCTTGTGCTTGTTTTTTTGCCTCTCTTGCCAGGCGGTTGCGCTCAGCAAGCCTTTTGCCAGAAGCAACACGACCAGGGTTTTTGGCTGGAGCAGTCTTTGGGGTATCAGAGGTAACGTGTGCTGCTGGCGCGACTGTTTCTTCAGGCACCGTCTCGAGTGGTTGAGCCATCATGTATATATATGTATATTTTTTATTTCAAACCTTCGTGGTTTCTGTCAGGTTTCTGCCAGGTTTCTGTCAGGTTCCTGCCAGGTTTCTGCCAGGTTCCTGTCAGATTATGTGTCAAAAATTTCATCAAAACATGTGTCAACTTCATCAAAACCCTCGAGTGGATAACCTTCACCGTCTCTGCTTGGGTGTACAGGTGGCAACTCTTCTGGCTCCTTTTTGAAGTCGATGTGTTTTGTAGTGATCAAAACAGCATTGGCCAAGGCCAAGAAGCGCCCACAACGCAGTGCAAGGTTTCCAGCAAGAGATGAAAGTTCCTGGTTAATCATGTAGTCATTTTTGAGTTCTTTCTGCAGGGCCTCCACATCGTCAATCTTAACAACCATGCCGGCGCCTTTGGTTGCGAACATTATAACGCTGTCAATCAGAGACTCGGTCGTCTTGTTACCGACATAGGCTTCATACCTTTTGTAGTACTTTTCAACCTGTTTATCTGTCAGGCGTTTCACCTGCTCGTGTGTGAGCTGGTCACCGATGGCCTCTTTTGATTTGCCGGTTGAAACAAGGACTGCCAGTTTCTCGCGTTGAGCTGGAGTGTCTGGACCTGTTAAGACTTCAGGAATCGCTGATGGCAAGGAGCTATCAGGGGTTGCCTCTAGCAGCTGCATCATTTCATTATCAAATGCGGTCATGTCTTCTTGGTTTGTTGCCATTGCGTATATATTATGTATTTATTTTTCAATTATTCTCTTGATGTCAGGCAAAAGACTTTCAACCTCACGTATAAGCCCCGTCACGGTGGCTGGGCACACAGTGACTTTCAAAGGATAGCGGTTAAGAAGCATGAGACGCAGATCGTCCGTGTCAGCGGTTTTGATTATCTGTATTTGCATCTCCTCCGCATGACTCTGTAATTCACCCAGAAGTTGTGAAAAGACCGTGAGCTTGTGGATACTGGTTGAGGTGTTCATGGTTCAGCGTATATATATATGTTTTCACATTTTCACTTCAACCCCATAAGGATGTCGCAGAGAGAAGACTAGGTGAGAAAACTTGTGCCCCTTTAATTTTGCAATCAACTCTTTGTACTCCTCGTGTGAGAGCTCACCGGCATAGTCGTCGAAGATGGCCTTCGTTGTTTTGCTTGATGGGGTGTAAAAAAGCACAATCGCTGCAACGTTTTCCCTAAAGGGTTTCGCAATGCTGGTTAACTGTTGGGTTAGCACCCACACGGACAAGCCGCTGTGGCGAGCACTGAACCCTAGTTTCACAAGTTGACTCGTGCGACCTTTCACATCCTTCGAAGCAGCACAGTCATCCAGCACAAAGAGCGTGTTTGTCCCGTCGAAGAAATAACTGGCTAAAGTTAACCATGCTTCAATCTCATGCTGCTGACAGTCTATCACGAAAATGCGTGGCTCCTGGTCCACGAAACCGTCGTAGGTCTTGTTGTGGACAAATGTTGGGCAGAAGAGAACAATATAGTCAAACTTGCCCCTGAAGGGGCCACGCAGCTGATTCAGAAGATATTGTGTTTTGCCAGAATTAGTCGGGCCGATAATTAGGGCATTGAATGGCAGCTTTCGTGGGTCCATTCTTATATATTTTTATGTGTATATATGTGTTTAGTACTGAACCGCCTGCAGCTGTCTATCAATGATGTTCATCTGTGAGTCGCTGATGGTGTAGATGTGGCAGTGCACGTTTCCCGAGCCGGAGGTTGCCCTTTCGATTTCAAGATGTACGCCGTCCTTTGTGTTGACGAGGCGTTGACCGTTGCCATGTAGGGTTGTATCAGCCATTGATCTAAGGTCGATAAGGAGGCCGAACTTGTTGCCAGTGAGATATTTTGTTAGATTCATGTTGGGCCTGCCATCGCCCTTTTTTTTGAAGAGGCGACTGACCTCGCGCCACATGTCGGTCCCGTTGATGCCTTCGTTGTAAATCCTGTTGGGGGAGCCGTTTATGGTGACATTAACTTTGGTGATGTCTGGGTTGAAGTATTTTTCTGAGTCCCTGGCTCCTGCCGTGTAGGGTTCGATGAATAGCAGAAGGATGGCTTTCAGTGACCTGCGCTGCGGGTTCACCCTGAGATTCAGCCGAGCGTCTGAACCCTTCGAGAAGGGAACCACTACCTCTCGCATGATATGGTCGTAGGCAAACTCCTTTCCGCTAGAGTATACACTTGTTGCCTCGTCAGCCAGCTGCTTACTTCGGATTGTCTCGTACTCAAGCTGGATATTTGTCAACTTGTAGACAAGCTTGCTTGTATCTGAACCCCTGACAACTTGGGAAGCCTGGGCGAGCGTTATCTCGAATGTCAAATCGTTGTAGAGTGCCTGTGGGTACATGACGCCGTGGTCTGTTATAATCTGGTGGTCAAGGTTGATGCGGTATTTGTTTTTGTAAATGGTCTCCAGTTTGTTTTCCACATCCACGCCAGAGGTCTTCTTGTCGCCGGCACTAGAGCGAATCTTGCTCAAGTCTACACTCTGGATACCCTCGGGGAGCATGTTGTCTCTCTTATCAACAGAGAGGAATAGGTCCTCGAAGATTTTGTAAATATCGTACCCAACGGTGTCCTGGACAGTGGTGGCGGCAAACTTCACAACAAGCCTGTCAACTAGTGCTCTGGAGACATTTTGTACAAGATAGTTGTTTGCGTGGCCGCCGGCAAGGTCGATGTTAAAGAGCAAGGCAAGCGAGCCCGACACGATAACCTCATGTTCGTTGAGCTTGGGCACCGTAACGTACAGGGTCTCGCCGGGATTGGCTGAAGTGCGTTCAAAGGTGATGCGCTTTACGGTGCGCTCTGCTTTCATAGCACCAAGAATCTTCTCGGCATTAGTTGGGAGGAGGTTGGGTTGCACGGGTTGCACGGCCATAGCCAGAGTATATATATAAATTTATATTTATATTTATATACATCATGGCAGAAGGTGGATATGATATACCTGGCGAGAACGAGAATCCTTGGGAAGACTGGGGTATTGACCACGATGATGACGACGAAGAAGAAGAAGTTGACACAACAGCCCCCTTTCAACCGGGCGGCACATCCACCCCATATCATGGCGGTGAAGAGCATGAAATGCATACAATGCCTCACGAACAGAGCGGCTTAGATGACACCGACCCTCTGCTTGCGGGTGATGACTTAAGCCAGCGGCTTCAACGAACAAGACAAGCTTCGCCTTGGGCAGATCTCACAGACATGTACCCAAATGCGAATAAAGACGCTATCGAAACATTTTACAAAACAGATAGAACAGGCAAAAATCCGAGGCTGTATGTTAAAATGGTTGGCAGTGGAAAAAAGGCATATCCTGTGTTTACAATAAACGCTGTAACACGCCAACTAAGGGAAAACCCGCAGCTTTCACAAGAAATCAAAAGTTATCTCGGAAAGTCAATGTTTGATCAGATGAAAGACTATCAGGCAGAACAAAAACAAAAACAACAAGAACTGCAAGCAAAACAAAATCAAAAACAACAAATGGAAAAAAATGATCGCAGATAGAGACAAGGTTCGGCAAGACATGGATGTCCTTAGAAATCAAATGAAACAGGCTGATGACCAGATTCAGGAGCTTGAAAACCAGCATGGGACACTGAATGAAGAAGAAATACAAAGGCTGAAAGATGAAAAGAAAAAGCTTGAATCTGAGCATCAAAATAAAAGAAAACAACTGCTACAGTTTCAGAAAACAGCAAAACAAGCAGAAAAATTACAAGAAGACATCAATAAACTCACGACCGACAAAAATAACATAAACAGTAACATAAATGAACTTAGTGCAAAAATAGACGCAAAAAAGCCGCTTGATGCACTAAAACAACAAAAAGAAGAACTTGAACAACTAATCGCTGAAGACAGACACGTGATAGAGGATGAGAACACTTCTCCCTCTGACAAAGAAGCTGCAGAAGCCCGAGAGGCAGAACGTGTCGAAGAGCTGGCAAGAGTTAATACAGAAATCGAGGAGAGAGAAAGGGGCATGCCTTTGAGAGAACGGGTCAAAGAGATATTCAAGAAATATGGCTGGACCCTTCAAGCAGTTGTTCTGGCTGCAGGTCTAGTCATAGGCGCTGTGACGATTGCTGCAATGAATGGTTTAAAGGCCGGCACCAAGGCTATTGGCAATGGCTTAAAGAAATAGGAAATAAGGTTGCCTCCATTCTGCCAGGCTTGATCGGCTCGATCGTGAGCTTTATCTTCAAAACAGCCGGCCAGGTTATATCCTTCCTTGGCGAGCACGCCTGGCTGCTGATCCTTGCCGTTGTGGGCTTTATGATTGAAAGGATCACCAAGCGCAGGAGATAATTATCTCATCCAGGCAAGAAAGCCTGCTAAAGCAAGCGCACCCACACCAATGAGTGCCTTGTTTACGTGATGCGGTTCGATCTTAGTCTCTTGCGTTGGTGTTGGTGTTGGTGTTGGTGTTGGTGTTGGTGTGGAGGCTAGTTGTGGTGTGGGTACGGGGGCTGGTTTTGGGTCTTTTGGCGATATGCCCTGTGCCTGTGTGGCCTGTTTGTGAATCGGGTTCGATGGGTGACTGTTTGGTGGATTAATCTTTGTCGGCCCTCCGTCCATGGGGCGAAGGGAGGCTTTTTTTGTGGCAAGATTGACATCATTGTTAACACCAAGCTTCATCCCTTGCGTTGCCTGCATAAGATTGTTATTGTACCCCACCACGCTCTCTGTGTTGATAACCATGCGTGACGGCATCAGCCAGCTCCCAGGGGCAACTACAAAGTTTAGCCACACTTTCGTTGCTTGGATGGCCTGCTGATAATGCTGTACGCTCTTAGATATGTCGTTCAGTCTTATGGCGTCCTCTAAGAGTGCGAGGAATACTCTCTGCGTTTCGAATGCTCGGCCTCCATTCCCAAGAATGCTGCTGCGAGTGTTTGCTTGTGCACCCAGGATGCAGTACACAAAGGCCTCGATTGACTGATTCATACGCGCGCGCCCTGGCTGTGTTAGCCCTTGTGCATAATTCGGCACAAAGTGCTCGAACTGACTAACAGCGCCCTGGTCGTTACGAACGAAGTATATGCCGTTTGCTCGATAGTTTGGGTCTTTTCTGTCTGTGACGCGCTCGTCATCAAACAGGGCTAGATCGGGATCAGGATAGTTGTAATCAGTAGAACTGGGCCCATCATATGCAACCCAAATGTACACATTGCCAAGCCCGTGATTTTTGCCGTATGTGAAACGAAAGTCAGAACTGGGGTCTACACCGAACTCTTGGCAAATCCTCTTGTATGCGTTGATGTTGAACTTGTTGTCTTTCTGGTTGAATGTGGGGTCGTCTGGCAAAGCACTCACGCTCTGTTCCCCACCCAGCTTGTAGAGTATTCGTCTTGTTGTGAAATAGACGTGAAACCTGTAAAATGATCGGAGCTGCGGGGTTAGGGAGAGAGTCGAGTTCTTATCAAACAGAAGGTCACGCGAGATCCCACAGCCGGCTGTTGCACACCACAGAGCAAAGTTTAGTTGTTGTGGCCAGAAACTCATATGCGGGCCGCCGAGCCACTTTCTCCCATATTTCGCGGTTGTGAACGAAATTTGTGTGTCTCTGAAAATGTTTCTGTATTTCGTTGTGAAATAATCAGTTGGCGTGACATAGATCTTTTGCGCTTCGTCGTTCAAGACAGAGCCAATCATCATGTCTTTGTCGATTGATGTGGAGAAATCAACAGCAGGGATTGGCTTTTGTGTGTTTCGGTTTAACGTCAACTGATAGGGGAAACCGCCAATATACTCTAAGCCAAGGGCGTCTTTCAGGGCTTGTGTCCAATTCTTGTGCGGTATGTATGAAGGCATAGCCCAGGAGCCATGGCCCCTCTGAGAAAAGAACTACTGCTGAGGCTTTGTGCTTTTCGTCGAAAGAAACTTCTGTTGTAAATCTTGACATATCAGCGTGCGGGAAACGCCTTTTGAAGTCTGAGATAGCCTTAGCCTTGGCAGCTGTAGAGAGTTTTTCAGCCTCCGGAGAACTAAGCCAAGCAAGTTGTGGATTTACTGTGGGTGGTGTTGGCTGTTTTTTTCTAATATACCTGCTCTGTTGGGGATAGAGGGGATTTTGTGGACGAGGAAAAAACGGGGGTGGGGGCCCGTAATCGTGACCGCCAATGTCTAGACCGAGATTTGAACCAGGATTAAAACCACCAGGGCGTCTGCCAAACATGATTGAATATATATATTTTAAATTTAAATATATATATTATATACACAATGGTTGTGTTAACAATCGTCGCACCTTCGAACCCTCACACCATCTACTTCGACCACCCGCTTCAGAAACCGAGTTACATAAGACTTGTCTCTTGTTCATTTTACAACTCGTGGCATAATTTGAAAGAAAGTGCAACTATTTCAACAACAATAAATGGCTCCAATGGATCAACTCCAAACGTGACATTACTTCAAGGGCATTACACCATTGATAGTCTAGCGAAACAATTTAACGACTTTAGCCACCCAACATAGAATAAAATTACAATTATCAACTACTATAAATACACCAGTCGGCGCGATGGTCATTCACAATGGAAGTAATGTAAAGTTTAGTGACAATCTGGCAAATTTACTTGGCATAAGAGCTGTATTCTTTCTAGTAACATACGTCAAAGGATTAACATCACCAAGCACTTACTTTATCCACTGCGATCTGGTTGATAAAGAACAGAACCTGTTCAACGGTAAGCCTTCGACTGTCTTGGCTAAATTTGATCTTCGAGGTGAGCCATATGAGAAAGTTTTCTATGAATCAACACAGCAGAACATGCTGTGACGTCTCGTCTGGTGATTATGTAAACAGCATAACACTGTCTGTAAGGGATGAACACAATGCCCTTTTTGACTTCAATAACATGCCCCTTGAATTTGAACTTGAGATCAATTAAAAAATATATTATATATATACCCCCTGATGATGAGCTCGACTAACGTGTTGCCATCAGCTCCTGAATACAGCGAAACTCCATCGCTTTACCCAGACTTATCCAACGGTGAAGGCTTCAGACTCAAAAAAATCTCTGACTTGCAAAAGGAGCTTGAGTCGGAGGCTAATCATTACAGACAAGTTGCTAAGAAATACAAGCGAACACATACAATTGTTCACGGAACAGCAGTAAGTTTTGGTTTTATTTCTACAGGCTTGTCTACAGCCACAATCGCCACAGCCCTGACAGGAGCCGGGCTCATAGCCAGCCCGGTTATTGCGGCGTAGGCTGCCTATTACAGGTTTTTCAGCGGCCAGGCATCACTATGCTTTAGTAGGCGGCTTCAGAGAAAAATTACTAAACACGAGAAAATTTACACACTCGCCCTTGCAAAACGAAACTCTGTCTTTGAGCTGGTTTCAAAGGCTCTAACTGACAAGCGTATCAGTGATTCAGAGTTCAAAATAATCCTCCGTGAAGTTGAGAGCTATTATGAAATGAAAAATGCGATACGCTCTGGTGAAGCAAAACCATCACAAAACAAGAAAACTCAAACTCAAACGCCAGATCTTGAAAAACTCAGAAAAGAAATCTGCAAGGAAGAACGAGAAAAGATTCAAAAAAAGATTACTTCTCTAGCCGCTCAGTCGAGTTCAGATTTGAGAAACAACTGAATACAGGATTCTCACTTAGCGTAACAAAGCGTAACACCAACAGGCGCCACATGTCACGCGACATGGTCTAAGCGCCTCAAAAAAAATTCCGAAGCGCCCCGATTTTATTTTTTCAAACGATTTATCAAAATTACATTCCTGAGCGCCCCAGTTTTAGTGAAAAAAGTGTTTTGGGGGCGCTTCGGTATTTTGGGGGCGCTTCGGTATGTTCGAGAAGCTTCGAAAAGTTGTAATTTTCTAAATACGGCCTTTACGCAAGTACCCGGAAATCACGGGGAACCCCCCCAATTGAAAAACAATTGTATTGTATTGTATAAACATGACTGACTTCACCGCACGGCTCAATGAACTTGACAAACAACACAATTTTGCCATCCTTCGCTCGCTATATGGTGGTGATTATAGGAAAGAAATACACCGCTTGTGCCTGCCGGAAAAAACTTTGCCATATCTACGAAGATATGGGGTTGGCAGAGATGGGGAAACAATATCTACAAGAACATTATAACGCCTTGCAGCGTGAACGTTGGGCCCGAAGATTTCTATCTTGTTATTCTTGCGGCGGCCCATTTTTACAATCAAGCGATTCTTGTGAACTTTATTGCAAAAAATGCGGTCGTGTGGAAGTGCTAGAGGATTATGCTCCGGCATATACGGATCAAAACATTTTGTACAAACCAAGACAAAGGCAGTCGGCACGGTGTTATGCGTTTGGGTACGCTTTAACACGAATTAACAAAAGGATTGAATTGACTATCGACCAAATAAATGAGGTGAAACGTATTTTCAAACATATACAAGCTCGGCTTCCGAGAATCTCTTATACGTTTGTGATCTACAAAATCCTGGACATTACAACGCCGCTTGAAGACCCACAACGAGCGATTGTAAATTGCCTAAGACAACAGATGTCAAACAATATGATAATTAAAAACGCACATTTATGGAGCAACGCTTTCAAAGATCTGGAGTAAAAGTTGCTGCTTTCTCAATAAGAAAAGGCTTCTAACAGGGCACTGTCATCGCCGATGTTTTCTTCAAAAGTTTCACCAGGTATGGTTTTCTCAAGGTGTTTTTGATTTGATAATTTTCATGTATTTTTCTGCGAAGCCTTGCCAAGTTCTCGTGAAATCGTTCGACCTTCGGTTGAATACTGTTCAAAAATCCCTCGTGCTTGACAATTTGAGCTCTGTGAAATTCAACATTTTCATGCAAAGAAAGCAACCGGCTTCGGCCCTCATCTGGAGCAAGGAGAGCCTTTTTCATTCTGATGTAACGCAAAAACTCTTCATCTACGTATTCTTTGCTGAACGACATTCTGACCGCGCCGTAAGAACACCATAGGTCTTTCTCGGCTATTGAAGCCATTATTTGCTCAAATGTCTGAGTTTGTTTAAGAGCACCAATGTCAATAAGTTTACTTTGATTGCGTGTAAACTTTGTTTTGAAAACAGATACAGATGCCCAGGCAAGCGCTGTGTGACCTTTTGTCTGGTAATATTTCCGCCGTTTAAAAGATTATTATGATTCGAACTTGGCTCTATCTGTTGTAGAGAACACATTCTGAAGTAAGAATCAATGAAAAGGGCTTTATTAACCATAGATCCGTTAAAATAAAGGCCCGTTTGTATCTGGGGTGTATAATAACTAGGCACTCGAGTCATAGCTATTTTCCGCTTGAAAGGACATTTGAACTCCAAAAGAATTAAATTATTATCTTTGTCAAGATAATAGCCGTCAGGACTGCATATAATCTTTCGAAACAATGGGTGATCTGTTGCCAGATTGAGGGATATACTGTTGGCAAAAACTCGAACACAATGCTTCTGTTCAAAGCATTTGCGAGCGATCGGTTCGAACAGATTGCCCCAGGTACAAGCCGTATTGCTGTGCATGTCGGCTGGCTGTAATTTATTTAAAAGCAAGCTATTTGGTGTTTCAAACGGCGAAACTCCGATCAAGGCTGCAATTTCGGATGCCCCAAGAGTATTTTGTCGATAACTCACCCAGTCGGCGCTCTTTTGTTTTAGACCAGTGTTCCTCGATTTGAGAAAGTTCAAGAACACTTGTGTTGTCGTCATCATTGATATACGAAGGAAAGTGTTTTTTTCAATTGGTAAAACCCGAGCATCTCTGTTCGAAACGCTGCGAGCGGTGTCTTGCCTTCGATGAAATCCGCAACAAAGCTTGCATTACGGATCCTGTGTAAAGGGTCAAGATCATTCAAGGTTATAGAGGATTTTTTTTCTTGCTCATCAAGCCATGCATTCAGCTCATGCTGGCTGATGTTTGAGTTTGCAAGGACATCTCGAATAACCACCGATGATGGCGGTGGTGGTAAAACCGCCTCATGTTCGTGAAGAACTAGAAAATTTCTTCTAAAAGGTGGGCAACCCTTATTCATATGATTATAAAACGTTGACACGCAAAACCATTCGCTGACAGTCGGGGCAGGGGAGTTTTGAATTACTTGCCTTCAGTTGAGCAGCAAAAAGTAGCATAGGCATCGTGTATACAAGGGGTAAGCGTTTATTCAATTGACAACACCGACGAGGTGTTAAAATTCTTTGCTAACAGAAACTATGTCAAAAGTTTCTAAAAAATAATCAAGATCTTTCTCAGGTACAACACATTCGTATCCATCGCTATGAACTATTAAAACGCTTGGATAATTACAAACGTTAGGAACAAAACGCGGGGGAACACACCGTTTCGAAGGCGGGCAGCCGTTTTTAAGGTGTAGGGAAACAGTTTGTCTAGACAATCGTTGATTACAGCCGAGACAAAGCTCTTTCGGTCGGGCTTCTGTTCGCAGCTTCTTACAAGCGTATTTTTGATGCTCAACAAGCGAATGACCTTGTGTGAAGTTTAAGCCGCAATGTCTGCAAGGATTGTATTCGAACGTCCCTTTGTTCTTTGCATATAAATCGTCGCCTTCTTTCAACTCAATTCCCCGCATTTTCAAAAACGCAACGGCAGTCATTGGTTCGTTGACGAGGGGCATTGTGACCTTTATATGGGGTGTAAGGGTTTTTTCAATTGGTTATGTCTAGCTTGCCGTTGTGGAGACTCTTACAGGGTTTGAGGGAGGGGGTATCAGAGTAGTGAGT
Organism: Cladopsammia gracilis; assembly: GCA_022457155.1. Lineage (NCBI taxonomy): Eukaryota > Metazoa > Cnidaria > Anthozoa > Scleractinia > Dendrophylliidae > Cladopsammia > Cladopsammia gracilis. Next base: position 1,611,345 of record JAJGOT010000130.1, on the reverse strand, counting down.
GGGGAGGGACGTCAAATGCGGTTTTTTCAGATACCTAAATAAGCCGCCAAACGCCCGAGTTACCGGGCCCCCAGGTCGAATGCAATGAGGCCTGGGGGCCCGGTAACTCGGGCGTTTGGCGGCTTATTTAGGTATCTGAAAAACCGCATTTGACTCCCTCCCCACTCACTACTCAGGGTGCTGGGACGTAAATTTTTTTTTGCGGTAATACCGCATGCAGGCCGAGGCGATGGTGACACATTTCTCCATGGGATTGAAATCGGCTTTGGCGGGAAATTCCCGTTGAAAAATGTCGCAGCCGGCTTTGAGCACTTGCACATCCGATCGACAGTAGGCCACCATTTCCTCGTGCAAATTGAACTCGAGATGTTGCACGGTTTTGTATCATTCGTCAAAGTCTGTTCGCACGCCCGGTTTCATGCCATCGGGGTCGTAATAGCGCGCCTCGGGCCAAGGCCCCACATACTCTTGATGGGCCTCGGTGTTGAAGAAATGCGGAAAGAAACCTTTCTTGCTTTCCGTTAGATTGAACGTGGCGGCAAAGTCGGAGAGGGGATAGGGGAGGAAAGACTGTCCTTGAACGTCAACCGTCCGGCTTTCAGGCTCAAGATTTTCGATCCCAAGCAAATTTGATCTTTGACCTCGATGCGATGGTCCTAGAGGTACTGGAGGACGAACATCCTGTCGTAACCTTTGAAATTGTGAAAGATCACGATGACTTCCCGCGGTTCGCCCAGCACCTCCGTTTTGGTCAGCAGCCAAACGTAAAATTGCCCGGTGCAATCGCGACCGTAAAACACCATGGCGGGCACGGTGTCGAGATGGTCTTCCCCTTTGGCGCAGATGAGGACGGGCACGTGCAATTGTTCGTCCTGCGTGCATTCGTATTCAGCATACACGAAATAGGGCGGACATTTGGGCCGAGTCTCCTCCTCCTCCTCGTTCTCGTCTTCCCCGGACTTGGACTCGTTGGCGGCAAGGAAGCGGACGGCGTGGACGGCGTGACGCGGGAATGGTCTGGCGCGTTTGGCGGGAGACGGTCCCGCTGCTGCTTCCTTCTCCGGGTCTGGATCGTGCACGGCTGGATGTAACAACGATGGGTGATGACGTCCGCATAATCTTTGCAGGTCTTGCAAAAATATTCCTCGCACTTGAGGGGATGTTGACATTTGCGTCGATTTTTCCACCAATCGAGGGATTTGCAGCAATCCTCGCACGTTTGGAAATTGGCGCAGACGGTCTGCTCCGGGGTGTCGCCCCCTTGTCCGTTGGGAGAAAACACCCGGTGATTCTCATAGCAACGATCTCGTAAAAGCATCGTCGACAGTCCGGGCAGGGACGTTGCGTCGGTCGTGGGGGTTTGCTATCGCCCGGGAGGAGCGCCAGGTAATCGCGACAGTCTTTCCTTTTGCAGGCCACGCAACGCCGTTTCACGCAGGGATGATGCGCAAAATCCTCGTTGTCGTACACCTTGTTGCACAAGTGGCAATAGTAACTACGTCCGAGAATGGCGGGAATGGAGGTCAAGCCGTAATAATGATCGTCGTGTTTCAAGAGAAACAGGTAACGTTGGTCGGCGCGTTTCTCGCCTTGTCCAAAGATCACTTGGTAACTCATGTCGGTGCTGAGGACTTTGATGTAATAGTCCGGCAACACGATTTGGAATTGATGGAGGGCCCCAACCCGCAAGGCCCTTCGGGAACGCGAGCCAAAGCGTGCAAGGCCTTGGCCAATCGGATTTGACCTGGACCACCTTGTTTCAAGGATGCGTAGCCAAGCTCTGGCGTCCGTCGACGCGGGGGAAGTTCGTCGGCCCACGCTTGCATGGTGACAAGAGCCCGGATGGACGGAAGAAGTGTTCATCGTACAACGCGTCCGAGAAGGTCCCGTGCCCACCTACAAGATCCAAGAGTGGGACGGGACCCCCGTGGAAGGGACCTTTTACAAAGAAGACGTGCAAAAAGTCGAGGTGTCGGACGATGCCGTGTTTCGGGTGGAAAAAGTGCTTCGACGACGAGGACGGAACGTTTTGGTGCGTTGGAAGGGGTGGCCCAGCAAATACGATAGTTCGATCCCCAAACGCTATATGACCTCGCTATAAAGAGGGGCTACGATCTCCAAACTGGCCACGAAGTCGTCGACGTCATTAATTGCTTGGTGCTCCTGAGCGATGTCTCCCCGGAATTTCCCAACAACACCCCGGATGCGTTCAAGGTACGATTGGCGGAACCGCTGGCGTTGGAAGGGGATTGGAAAGTGGGGTTGTTGTCCCTCTCCATCCCCGATAGCGGACGGGTGTTGACGCACGTAGCGGGCTCGAGAGGGATGTCATGTTTGTGATGGTGGATACCCTCAATACACCGACCCTTCACAGTTACATTATCAACGGCGATCGTTTGCAAGAGGACCAATTTATCAAGAATGGGGTGGACATGATGTTCTCCATGATTGGACTCTTCGAGAGGGAATCCTTTGCCCAAACGCAAGCGCTGGGACTTCGTTTGGAGAAGACCCGTCGACCCACCTTTCGTTGGGAAGGCCCGTTCTTGGTCGTGGAACACAAACTGTTGGAGAACATCAAACCCGTTCCCACCAATCCCGTACCCGGCATTCGGTTGATGGTGAATAAAAAGTTGGCGGTGGGCAGGGGGTGGTTGAACGCCGAGGGGACGGCACTGGGGGAAAATCTCCACTATTCCCACCCGTTCGAAGAGGCCAAGCAGACCTTCTATTCCATCAAGGACACGGAACTGGGTACGACAAAGATAGACGAGAAAACGGAAACGCCAAACCTCTGGCATGCGAACCGGGGGTACCGGTCTCTCTCCCTGACCGTGAATTGGCACTTTGTGAATCTCAACGAAGCCTTTGCCGAGTACGTGGGGAGTACGGGACAACGCTTCTTCGTGTACACGGATCTGGTGGAAAGCAATCGGATGGGCGGTCAACTCCACCCCTTGATTCGTGAAGCGCATTTTCCGAAAAGCGGAGACGGGGTGCAGTTTTTTGAACCGTTGCATATCCAGTGGATGCCTTTACGACGCCCCTGGATCGATATCGTCGAAGTGCAACTGGCCGACTCGAGCGGGACCTTGGCGAAAATGAAAAATGGCCAAACGGTCGCCCACCTTCTCGTTCAGAAAGGTGACGGTATAAAAAGCCCTCACTCCCTCCCTCCCTCCCTCGTCGACCCTCCATTGTCGTCATGTTGGGAGGCAGTTTGAAGCCTTATCATATCCCCTCGACGAGAATGGGGACGGGGCAAAGCGGAGGCGCCTTCACGCAAGACTTGATCAAATTGGCCACCCCGCTGCTCACGTCGTCGTTGCGCGAGGGAAAAGCGTCACTGGACCGAGGTCAATCGTGGAAACAGGCGGGAAAAGCGGTGTTCGATGCCTTGGGAGGAGGGGTGAAACGAAAAGCCCAGACGAGCAAGCAATAGATCTATAAAAAAGCGGCGAAACGAGCCCGAGACATTTTCGGCGAGTGAAGAAAACAAACAAAGAAACAGCACCACCATGGTCCACCCCCTGGTCATGCAATGGCGACCCCGGCATCTGACGGGAAGGGGACGGTATAAAAGTTCAGTCCAACGCGGGGGGTTGGATCTCGTCGGACGTGGCACCTCCACCGGGGTATCGGCTCACCAGATACATAAAACGGGTCCACGCGCGTCCACGGAAATGCAAACGTCCGCGCCCCTGAACGCAGCCATGTCTTTGGAATTGTTTACGATTCCCACGGCCGACATTGCTCGGCAGGGGTATCGGATGGTCAAGTACAGCCCGTCCACCACGGGGATCCGAGCCATTACCTTCACGGTGCAAGTGTTAGATGATTTTTGCGATTTGGATCGAAGTTATTTGAAACTGGAACTGCGTTTGCATTCGGCCTCCGCCAACGGCCTGGTGGCGGATGCGAATGCCGCCTCGGACGCCAACAATACCCCGATTTGTGTACGCGGTCAACAACATTGCGCATTCGCTCTTCAAACAAATGAATCTGCGATTCAATGGAGCCCTCATGAGCTAACAGACGGACACGTACGCGTACAAGGCATTCCTAGAAACCATCTTGAATTTTAATAGAGAGGAAGGAGAGACCTTGCTGGCCGCGCAAGGGTGGGTGAATCAATTGAACGTCGTCCCCTCGGATCGAAGCCGGCGGCGCCGAAGACGACATTCCCACCACGGCCGGATGGTTGCACAATTCGGTGCATGCCCTAAAAATGGCGTCCGTGCGATTTCGCGGCAACCAGACCGTGACGTTTCTGATCAAGCCGCACCTGGAAGCCTTTCACACGGGACGCCTTCTCACCCCAGGAGTAGAAATGGTCTTGGAACTGTTTTGCCATTCCACCGACTTTTTCACGTTTGGCACCAAGACGAGTGGCGCGGGCGTGAAACACATGGTGACGTTGAGCCACGAGGATCTGAAAGTGACCCTGCATTTGTGCCGCGTGAGTTTGAATCCCACGGTGTACAGCGCGTTGCAAACCGATCGAAAAAGCAAGCGACAGACGGCCAAGTACCCGGTGGTGAGAAGCGAGATCCGCTCCTTTTCGTTCGACGGACGGACCACCAAATTCACGGAAGATAACGTATTTGTGTGAAAAGTGCCCGATCGGATGATCGTGGCGTTGGTGGACAGTCTGGTGTTCAACGGCGATGTGGAGTGGTGTCCTTTGCTTTTCAAAAATTTGGGGTGACCCGCATCAAGCAAGTGGTGGATGGCGAAGAATACCCATACCCCACGCTGGAGTTGAATGGAAATGATAATTTGAAAGATTTGAGGGGGTACCGTCGGTTCCTGCAGGCATGTGGACGGTTGCAGCACGACAGTTCCTCCATGGTGAGACCAGAGGATTGGGGGCAAGGTGGACAATGCACCTTGTGCGCGTTCACCAATGTGCTCTCGGGCGTGGCGGACGACCCAGAGTACCGAAACCCAAAACAAGCTGGCAATCTGCGCGTGGAAATTGATTTCCAGGCTGCTCTGAATACCAATATCACCGTGTTGGTCTGGGGTGAGTTTGAAAATCTATTTGAAGTGGATGGCAACGGCGCCGTCTTGTATAACCTGCACCGTTAGCTAAAGAAAACAAGAAAGAAGAAGCATGGAACTTGTAGCGCTGAGCGATACCGTGTTACCTACCTGGCCAGGGACAACGACGCCTTGAAACGCGTGTTTTGGGACGTGGTCCCGTCGGACGGGTTGCCGCAACCTCCCACCGTGACGACCCGGGCAGGCTACATCGTGAACACGGACCCGACCGGGAACCGGGCAAACATTGGTTGGCCGTGTGGACCGAACCGGGACGAGGTTGCGAAGTCTTTGACAGTTACGGGCTACCCTTGAACACGTACCCGGTCCCGGGCATGCACGAATGGTTGGCGCAATTGCCCACGGTGTTTCGAAGCGGCGTCACCCTTCAAGCCCTCCGGAGTCAAACCTGCGGACATTACGCCTTGCTGTTTCTCAAAGGGCGAGTACGAGGAGTCTCGTTTGAAGAGTTCTTAGTCGACTTTTCGCCGCACGACCTGGTGTCCAACGACGCGAAAGTGGCGCAACGGATCAAAGCCTTGATACAGGAAAAACTGAGCGAAGTGGACAATGCCGTCCCCAATCGTCAATGCAACGTGAGCTTTCACGAGAACAAGGAACATTTCCGCGTGTAAAACAGAAAAAAAGAAAAGAAAAACAGTTGTTGTTGTTATTGTTATTGTTGTTAAAAAAGAAAATAAGACAAGTGGTTGAAAAAAGTGTTTCCAGTGCATTGTTTTATGATTCAATAAATAATAAAAAACAGACCCATTTGACCGCGAATGTTCTGATGGTCTAGTGTTGAAGACGCTGCGTTGTGGCCGCAGAGACCCAGGTTCGAATCCTGGTCATTGCATCTCTCCCTTTTTCCATCATAAAAAGAGCCACCCCTTTTGGGGAGGGAGTCATTGTTGTTTCTTTTTTTTGGGAGCACAAGGGTTGAAATGAGTCGAATGATCACATGGCAAGATTCGCAACGGGTGATTCAAAGCCTGAGGGAGTTGGAATGGGGAGAAATTCTGCACCACCCCGAGGACGTCTTGTGGAATCGCTGGGATTATCGTCATCATCGTCGATTGCGTGCCTTGGCCGAACGAAGCGACTGGGATACCCTGGAGACCGCGCTTCGGTCTTGCGGGGAAACCCCACGTCAGGGAAAGCTTGGAACCCTGATAAAACAACGCACCCCTCGATGATACGATCACTACCTAGAACGATGATTCGTATGCCGAGCAGCGTCATGGTCGGCGGCCCCTCGGGGTGCGGCAAAACCCAATTGCTGGACGACATGTTGACGGAGCAACGCGCGTTTCAGCGGACCCCGGCTCGGATCGTGTACTGTTACGGGGTGTGGCAACCCCGCTTTGCTCGCATGAAGAAGAAAGGCGTTCGATTTCATCAAGGCATCCCGATCCCCTCTCACTTGGGACAATGGTTCGAGGGTCGAGGTGGCGATATTCTGGTGTTGGACGATCTCATGGAAGAAGGGGGCAACGACAAGCGCGTATTGGATTTATTCACCAAAGATTCCCATCATCGCAACATCACGGTGTTCTATTTGACGCAAGATTTGTTTCCGCCCGGTAAATTTGCCAAGACCATCAACCGAAACGCGCATTATGTCATCACCTTCAAGAATCCGCGCGATCGCACAGGCATGCGAAATTTGGCGTTGCAAGCGTTCCAGGACAAATGGCAGGGGGTGATGGACGTGTTTAACCTCTGCACGCAGAACCCCTTTGGCTATTTAATGTTGGATCTCCACCCGGCGTCCCATGATCGGTTTCGGTTGTGGACGAATCAGCGCGAACGAGAAGCACCCCCGGTGGTTTTTGAAGAAACGACATGAGTCGTGAAAGTTCACCCTCCCGGCAACTCATTCGCGATGCGCGGGAGAGCAACGACGCCGTCCTGGATCCGGCTTACCTGGAACAGATGGAACAGTTTTGGGCCACGCTGTCGCCGGCCGGGGTAGGCACGAGCCCCCAACCCGCCGCCACGGCGCGTCCAGCAGGAGTGGGGATGTCGACCTTGTTTTCGTCCCCTCAAGACCTGAACCCGATCGACTTGTTGCAAGAATTGGGGTTGGCGGTGTCCCCCCAACGTCGTGCCTTCTCCTCCTCCTCGTTTCGGTCTCCGTCGCCGTCCCCGCCGCCCACCCCTTCTGGGACTGTCCCCGGCACGAGAAGGAATTTGGTCATGTGTCGGATCCTCAACACTCCCATGACGACCGAGGAAGAAAAGCGATTGCGGCAACAATACTGTATCACCGACGAAGATTTGGAGAGGTACATGACCACGCTCCCCGCGTAAGACGTCGCAGGCTCCCCCGCGTCACCGGCCAGACCGACGTCACCCGCCGCGTCACCAGCCAGATTGATTGCCGCCGCCAGGACGGCGGCAGGCGCTCCCGGCGGACCGGGAGGGTCCCCTTCCTCCTCCTCCTCTTCATCGCCCTCTCCACCTCGTTTCCCTCGTGGACGAGGTAGGCGACCCAGAGGATGTCGAGGCCCGGGCCCTACCAATCGACGCAATCAAGAGGAAATGCGTCGACAAATGGATCTGTTGGTGGAAGATGCCAGACAGCAAGCCCGCAACCGTCGCATACGCAATATCACGCATACCAATACCATGCCCACGGTATACGAAGACAACGGCGAAGCTCCCACCGTACGACGGACATCTTCCCGCATCACCAATCCATAAAAAAGGAGAGAACACAAAGATACCCACTTCGGTGCAGACGATCACGATGGTTCGAGGCAACGGGGTTCGCCGACGCACAACTCCCCGCATCCGACGACGACGGCGTGGAAGGTCACAACAACGGGGAAGGAATCTCTTCCCGTGTTATTTCGCGACCTGCAACGGACCTTTGGGAAAAAATTGGTGGGCACCTTGGCCAAAGACGCCTCCAAAGAAGCGCAAACCTTGGCGTTGGCCAAAGGGGGTCTCGCCGTGGGTAAACGGATGAAACGAGCCTTCCAACAGGCGAGACAACGCATTCCGCCGAACTACGTCGACAACTGATCTTCCTATAAAAAACGGAAGGGAACCTACCCTCTTCGTTGTTGGGCGACAGGATGCCAAAACGCCGTGCCGTGAAAAGACGTCTACGGCGGCAGACGAGGGGGCGTCAACGCGGGGGTGGCTTGGAACAACTGGTTTCCCCCATCCTGCGCGTGGTGAAAGCGCTCATGGGAGGCCAATCCGTGGAGGCCAATCCGTGGGGGCCTTGGCGAAAAAATCAGCGAAAGAGTTGGCCAAAGAAACCGTCAAGAGTGGGGCGCGAGGGGTGGCTCGCAAAATGTCCAGTACCGTGCGAGGGATCAAACGGAGAGCCACGTGGGCAGCGCAACATGCCAAACGACGTCTTCCGGGTTTATAAAAACGGCCGAGGGGACTTCGAGGAAATCATCATTTTTCTGTCAACACACGCGACCTGGGTCATGCCGAAAGGAAAACAACGACCACGACGTCGTGCCCTGCGTCGATACGGGGTGAAAACACGACGAACCCTCGGTCGTCAACATGGAGGCGTGTTTCCTTTACTGGCATTGGCCGTGCCCGCCTTGATCGCCGCGGGAAAAGCGGCCGCCTTGGGTGCGGCGGTAGGCGCGGCGGGGTTCGGTGCCAAAAAAGCCTTGGAAGCTGCGACGCTTAAACGGAGGTGAAAAAACAGAAAACAAAAACAAGAGAGTGAGAGAAAGCCGTAGAGTATAAAGCGAGCACGATGCCTACGGACGGCGGTCGATGCGAGTGTGCGTCATGCGTCGCATCCTTCGTCAATTGCCCTTCTTGAAAAGTGTCTTGAAGGAAGCCGATCAGCATCGACGACGCGAACGATTACAATTAGCCAATGCGGATCAAATCAATGCCATCAGCGAATTGGCGATGAACACGTTACGGGCACAGTCCCCCTCTCCCGTGCTAATTATCGAGTGCTACACCCCACCGCCAGGCCTTGCGCGACATGGCGAAAAAAATAATTCGATAAAAAGACGTCGAGAGTCAATCGCAAACGGGGGCGGGCCTCTGGCACGGGTTGAATTGTATCTGCGAAAGAGCCCTCGAGTCGCGATGAATCACGTGTCGCACCTTATAAGAAGAACGGAACGACGGGAACAAGAACGTCAGGCCCCTTACAGCGTGTGGTGGAGACCTTGCAAAGTCGAAATCGAGACGTGGAGAGGCTCGAAAAAGAACTCGTGACGCTTCGCGAGTGATTGAGGCTAAAAGAGAACCACATGGAGGTATTGTGTCAACATTTGCTGAATCTACGCGATCACCAACTCTGCTGCTACTGTCGAGTCTACGCCGACGTGTTGGGAGACAGGCGCGGCAAAGAATTACCATGAGCGCGTTCCAGGCCCAAGCCATCACCAACCCTCAACGGTTACTTCAATTGCAAGAACAGTACAAGCAACGTTTGATGGAAGACAGTCGCTTGAATAAGGCGGCGACATTGGCGGCCGAAGAAGACGTGTTGCTCAACTCCGACCTGGACCCGGGGCTCGAAGTCGCGTTGGCCAAACCCTTGGCGCGTCAAGTGCGCGTGTGGACCAAACGCGTTCGACAACCGGGCATGACGGCCCCGGGAACGGGAGCAGGGGTGCCGGCGGCGGAGGAGGAGGATCTGGCCGAGGCACCCATCTCCACCTTCCTCAAACACATGATAAAAGGACGCACCCCGTCGACACCCGCGCCAGGTCCAAAACCGGCCAAAGCGACAGGAACCCCCAAAAAGGTCAGCGTCAAGAAACTCACGACCCCCTCGGGCATTCCGAGACCCATCCGTCCAAGGCAACTTCCCTTTGACACGCCGGCGTCGGCACCCGGTCCGTCGACGTCCTCCTCCTCCCTCAGCGGGGACGCTGAAGAAACGAGCCAAACAGACGATAGGGAATGTCGCGAAAAAAAAACAAAAAGCGATCCGAGACATAGCCAAGGCAGCTCTCGAAAAAAGAGCGAAAAGGGAGTTGGAGAAACTCAAGATAAGTTGGTTGGATTGGAAGTGATGGGGCGCGGTCAAACACCAAACGGAGAAGGCAACAGGCTCCCCGTCGACGACAAAGAGCCATTCGCGGAGGAAGTTTCGACATTCAAAAGTTACTGGCCAAAACGGGGATCGAATTTCATTGGCCGGGGTATCAATACATGGGCCCCGGGACGCATCTCGCCAAACGCCTGAAACGAGGGGATCCCGGGAAAAATCGATTGGATCGATTGGCTAAGCAACACGACATCGATTACGGTCGTGCCAAGACGTTGCAGGATAAGTGGAAAGCGGATGAAAAAATGATCCGAGGGATTGCCGACCTGCCGGGAAAACACACTGACGGAGAAGATTGTGAAAAAAATCATGCAAGTCAAGAAACGTTTAAAATTGTAAACAAAGGACACTTTATTGTAAAACAACGTTGCGTTCAAATAAAATCAACCACTTGTAAAACAAAAAGTGTTTGTGTCAGTTCACGCCTTATTGTCTTTCAAGGTCAAGACTTGGACGCCTTCGTTCACCAATTGTTCTTCGATGGATTGCAAGCGGGGATCCTTCTCGTAATACTCGGGGGTAACAAATTCACCCACGTGCTTGTCCATCCCAGCCTGTAAATTGTATTTGGCCAATCTACAGACTGCTTTGCTACAGTTGGGTTCCCAGTCATAACCGTGTCCCGTGTGGTAGGCGGCATCTTTCTCCTCTTCGCACTCCCTGCACAAAATCTGGTCCAACAACCGATCGCAGCGCACTTGCCATTGGAGACCCCAACGACGTTCCTCTTTCATTTCTTTCAAGCACTGCGTTTTTTCCCTTTGCAAGGTCTCGACTCGGAGCACGGTGGGACGTGTTGTCGGTCTTCAAGGCCTCGACCCGACTCGGGATCTCGCTCCAGGGTACCCCACTGAGTTGACACGTCACATCCGCCATGGCCGCTCGCAGGAAAATATTTTCGTTTTCCACTTCGTTCAATTCCTTGGTCAATAACACGTTCTTCACGGATAACGGATCCATCGCGTAGCCCAACATCGTGCCTGTCCTTTTCACTCATGTCCAATATACCCGAACTGAGTCGGGTCGTCAATAAGCAAATACGATCCGACTCAGCGGAAGTCAGGTCGCGAAATCATCAACCTATTACTACCGGAAGTAAAAATCAATCTCGAGGATGGGAGGGTAAAAAATATCGGCGAATTGACTCGATCCGACTCGACCCGTCTAAGTAAAATTCGGCCCGACTAACTGGAAGTCATTTCGTCCAGAGCGTTACCAGGGAAGGTAGAAAATATCGGCGGATCGACTCGATCCGACACGGATGGAGACGACCTGTCTAAATAAAAGTCGACCCGACTCACCGGAAGTTATTTCGCGAGAGACTTAGAAAAAATACGGCGAGAGTGTATGAGGGAGGGTGGAAAATATCGGCGGATCGACTTGATCCGACACGGATCGAGACGACCCGTCAAAGTGAAAGTCGACCCGACTCACCGAAAGTCATTTCGCGAGACACTTAGAAAAAACTAAGAAGAAAGTACACAGGCATGTGTAGCTCGTTCTAAGCGTAACGCACCGTATAGTTCGTTTTAAGCGTAAGCCAACTATTCACGCGCTAACTTCACATGCACTCGTTCTATTAATTAAAGAGTAAGGCCAAGTGCTACTCACGCGCTAACTGACGCCAACTAACCAAACAAGCAAAGTACACATGCATGTACAGCTCGTTCTAAGCGTAACGCACCGTATAGTTCGTTTTAAGCGTAAGCCAACTATTCACGCGCTAACTTCACATGCACTTGTTCTAAGCGTAAGGCCAAGTGCTATTCACGCGCTAACTGACGCCAACAAACCAAACAAGCAAAGTACACATGCATGTATAGCTCGTTCTAAGCGCAAGGCGACTATCCACGCGCTAACTGACGCCATCAAAGTAAACATGAAAAATACACATGCATAGCTTGTTCTAAGCATGAGGCGACTATCCACGCGCTAACCGACGCCAACAAACGAAACAAAAAAAGTAAACATGCATGTATGCCTTGTTCTAAGCGTAAGACGATTATTTACGCGCTAACTGCCATTTCAGTTTGCGATCGTCGGCTACTGAATGTAGTGACAAAGAAGAAATGTGGTGTAGTCTTACTTTTTAGACATAATTTTAAGGTTATGTTTGTCCAGAAAAGCAATAAAAACGTAAATGTTGTAAGCTCATGGAATAGAAAAGCAATCTGCACACTTCAAATGGATTACGGAACAGCGACACGCGATACATCATGAATCTACGTTAAAGCACTCACATTTGAAAGAACTTACATGTGAAATGTACCGTGGTAGAGTGGTTAGAGCGATTAATCGGGGATCCAATGATCCCGGGTTCCTAATGGGAGCGGGTTTTCTTTGCTTTTTTTTCTTCTTTTTTCAAAGTGAAATACTGTTTTTTCTTTGAGTTTCAAGTTGCTCAGTTTCCCAAAAAAATATTAAATCTTGTTTATATTCGAAGTGCCCCAAAAGCTGACCGGAGCGTTTTTTTTTTTTGCTTTTTCTTTTTTCTTCTTTTTTTAAAGTGAAATCCTGTTTTTTCTTTGAGTTTTAAGTTGTTCAGTTTCCCAAAAAATATTGAATCTTGTTTATATTCGAAGTGCCCCCAAAAGCTGACCATAAAACGTTTTAGGCACGAATACAGGCTAATTCCAACCTTTGGTTAGTACTATTACACTCTTTTGTTAACTATTGTATTCATCTCATTATTACTTGCAATAAATACACTTTGTTTCACGAATTTATCGAAACCACTCTATGTACAAGACTGAAAGGTTAGTGGCCCAAAACCCACATAATACAGTCATTAACTCATGATATCAATACTGTGTAACATCCTTTATTTGTACATGACTCGTAAAATACAACACAATTGACATTCATTTTTTGGTTAATTATTAAAAAACTTTCCACTGTAACAACTTTATGCCTAGTTTATTATGACAAAAAAAACATTATAGGAACATCAAAATTTAAAATTAAACAGTGACTTCAATTATAGTCAATTTCATATTATAAAATGCACTACAGACAATCTCTGGTGGCAATAAGGCAGTTACTGTAATAACCTCCCCTTAAGTAAAATTGCTGTTTCATGCAACCAAACACTTGGTTCACTTCTTAACTTTTTTAAATCATAACCTATTGCCCCATGGGTCATAAAACAGGCAAACATTGAAATACAAACAGCTGTAACTGAGCTGAAAAAACAAAGCTTCCAAATATTATTAAATTCCACTAAAACTTGTGCTTTTACTTAAGCTTATAGTTATGCGCCAAACAATTTGACCATCATACATCCCCTTATATTTGACACGAAACGCCGTTGTCAGGAAAACAAATACATACAAGCAATATTTATTGGTATCCACAGCTCAACTCTCTGTACATGTAGCTTGTTGTATGTTCAAGATCCTTTTGACCTGATAGTCTTGCTTTCATGTAAAGACTGTAAAGCACATCAACATACTGCGAATTTGTTTATGGCTTAACTTAATTTTCAAATGTCAAAGAGACTTACCTTTTAATCTTAAGTTAATTTTTCGTCAAAGAAAGGTGGAAAGGTTATTATCCAAACGATCTTCTGAACGCAGGAAGAGTAGAATATTTTTCCCCCACGACTCACTCTGAACGCGTCAGCTGTATCTTGGTTGTGATTGGTCAAAAATCAATGGCAACCGGCGGAAAGCGCGGGGAAAATGGCTATCTCGGCTCCAGTCACCCATCGTCCGGGCCTCATCCGGGCGTTCGGGCGGCCATTTTGGTTTGATCGGATAAAAATGTGGCATGTGACAAGATGCGGGGATCAGTGAGCTTATAAAGAAGGTAAAAGCGGATCTTTTGGGTATCGTTACATTTTTTTATTCATTTCATCGTTACATATATTGGTATCTGCTTTCAAAAAATACTGTGGGACAAACATGAAGGACAAAAAAATCGTCTCTGACGACGAGCCAAGCAGTCGTGAATTTAAATCTTATAAAATAAATAAGAAACTTAAGCTTATACATAAGAGCTTAAGCTTAATATGAATGGAACCCGTGGGCTTTTGTCTGTATTCCTGTGAGGAATATGATCGGCTCAAGACAATAATGGCAACTTGAAAGAAAAAAAATGGAAATTTAATAGGTGAGTATTTTAAATAAACTTAACTTTTAAGTGTCAGTGTGTAACGTTTAATTTTTGCTGAAGTTGAAGTTAATTTAAGCTTATAGTATAGGCCTTATCACGGTTTTTCCAAAATTTTATATGGGCCTGATAGCAAAAATCCATCGACACTGCTGGGAAAAGCATCTCAAAATTAGTAAAATGGCCGAGTTTAAAAGCGATATCTTTTAAAATAGTGGAGATATAGCTCTGCAAAGTCGGCAAATTTCACAGACGTTTGTATCGCGCGGCCAAATTTCTTGCCTACCGGTAGGTCTATTAAAGGTAGGTCTATTAAAGAAGGTATGCTCCTTCACTTCACTTCACTTAACTTCAACATCTGAAAGCTTTGCTTTCCTCAACATATTTATATCTGTTGTGTCCTTTATACTTAGTGGGTGACTGATGTTATTTCCGACACAGAAATAAAGTTATTATTATGGAAAAAACTTTGCTTGATATTAACAAACCATCTAAACAACCTCATCCCCAGGGTATCCCTTCTTCTCATTCCCTGGAGCAAACGAGATTGAGAGAGACCCTGGTCTGGCCTGGTCACATGTCTCTTGGCTCTGCTGACACTGTGTGTGAATTGGTTGTTGTCCAGAAACTGCTCATTCAAACAATTCAAAAAAGGGGCATGAACATTGTGCAAGGATAAAATTGTTGTCGTTCAATAATTTTATAAGTGTATGCTGTATAATGAAACAATGAAATGCAAAGAAGCAAACAGGCTATCTTGCATAGACATTTAAACAACTGGAACTGGTGAATGTTAAACAAAACAACATGTCTCACCCACAAAGAATAAAACCTATCAGTATCTTCTCTACCTTGTTTCCTGTTATAAAAGTGTGCAGTTGATCTGCATGTCCACAATTTGGTCCATGTCAACCACTTCTTTCTTGCTTTGCCTTTGTCTGAGAACAGACAATTCACTATATTGTGCCTCTTGAATAAAGCTTGAAGATCACCTGCTAAATACTGTGTAGTGATAATTCATTCCAGTTTGAACAATGCCAGAAATCAAAAGCATTTTCTGCTGAGCGTGAGCTTAGCAGCGTCAAGTAATTAAAATTAAAGTTGGGCTGAATTCTGTAGCAAGTTCAAAATTAACTTTACCGAGGCAAATCTTCAAGTGCCAGGACAGTTCCCCAACCGTAAATTTACAGTTCCTAAAGAAACTTGCAGACTCAAAACTAATCAATGTGGATAATTGGCTTCACATTTGTTGTGAATCGACAAACATTTTCGGATTTGTTTTGATTCACAATGCTCAGCTAGGCGGACAAAATTCACACTTTGCTGCCCCTCCCGCAAATCAATTTACTTTTTAATCTCACAGATTTTAGGAGGCATGTGAGTAGACCAGACCAGGGTGTCTGACTCTCTCTCTTTCTGTTGCTCCAGGGTGCAGTTGACCTCCAAACAAAACAAAATGGCTTTAAAACTGGTCTTATTTTTAATTTTTGAGAAGGTGGATTGATGATTTGAATAATAGTATCTGTATAGTGTTACTGTGTATAGTGTGTTTTGCTACACATTACCATGTATTCTAATTAACAGACTATAATTTGAAATCTTATTTCTTTTAATCTCATACATAATTCACTTGGATTAAAAACTTTCTACAGTGTTTAATGGCTACTATGTTGGGTCTATTGTTTCAATTTCAGTTTATTCAGCATAGCTGTGATCACTAATCCTGATACTGGAGTGATCAGCAGTGCTCCAACTGGCCACCTGCATTATACATGTAAAACTTTTTTACTCCTATTTTTGGACGATTTATCCTAATTTTTGTTCTAATCCTGCTTGACACCCTGACCTTGCTGCTTAATAATGTAAAATCCACTCTTTTTTTTCAGATCTTAACATCACAGTCCATTACAGGCTTGCAGTGCTGATGAACACATGGATTTAATGTCACTGGTATTTCTTTACTCAGTACAGCCGAACACAAATTGAGTGAATAACCATACTACTTAATATAGGGTATTACCCTTTGTTTTACCAGGTCACGGCCTTGAGGGATTCCCACAGAAAAGAATGAAATGGTGCATTAAGTAATGATCCACATAACAAGGATAGTGCTGAACAGCAATGCATGATGGAATGTCAACTTTTTTCATTGTTACAACTTGTGATCTCATTGGCCTAGACTCAAAAACCGCTAAAACGTTTAGGTTCATGGTGCATTAAGTCTAACTTTTTTATGGTTTCAAGTATTTGAGACCCAAACGCACAACATGCAATTTTTCAAAGATATTGTATTTGGGGAACTTCATCAAAGAAGCAAAATTAGTAGATATTGTCTTCGGCTATTCTGATTGGTTAAGCACGAACATTTCCTAAAATGTAATTGACGCAAATGGATTTTCTGTATTTTTATAATGAAATATAAATCTAATCTAATCTCGCGAAATGACTTCCGGTGAGTCGGGTCGACTTTTACTTAGACGGGTCGTCTCCATCCGTGTAGGATCGAGTCGATCCACCGATATTTTTCACCCTCCCTCTTGCACTCTCGCCGTATTTTTACTAAATCTCTTTCAAAATAACTTCGGGTGAGTCGGGTCGACTTTTACTTAGACGGGTCGTCTCCATGCCGATTTTTTTTGCCCCATTTTTATTCAAGAGCTTAGCAACGCATTGATTTCACTCCACTGATTTTACTAAACCTGCCACAAACGTGGTCAGATTTATCCAACACAATTGTCTATTTTCTGGGTTTCTCGTTCCTTGGCAAACTACTCAGAATTAAAGCAAAGCTCATGCTTAAGAGTTGGCCTTTATATCTTAAGAGGGCACTTGCGTCGAAAAAAATAAATTATATTTTCGCGGGGACTGGTGAGCCAGTAGTAGCGCCGCGAATTGAAGATCGCCTGTTTTCTTAAAGGCTTAAAGGGAACATGTCAGAAATCTAATATCCTCTCAATGCCTGTGTGGCACGCGAGGCCTTCGCAATGTTCTTACAAGAAACTCTGTCCTGAGCTAATCTTCCGCGTTTTCCCACGTGAAAACTAATACATCAAGTGTATAAATTCTGGCGAAATAAAGGGAGTCTTCATGCAGAAGACAGAAGGTAAATCACGAATCACGGAAACAAAATTTGCTTCCGAAACAATATTAACTAATTGCGTTACTGATTGCACAAGGAATGATCAGTAATGGATGGAAATGCTACAGGATCGCTTGTGCTGTGAGTTAGCGTCACCCATTCCAAGGTCTATCACAACCCTTGTTTGCTCTGCCTCAGTTCGTGCGCTTTTTGGGAAGACATTAAACGGGCTGTGAATGGGTCCCAAATAGAACAACTGTTTACAGGTTAAAAAGAATGTGAGCATGCGTGGAGTGGTCAAGGTTGGCCACGTTTTTTGAGCGGGAGTTATTCCTCCCCCTATTCAAAGTCATTTGAATATACTTTATTATGCATGCAAGCCAGTAGTCTCGTGCAAATGGATATGGAATCCCCTCGGGGCGCTCTCATTGGTGTAACGGGCATATATTAACCGCTCCCTGCTTAATTTGGCATCTTTTGGCGGAAAACCACGCAGTGGAAAGCTCGCTTTTGTTGTTTGCATCAACTCCGAACACAGATCACGGTCGACCAAGACATCGCGGTTCCGCTGCCACGCAATTTGCTCAGGCCATCCAAGAGAACAACGCACCGGCTCCGGCCCAGCAAGGCGCTGTTGAAGTTGGTTATTGGTTATTGGTTTCTTCTTGGTGTTATTTAGCGTATTTCAATTCTTCGAGCACATTTGTTGGGATTTCGTCCGTCGCCCTTCGCGTCTAGAAGCAAGTTTTCTCCTCAAAGCTTTTGCTTGTATTGCTATTTTAGTTTTCTCTTGGTCGACTCGTGGTTTGTCCTCGGTTAAGGTTCAGTCTAGCACGCGGTTCCCAAAGATTTTATTAGTTTTACATGCTTTGCCTCTTTGTCTCGCGCACGTGTGTTCAGATCGTCAAAGGAATTCAGAATAACCGTGTTCATGTTTCTGTTTCACTTCACGGTGTCTCGTTTTGGTAATTGGTTTTTCATTTTGTGGAATTTTTTGACACATGTATATACAGAGTTTTTTCCGTCAAGTCTCCTAGCGACTTTCGGGCGTTTATTCAGGTTTGGAAATGTGGCTCGTGGACTTTAGGTCCGTTTATATAGAGTATGTTCGAGTCTCTAATTGGCTTCGGGCCCTTTTCAGAGAGGTTTTCGTGTAGCTCTGTGGACTTTAGGTCCGTTTATAGAGAGCTTGTTTCGAGTCTCTGATTGGCTTCGGGCCCTTGTCAGAGAAGTTTTTGTGTAGCTCTGTGGACTTTAGGTCCGTTTATAGAGAGCTTGTTTCGAGTCTCTGATTGGCTTCGGGCCCTTGTCAGAGAAGTTTTTGTGTAGCTCTGTGGACTTTAGGTCCGTTTATAGAGAGCTTGTTTCAAGTCTCTGATTGGCTTCGGGCCATTGTCAGAGTAGTTTTTGTGTAGCTCTGTGGACTTTAGGTCCGTTGATAGAGAGCTTGTTTCGAGTCTCTGGTTGGCTTCGGGTCCTTATCAGAGAGGTTTTTGTGTAGCTCTGTGGACTTTAGGTCCGTTTATAGAGAGCTTGTTTCAAGTCTCTGATTGGCTTCGGGCCATTGTCAGAGTAGTTTTTGTGTAGCTCTGTGGACTTTAGGTCCGTTGATAGAGAGCTTGTTTCGAGTCTCTGGTTGGCTTCGGGTCCTTATCAGAGAGGTTTTTGTGTAGCTCTGTCGACTTTAGGTCCGTTTATAGAGAGCTTGTTTCGAGTCTCTGATTGGCTTCGGGCCCTTTTACAGAGAAGTTTTTGTGTAGCTCTGTGGACTTTAGGTCCGTTTATAGAGAGCTTGTTCGAGTCTCTGATTGGCTTCGGGCCCTTGTCAGAGAAGTTTTTGTGTAGCTCTGTGAACTTTAGGTCCATTTATAGAGAGCTTGTTTAAAGTCTCTGATTGGCTTCGGGCCCTTGTCAGAGAAGTTTTTGTGTAGTTTTGTGGACTTTAGGTCCGTTTATAGAGAGCTTCTTTAAAGTCTCGGATTGGCTTCGGGCCCTTTTTAGAGAAGTTTTGTGTAGCTCTGCGGACTTTAGGTCCGTTTTCTAGAGAGCTTGTTTCGAGTCTCTGATTGCCCTCAGGCCTTTTTTTCAAAGAAGTTTTGTGCTCTGTGTGGGCTTTAGGACCGCTTATTGAGAGCTTCTCGAGTCTCTGAACGGCTGCGGGCCCCACTCTTTTGAGGAAGTGGTGGAGCTTTTTTCATCGGCTTTTGGATTGTTTACGGATAATTATTTTTGTCGTTTGGGCGGCTTCTGCCTTCGATGTTAAAGGATTATGTACTCCTTGACTCCGTCGTGGGTTGTTATCCATGCTGCTTGGCCGGGGGCTCGCTCTCCGAACGCCTCGGGAGGTGGTACTGGATCGATCTCAGATCGATCTTATTTAGATCGATCTAAACGGCCAAGTGTACGGCCCCAAACACGAGAAAGACTCTTGGAGATGTCAAAACTGCGCAAAAATTCAAACGCCAAGGCAGCACCCTATAAAACAGAGGCGTTTGCTTCTATTGCAACTGCCTAGTGCACACGCAGAATTGGTGTTTCAGGATGCAGAGAGACCTGGAGAACCCACCTGCTGTGAAGCGTCCTCCATGGGATGAACGGCGCCCTTAAACAGGGCCAATAAAGTGTTTTCGTTCGCAAGGGCGTTAGCGATGATTCACTGTAGTCCTTTTTTGAAGTTTTTTGTTTTTCCCTGTTATCCTTTTTTCGATCACAATCATTTTCGGCTGGGAACAGCAATCCGCACGGACATTCCGTTTCATCGGGTGTCACGTGTATTGTCCGTTCGCGGGCGTGTTGGAGCGCTGTTTCCTGGCTGGGACTCCCTTCTTAACCCTGGGTTGTCAGTTACTCTTTTTGTTCTAATATTTATCCTTTGTCAATCCCGTTGGTTTATTTGCTATTTTATTCCTCGAAAGCGTTTCCAACTCAACGTTCCAGTATGGAAATGATTACTCAGTTTTGCCCTCTAGATGCTTAACGAGAGCAAGAGAGCGACAGCTCCGACGGGTTAAGTTCGGCGGGAGTCCCGGCGAGGAAACAGTTTTTTCCATTGAGGCATTTGCTTGAAGTCCAGGGGAGAACCGAGTCCCTCTCTTCCTGACTCATTTCGCCTCTTTTTTGTCATCTGGCTCAGTGGGCGTTAGTGTTTTGCCCTTCAGTCTCCTGATGTTCATCTCTTTTCTGGAGCAGCCCGTAAGCTTAATAACCCTTGATGAATGCACCAAGGTTTTAACTCCTTTCCATCGGATAAGGTTCCTGGAAATGATGGTTTACCTACAGAGCCTGACATACGACGTTGGGTTTTTTTTTTAGGGGAACCTCTAGTTGAATGTTTTAACAAGTCATTTGCAAAAGGGACGATAGGAAAAACCGCTTTTTTAACAACGGACTATGCTCTCTCTCCTTTAACATGCGTGGAGTTATACGGGATGTCCCCCTTCCCCTCTATTATTTTTGTAGTTTCAGTTAAAATACTGTCCATTGCCATTAGGATGCAAGAAAATGTCAAAGGAATAAAATAAACGGTCTGGAAATTAAACTGCTCCAGTTTGTTGGCGACCCTACAGCGGTTTTATCGGTTTTGGATTCCGCAAGAGTTTCATTTCTACAACTTAAACGTTTTAAATTGCCTCTGATCTAAAACATCAATGCCATGAAACGGGAAGTTTGGTGGATCGGGCCCCTTTACGGAACTGTGATGTGAACCACTCGGAGTTTAAAGCAGCAAATGTGCTAAATGTTTAGAAATCTTTGTTACATATCACGTACAGCCATTAGTTCAGAAAAAAACGTCAAGCAGGGATTGAAAAAAAAAAACAAGAATGCAAGAAGATTGTCCATTCATGGGACAATAAACATAAAAGAAATTTTGCTTGCGGAAATGATATATCCTAGCTTGGTGTTAGGTACCCTTCCCAAAGTTTTGGAAGAATTCATTACCTTGGTCTTAATGCGATTTTTGTGGAACCAGACAGGGGCATTCATTGGGCCATGGTGGTCTTTAGTGATAGATTGCGAAACCACGATAAAGCTCTAACGCTAAGCTGGTTAAAGCGCATAACCAACTAGTAGTATGGTGGCCAAACTTCAGAGAAATTGAGGATTCCGACAATCTATACGAATAGAGTGTTCTCACATGCTGTCATAAAAATTAAAAAATCTAAAGCATACATCCTACAAAGCTGTTTCTAACATGGTATGTGGATACCAGTGTTATAATCTTTCACAAAAAGTTTCAGGTTTTAAGAGCGACTCTCTATAGGGACCGAGTGAGATTGGAAAAATGTGGCACAAGGTTGGAAAAAATGGACCCCTTGATATTTCGTCCAGAGATAACCTATGGTATGCTAAGAATCGTGATATAAGTGTAAGGTTCTAGAGTTTTTACATTTTTGAGAAAATTACGAAAAACCGTCGACAACCCGTGAAGCCGAAAAATCACAGAAATGAGGTCAAATTTCATGATCAGATAATCGAACTCGCGTGAAGGCGCATAGCAAATTATGGCTTTCCTTAGTTTATAATTTTATTTAGGAGGTATTGCTAAGCTGCTTTGATGATATTTTAGACTTACAATTGTAATTCCGAATTCCTGGAGAGCAAGCGAAGAGAACCGAAATTTCTAGACTTTGAAAATCAAAAATTCCATACCGTTTTCAAACATCTCAAAACATACTCGGTATTATGTAGAATTCTTTCAAAATTCAATTCTAGCAAGTACAAGAGCTGTTTTTGAACGTGATATAATTTTTTTCTTGGCAAAAGTTATTTCTGAGGCGAGCGGCGCCATGCAAGTTGACCCAATTTGACCTTTCGAAGAGATTTTGTTTAACCACGAAATGTAAACAATTCGACTAGCCTTAGCTCGCTTTCTGAGCAAACCATTGAGAAACCCTGCCATTTCCAATTAAAACTACCCTGTAAACCTGAGATAATACTTCGATGACAGCTTACCTTCCAAATGGGTGTTTGAAGGCAAATAACTTTGATGTTCTTCGCTAATTTTTCCATTGCTTTCTTGTTGTCGCGCTTAAAAATTTAGCAAATTTAGGTTCATATCTTGACATCGAGCTTGTACGCTGGTTCCAGGCTAAGCTTGTGCAACACTTTTTCCGGAAAATCAATCCATATGTTGCAATATCTACCTCTCAGTGAGCAACCTCTTAATATTCATTTAGTTTCTTGTATAATAAATTGTATAAAATATTCCTAAGTGCGAGACGTAAATCTCGGTCTAGTGAGTGTAACGCAATCCTTCCTTCGTCACTTCCGGACCAGGCTGGAAGGTTTTGAACACAAAATTGCGCGGGCGCAAGCCGGAAAACAAATTTCCTGCAGAGTGCAAACTTACATAAATCCCCTGCAGCATCTTAGTGACATGGATTCTAAGAGGAAAGTCTGTATGACAGTGCTTCCACGATTGACGTACGCTTAGGTTAGGGCTTGGCGTGGTATTTGGGTCGTGAAACTGAAGAACGTATCCCTATGATTACCCTCCTCCTATCCACCTAACCCACCCTTGTGCTAACTTTGGGCTTTACTTATCCGCTTTGCAACGACATTTTTGACAGTACAGTACTCCTCAATTTTGTCTGCATAGGGCTGTTTACGTTTGATGGATACATCAACAGCAATGTCAAGCCCGGCGCAAATGTCTCTGAGTTTTGCAACCGATAACTTGTTCGTGTTGAGTTTCCCTCCTGAGGTCATTTCGCATAGATTATATTCATCCCACATGATGGGGTATCCAGGAAAAAGTTCCCGAGAAACCTCATTCGTCAATTCTTGGATGGTTGCCTCCTGGGTGGCACATTCAATCTCCTCTTCATCATCGTTCAAGAGAGACTTCTTTGCCAAACCCCTTCGCCACCCAATTCCCAGCGAAGAACGATGAGCGGGACAAATATCCATGTCAGAAATATTAGAAGGGAAACTGAAAATTGAAGACCTTGCTAGAATCAGTTCCACTTCAGTGTCTACACGGCTGCCGGTCATCAGCCCTAGGGAGCTTTTGTGGCGTGATATATCTTTGTTACAAGTTAGCAAGGGAACTAAATCTTGGACTTTAGTGCTTCGAGGGTCTTAACCACATTGGCCACCAACTAGCCGCTGAAACCAGCAATTTCTCTCCATCTTCCAATTTTATGACGCAAAGCAAATGACTCAATTTCGGAGGAAGTAAACACATGCGTCCTAATAACTCGGGATGCCGAATTGTAAATAATGTTTGATTTCAAAGTGTTTTTTTGACAAAGTGAGCGCTCAAGGTTATATAATACACTTCAAAAGACCTAAACTCATTTTCCTGCACATATCTTTGTAAAGTTGTAAAGATTTTAATCCAGTGGAGTTTGTCCGCGTAATAAGGTTTGCCGAATTTAAGAAAACGTTAAGCCCGGTTTCCATTTGATCGCTACGATCGCTGTGATCGCTGCGATCGCTGAAAAAAAAGTTCAGCGATCGTAGCGATCATATGGAAACCACTCTCCAGCGATCGTAGCGATCACAGCGATCGCAGCGACAACGATCGCTGCGATCGCTGTGATTCTATCTCAGCGATCGTAGCGATCGTAGCGATCATATGGAAACCACTCTCCAGCGATCGCAGCGATCGCAGCGACAGCAAAAATACCAAGATGCACTGCGTACGCCCACTCAAAGGGTGCGATTTGGCCCTTTTTATGGAAGAAGTGCAAAGATACGACTGTCTTTATGTCAAATTTTAAAAACAATTTACAGCCGCTGTGTTGAATTTCAAGAATGAGGCGAAACGATATTGTCAGACCCAGGTCCCCTCGATCTTCATTCACTTTCTCAGCGATCGTAGCGATCGTAGCGATCATATGGAAACCGGGCTTAAATTAGGAGCCTCGCACGTGCTAACTTTGCTTATCGGGCGAACGATCGAAAAGTTCGATTTTGAAAGATCACAGCTCGAACAACGTGAGAATTCTATATTTAGAACTTTTTTAGAGGTGAACAAACCGTTTTCCACAGATCTATTTGCGTTTGGTAATTATCTGTTTTAAACTTAGATCTCTCTCGATGGCAACTCTCAAAACAGTTTTACGTGCTCTTTGCTCGTACGAAAAGAAACATGTCTTGTGCGAACCCAAAACCAAATCATTTTCAGTTTCCAACGGGATAGTTTTCGAGAATCATATAAAAGCGTACGTCTACTTCTGCATCAAAAGGTATCCTGTTGAACATAATTCCTAAAAAGTTAGATGCGCCACGAAGGGGACCTATTTGCGTGTTCACCCGCCATGGGCAAATTGGTAAAAACAATTAATACAACTTTGCGGCCAATAACTTGCCCTTTTTCAGATATATATTACTATTCCCTTTTATCTAGCTTTAGGAAATCATTAGCAATGGACCTGCCCAGGTATTTGACTTTTGGAGTTAAAACTAGATAAGATTTCTTGTTTGTTGCACATTCACTAGAAATGGGAAAAGTAAATGTGTTGCATGTATAAACACTCCGGCCTCAAGAGTCCTGGTGGGCCCGAAGAGGATAAGTAAGTAAGTATGTATAAACACTAATTCAAAGTAATGCATACAAATAAAAAAGTTACAAAAAACCAAAACGACAACATTGTTATGCTAGTAAGGAAGAAAATGAAGAAATGAGCAAGAGCAAGACAAAAATGACAAAAATATCCTCGCGCATGTATTTGCGGCACGCGATCACTTAGATGTAAAGATTGCGTGACATCGATCTGGATCTATTTTTCAGTTCAATTCGTTGCTTCACTTCTTGCCCCTTTTCATTAGAAATATTCAATACAAAACTCAATAGATACCCAGAGGATGCTTTGTATGCAAGACATGGATCCAGGTCCTGCAAAAATATTGCACAAACTAGAGAAAGGTGACACTTAGAAAATGCCGTAGCCGTATGAAAAGGCCGTGCTGAGCACGGCAGCAAGACACAGGAGAATTAGCGAAGAACATCAAAGTTATTTGCCTTCAAACACCCATTTGGAAGGTAAGCTGTCATCGAAGTATTATCTCAGGTTTACTGGGTAGTTTTAATGGGAAATGGCAGGGTTTTTCAATGGTTTGCTCAGAAAGCGAGCTAAGGCTAGTCGAATTGTTTACATTTCCTGGTTAAACAAGATCTCTTCAAAAGGTCAAATTGGGTCAACTTGCATGGCGCCGCTCGCCTCAGAAATAACTTTTGCCAAGAAAAAAATTATATCACGTTCAAAAACAGCTCTTGTACTTGCTAGAATTGAATTTTGAAAGAATTCTACATAATACCGAGTATGTTTTGAGATGTTTGAAAACGGTATGGAATTTTTGATTTTCAAAGTCTAGAAATTTCGGTTCTCTTCGCTTGCTCTCCAGGAATTCGGAATTACAATTGTAAGTCTAAAATATCATCAAAGCAGCTTAGCAATACCTCCTAAATAAAATTATAAACTAAGGAAAGCCATAATTTGCTATGCGCCTTCACGCGAGTTCGATTATCTGATCATGAAATTTGACCTCATTTCTGTGATTTTTCGGCTTCACGGGTTGTCGACGGTTTTTCGTAATTTTCTCAAAAATGTAAAAACTCTAGAACTTAACACTTATATCACGATTCTAAGCGACCATAGGTTATCTCTGGACGAAATATCGAGGGGTCCATTTGACCGACCTTGTGCCGCCCCTCACGCGGTGGTTAGGGAGAGTGGCTCTTAACGATGTTTCATTTTCGATTTATAAAGGTTGTAAATATGTCACGCAATTCGTCACGCTATTTCAGATAAGCCGTGAAAATAAACAAAATTTAACTAGTCGAAAGTTATTAATGAATTATAGATGCTTAAAAGCCGATTTCATGCCTCTGATAGTGAATACAATATTTTGTAATGAGATTTTTGGTGTTATTAAGACTTTAAAGTCTTTAAATTTTTGGCCGCCATGTTGGTGTTCCTAAGTGGAACACCAAGATAACCGCTTCATACATTTCTTACTAAAAATGTCTATACTCATTCGCCTATACCTCTTGAATGAAATGCTCTTGCGCTTCGAAATTTGGCCCAGATGTGTAGTTTTAAACTCTCTACAATTCCATAAACATTTTGGAATCGAAAACTGCTTCTGAATTTTGATATGACGTCAGTGAAAACGCTCTATATATTCTTCGGTACAACGAAGGAAATTAAACAGGATCGACAGCAAAAGTGCCTTTTGTAGACATTTCTTGGATAAGTACTTTAACTACGCAAGTGACTTGGTTTATCACATGTCAAACAATGATGCAGTCAGAGATGCGAGACTGACAAGGTCAAATTTTCCTAGCATGGATAAGTCTAAGGCAATCTATTCCACAGTTGCCGCTTTTTCAGTCACTGATTTAAAATTTTCACAAAATATGATAACCATATTTGGTTTGTTGCTCCTTTTCAAACTCCTTTTGGAATGAAGTAAACTTGACAGTCAATACACTGAGGTAGCAGTTACATTCCGAATGTACCTGCAGTCGTTGTTAGCACTTGGCCCCGCGCGATCCTGCGAATGGCATTCTAAATTATCACACGCGCGGCACACATAAATCGTTCAGTTCGCACATTTCTTCGTCGTTCGCCCATTGTATGTTGTAAGCCAGAGTCTTCAATGTCAGGTTCACAATATCGCGTTTCTTTCCTTTTCTTTTCTTGCATATTGGAACAGCAAACTCGTGCGTTATGTTCTGGAAACCACTAGCATATTGAAATATGGACGTGATTTGACGAATGGTTAAGTTAGGGTGATTTCGTGAAATATACGATACCGTTGAAATTTCTCCTGGTGCGTTCACTATAGAAGCCTCTCTCTCTCTCTCGCCCATTGTGATACATTGCTTTGTCATATAGGGGTTTTAAAGAAGGAAATCGATCTATTTAATTTTATTGCAGTTAAATGCCAATCGTATACGTGGACCTGTCGAACGATGCAGAGACATTAAACCTTCATTGAGTCATTTCAAAGGAATTTTGGCTAATAGAAGTTAACCACGTTTTGTGACTGAAAGACGCCTTAACTTGCTTTTCACACCCAAAGGGTGTGAAATGGGGGAGGAGCTAAGCCTTTTATACCGAAACTACGTGTTTAAATCGGATAAGATTTATTTGTTAAAGGAATAATAGAAAACGTCTGAGGAAACGATTTTAATCATCAAAGAAGATTGACATCTAATACGTATATTTTTATTAATTAGGCGTCATAAATAGAGGTTATTAAGTCTATTAAGCGTGAGGTTGTGTGGTGCGGCCGGGTATTTGTGCGAGTGGATTTTTGTTTCTTCGAGCCTTTAGGCGAAGGAAATAATTGCTAGCGGCGGGAATGCCCGGCCGTGCCGCGCGGTTTTTCGCTGAATAAGTTGTTTATTATACGGCAGTAATTCTTCCCCTAAAACTTTTCGAAGCTCTTTTTCCTAGCGCGAGGTCAGAAGAGTGTAATAACGTGTCATATTTGCACTCGTTTTGATGCGTATTTGTACTACAGAATGCTATGTCGAATAATAATTTGTTTCGTTCCTTTTCTATAATCAAATATCGTGTCTTTGTAAGCCGATGGTCAAATGATTTTTTAATGTAATCTATATACTTTAAGATCGCCTTTGTAAATGTGGGATTGTCAAAATCGAAGAAAGTTTGGAAAAAAATAAACAGACTCGTTATTCTCCTTGGTGAGTTTTCCCGCCGCGCCGCCGGCGCCGGGCGAAGTGGCAAGCTCCCCCATGAGGGTGGTATTGGGCTATAACTGACACGACAGAGCTAACAACAGCGAGGCATGAGACTTCTCTAACAACAACACATTGGTTGTGTTTCTTGAGGTTTCAAATGCGCTTCGTTCCAGTTACAAACCTTTCAAATCTTGTAGCCGCATAAATAATTGTTACGTAAACGTGTTGCTTTATTCATTGGCATCTTGCCTAGAAGTCAATTTTGGGAGGCTGCCGGCAACTAAGTTCCCCGGATAACAAGCTAACAAAGTAGTTAACTCGTTTTATGTCGGGATTTTTGGTTTACTACGGTCTAGTGCCGGGGTGAAAGAGTATAAATCTCACGCCGCGGATAATAATTGTTTATGTAAATATGTGTTTTTATCTTTATTCATAAATGCACTTGACGTTTTGAGGCGAAAGATCGCAACTCCCTAAAAGGCACACCTTTGCGCTAAAGTGCGCTTGTATGAGCGCACATTCTACTAAACTGGAATGTAAAGACCGAACCAGTTTTATGAGTCTATTTCAGAAAGAGTTATTTGTGGACACAAAGATGCACGCGCTCGGGTTGTTAAGCCGAAGATTTTTTACGATCATCCTCGAACTTTTCGGCGTGGTTCCGGCAGCGTCACTTAAAACAAAAGGCCTATTGTTTAAATCTTTATGTGCGAATTTGACCCGGTACAATAGACCATTTCTTGATACCGCCTCTCTTAGGCTAAGAGGGACTGTATCTCTCGTTGTCACTGTAAAAAGTGTGGTCTTAGTATAAGGCGGCTTAACATACAAATGCGTGTGTCTTTTCTCTTTTTTTTTTTTGGAGGGAAGGGGGTTTGGAGCGGGGTCGGATTTTTAAGGTTTGGAAAGGGGATATATTTTCGGGTGGTTTCAAGTCCCTTCTGATAGTAAACGTAGGAAAGGGAGTGACGTAGCCGGAGTGTCACTCTCCATATCTTAATCCAACAACAATGGCGGCAGAAATAATATAGTACTATTAAATTCTCTGAAAGATAGAAATTGCCCGTTGTCCTTTAAAAGGTCTTTAATTGAAATAATCCCTTTTGAAAACCATTCTTTAATGAAAAATGGTCTACCTCCAATTAGGATTTCTCGATTGTTAAATATAATTGTTTTCTGTTCTTCTATACGTTTATATTGGGATTTAATATCGCCAAAGAAACATAACATATCTCTATAAAAAAGAGGTAATTTAGGATCTAAGTTTATTATATAAACACCAATGAAATACCAGGTGAGCTTCCGCGCGTAAACATCATATCTTCACACGTGAGAATAACATGTTATCTTCACACGTGAAAAGATCACCGTTGCTACGTTGTGCCACTTTACGACTACAAAAAATATTAAAGTGAAATGGTTTGATTTCATTGGTGTTTATATAATAAACAGAACATTACATGGCCGCTTGAAGATACGAAATTTCTCTTCTCGTGTTGAAAAATATTTCACTCGTTCGCTGCGCTCACTCGTGAAATATTTTTCAACACTCGAAGAGAAATTTCATATCTTCGCGCGGCCATGTAATATCCTCTATATTTTACATCATAGTTACATCTCAAAAAGAAGTTAAGTCCACCTAGTTTTCTAAAGAAAAAGTCTGGTATTGATTTCCAGTTGTGTTTTGCCGGATTTAAAAGTCTTGGTATCCATGCGAGTCGTAAAGCTTTTATCGTAAGGTCCACATCAGGCATACGAATTCCTCCCATTTTGTAATCCTGGTATAGACAGTCTCTTTTGATTTTGTCCCGTTTGTTATTCCATAGAAAACTAAATAACGTTTTTCCGGTGGAAGTTATACGCTCTATCGGTACATCAATATTGGAGGCTGAGTATACAAGTTGTGACAAGCCAAGGGATTTAATAATAAGAACTTTTCCGAATAAAGTTAAATTTCGTGATTTCCAAATATCTAGTTTAGTCTGTAGTTTTTGGATTTTTAAGTCGAAATTGAAATGATCGTTTTTTCTGGCATCATAAGAGAAGTAAATCCCTAGGATTTTAACAGGGTCTTTTATCCAAGTTAGTTGTAACGGCGTGGAATCATTGTTTGACCAGCTACCTAACCACATTGCCTTTGTTTTTTTAATATTTAACTTTAGACCTGAGATGCAACCAAATTCATTTATCGTATTAAAAGCCTTTTGCACGGAAATAATATCAGCACAGAATATATTAGTATCATCGGCAAATTGGCTTATTTTAATTTCATTTCCAAACAAACAAATTCCTTTAACATTCGTATTTTGTCTAAGTTTATTAGCTAAGATTTCTGCTCCTAATATAAAGAGGTACGGTGAAAGGGGGCAGCCTTGTCTAACACCCCTTGAAGGTTTAAACCAATTAGTCGTGAATCCATTATTTAAAACTGTCGTTTCGATATTGTTGTAAAAAATTCCAATCCATCTCTTAACGCCCTCCCCAAAGTTGTAAAGCTCTAACACCCTCTTGACAAATGACCATTCTAGGGTATCAAATGCTTTTTTGAAGTCTAATGACACCAAAATACCGGGTAATTTATCTATTTTTGTGTAGTCCATTATATCGCTTATCAACCTTATGTTTTCACCTATGTATCTACCTTTGATAAAACCCGTTTGATCAGCATTCACCAGTTTTGGGAGTACTACTTCAATTCTCTTAGCTAAGGCTTTGGATGCAATCTTATAATCAATATTAAGTAATGTAATGGGTCTCCACTTTTGTAAGTCCAATAAATCAGAATCTTGCTTGGGAATAAGAGTAATTACAACTCTTCTTTGTGATACAGATAGTTCTCCATATTCATAGGCTTGGTTAAAACTTTCGACAAGATCAGGTCCAATAAGATCAAAAAAATGTTTATAAAACTCAGCTGTGAAGCCATCTACTCCAGGTGACTTATTATCTTTAAAGGTTTCTAATACCTTTTTACATTCTTCAAAAGAAATGAGTCCGTCCATTGTTTCTTTCTCATTGTTAGCAATTTTGGGGAGCTCCAAGTCATTAGTGAACTGGTCAAATTCCATCTTAGAGATGGTTTCTTTGGAACTGTAAAGATCTTTATAGAAGTTCTCTATAAGATTTAAAATATCTTGCTCATTATGAATTATTTCGATATCCCCCGATCGAAGTTCAGTAATTGTTTTCCTGTTATAATTTTGTTTTTCTAGATTAAAAAAGTATTTGGTTGGGCGTTCTCCTTCTTCTACCCATTGACACTTCGAACGAAAAATTGCAGCCTTTCCTTTGTGTTCATAAATTGAGTGAATTTCGGTTTTCAGAGCATCTTACTCATTTAAGAAGTTATCAATGTTTTGTAAATTATTACTACTGCAAATGATTTGATCTAAGTCTTCGAGTCTCTTAGATATCTCTTCTTCACGATTGGAAACAGTTCTTGCTTTTCTTTTGGCAAAAGAGATAGTGTTTTCTCGTATTTCCATTTTGATCAATTCCCATACAAGACGTTTATCTTCTAAGTATGCATATTTGTCACGTAACCGCGGTACCAACTCACGAATTTTAAATGTATATTCTTCGTCATTTAAAAGCATATTATTGAATTTCCAATACCCTGGGCCTCTCTTAGTATTTTGCGGTAGTGACAGATGGAGGTAGATTGTTTTGTGATCGGGTGCTATCGAGGAACATATCCCAACCTTTCTAACATACTTTGTAAAATGTTTAGTAATTAAGAAAAAATCTAATCTTGATTTTACATTTAACGCTTTGGAGACGTAAGTGTAGGTGTCCGAATTTGGATAACGTGTCCTTTGTATATGTATTAGATCGTAAATTTCCATAGTAATTAGCAGCATATTTCTAAATTGTGAGGGTTTCCATGGTAATCCGCCTTTTTTATCTTTGTTTGATAGGGTACAATTCCAGTCACCACCGACAATAAGACTGGCAACTTCAGTTTTGTCAATTAGACAATTGTTCAACTCTTGAATAAATTCCAGTTGTTCTGATAGATTAGTAGGTGCGTAGATGTTACAAAAGGAAATTTTAAAGTCGTTTAAAACTATTGTAATGAGAACAATCCTTCCTGATTTGTTATTAAATGAAAATTCAACTGTATTGTCTAATAAAGGGTCTATCAGAATGCAAACTCCTTTGCTATGTCGCGTCCCATGAGAAAAAAAGATTTTGCCTCCCCATTCACTTTGCCAAATTTTTTCATCGTTCACTTCTGAATATGTTTCTTGAAGAAAGTAAATTTTTGCTTTCTGATCTTTTAAGTAGGCAAAGATGCTTCTTCTTTTTACCTCATCACGAATTTCTCTTACATTTAGTGAAATAATTTTACATTTTGTGTCCTTTTGCATTTAAATAATAAAAGAAAAAAAGTAATATCAATAAGTATATAACAATTACAGAATAATAAATAACAACAAAACAACTGCAAAACGCAAATAAACGAAAACGTCCTTTAAGAGACTAGTCTTTCTGCTTAAGCCTACTGATTCTTCCCTCGTATGCAAAAAAAAAAATGAGAATAACATTTTCATAATAAGATATCCTACCGTTTGAGACTACACTTAGAGGTTCTCCAGATCGTACTCAGAGTTGATTCTAATAGGTCGTCCCTCAGGTGACGTTTTGACAAAAATTTTTCCGTCCATAGTCCATACTCCGAGTACATATCCCTCTTGTCTTTTCATGTTGGCTTTGCTGACAAGCTCTCGACGGTATGTTCTCAAGTTTTCGTTAATAAAGATCCTGCTTGCTTGAACTCTATCCGCTGCCGATGATTCTGGAAATATATCTGAGAAGTGTACATTCTTCAATTTGACCCTCTGTTTATAGAGTTGACTTTTAACTTTATGATTAGTAAATCTTGCAATTATTGGCGTGGACTTTTTTCGTTTCATGCGATGACATATGTCGATATCTTCTGGTTTTATTTGGACGTTTAACGCAGCAGCGACCTTGATCACTGCCTCTTCGTTGTCATGGATATGCGATGGAATACCGACAATTTCAAGTGAATTTTTTCTAGAATATTGCTCCAGATCATCCATGCTATCATACAACTCATTTAATTCGTCTTTCTGTTGCTTTATCCGGTCTTTTGCAGCTTCCAGTTCAACCTTTAGCTCTTGGTTCGTCTTCTGCATGTTGTTTAATGCCGTCTTCGTCGCCAACAGTTCGGTTTCCAATGTTTTAAACGACGCCTTCAGCTCAACTACCTCGTTAGTTAATTTGCCGTTTTCCACGAGAATCGTATTCGTTGTTGCTTGTATAGTAATAAGTAATGCTTGTATGTCGAGGAGGTTAGGCATGGATTCTTCTTCTTGTTCTGCGTCGCTTCCAGTGTCTTCCATATTCGCGCGTTTGGATATTTCGTGTCTTCTTCGACCGAACCTCTCGCTCCTCTCTTGTTCTTTTTTCCTTTACCACTCATTCGTATTTAGAATAATGTTACATGTTGAAAATGGGGTTTTTACCGACGTTTAACGCAAATAGTACTATATTATTTCTGCCGCCATTGTTGTTGGATTAAGATATGGAGAGTGACACTCCGGCGTAGTCAGGAAACGACACGGAGTGTCGCTGGTGGAGTGCAGTTTTTTTGCCCCAGCCGCGGGGAGGACACGCGGCCGTATTGCAGCTAAAGACAAACATTTTGTTTGGCGACCCGCCAAACGCACAAGGGGAAAAAACTGCGCTCCATTGTATGGAAGCCCCGAACACAGATCACTCGGGAAGGGAGGGTGGGTCGCGAGCTTTCCACTGCGTGGTATTCCGCCAAAAGATGCCAAATTAAGCAGGGAGCGGTTAATATATACCCGTTACACCAATGAGAGCGCCCCGAGGGGATTCCATATCCATTTGCACGAGACTACTGGCTTGCA